>JANAVB010010193.1:3686924-4016924 GCA_029216955.1 Iris pallida | reverse complement strand
CACCCTCTCTATATATCCTATTGTATATACATATAATGTAATATATATATATAATGTAGTGTATATACATATAATGTGATATGTGTATATGTGATATAATATGGTTTGTGTATCATATAGGTATCTAATATAGCTATTTGCAATGGGTTTATAGGCTATGTTAGTTTTTATATATAAGTATCATATACATATAACTTGTGTGTGAACGATATATATGTATTACATATATATGTGGGTTATGGCTAGATTACAATATATATCAAGAGTATTAGGTTTTAGATATAGGTTTTGATTTGTGAATGTTTTAGTGATGGCCTAGGTAGAATAGCCTATGGCCTGTGTATGCCTGTTTGACTAACATGCCTAGATTGGACTTGTACAGCTTTGTTAGACCTAGAATAAACTTGCTAGACTAGTGTAGACTAGTTTGACCTAGTATGGACTTGTTTGACCTAGTTTGACCATAGTTGACCTAGTTTGACTTCTAGGGTTGACCAGAGTTGACCAAGAGTTGACTTTGGCCTAGTTTGACCTAGATTCATGTAGAATGCATAGTAGTGCTTCATTTTACCATTCTGGACTTGTTGTGACTTGTGCTGTTCTAAATAGGAGCCAGACACCACTCCTCGGACAGTACTTTTCAGTTGGACACTCAGATACCAGGCGAGTACATTCTCTGATCATTTCATATCCTGCTTAGAATTATTTTCCTGCTTTAGATTACTTTACTTGATGCTGTCACGTTGGTAACACGGATTAGTACTATATGGATCCATTCTTGAGATGTTATCCCCTCAGGGAGCATCGTATACTACATGTTCTGTGCGTTTCACTTACATGGTGTATCACTATGCTTCACGACTCTTCGATCACTTGTGACATGTACTCTCATGATCACAGAGTCTTCCCAGAATTACCCTATTTATGGGCATTCCCAGAATCACCCCATTGTAGGCATTTCCAGAATCACCCATTTATGGGCTATCCATGTATCACCCCTTGTGGGCCTTTGCATGGAATCATAACATAACCTGGCTGGATCCTTGTGTATTGATTGGGGGTACGGGGAAGTAGAAGTAAACATGTGAATAATATCCAAGTAGTGTAGTTCCCAGAATCACTCCATAGTATAGTTCCCAGAATCTCCTATGCCATTCACATATTTATATCGTACTCTGACTCACTAGCCACAGTTAGCTCTCTACTTACAGTATATATTTCCATTACAGTTTCCTCTGTTTACATTCCATGCTTCTTCCAGTTTCCTGTATCTTACTCTACTGTATGTCTATATTTTCTAACCTGCTATGATCTGTTGAGATGTATTGTGCTCGCTCCTGTCCTGACTGGACCTGTTGAAAATATTACAGAGGGCGAGGAGGAGGCTGGTGTGGATACCTATTACGGTGCCACCTTAGATGAGATGTTGGACCTGGACCATCAGCAGGCCCCACTAGCTGTGGATGACACACCCTTAGACTAGGATGCTTTCATTTACAATATTCTATGGATGATTGTACTTATTGTACTTGGGATCTGGGATTATGTATTATCTTAGATACTTAGACTCTCTGTTGTACTTGGGATTTCCTTTCATTTCAGCAGTTTCATTTATCTATCTATCTGCTATGTTATCATCTGTTTTTCCTTGAGTTTTATATCATATCATACTTCTTCTTCCTTAGTTGTGATTGAGTCTACTTTTATCAAGTCACCTCCATTCGGGGAGTATAAACTGTTTAAGCTTTATATTGTTAGATGTTGTGACCTAGGACAGCGTTCTACCGCCGACACTGCGGCGTAGGCTGGACGTACCCACGTCTCGTGCCCTAACTCTAGGGTGCGGGTCGTGACACGGCCGTCGGTCGTCGGGGCAGGTGGGGAGGAGAGAGAAAGAACGTGGGGGGGAGGGGGGTGATGGTAGTTTGCAGCATGGCCCCCGTAGTTTGGGGTCTTGCAAAATAGTCCCAAGCCTATCGGTTTGCAAATTATATTTGCAAACTGCAATTAAAACAAATCAACTAATTGCAATTCGATATTAAAACAATTTAATTAATTACAAAATAATATTAAAATAATTCAATTAATTACAAAATAATATATTTTGATTTAAAAATTAATTAAAAATCATTTAAAATTTTTAAAAAAATCCCTAATAATCATATTAATTCATTTTAAATATATAAAGACTATTTAAAATTATAAAAATAATATTTTGAAATCTAGGGCTTACAAATCTTCCCTCCTTGAAAAATTTCGTCCTCGAAATTCACAAAGATAGAAAACTCTAAAAACATTCTAATATAACAAACAATGCAAAGAATGACTAAGGCTTATTATTAAGACTAACCTCTAAGGTATCAAGCGGGAACGAGTGGTTCCCTCGCAGCTGTTGGGTCGAACAAGTAAGGATATATCACCCTCATGTCCGACTCCCTCTCCCAAGTAGATTCACCCGGAGAGTGACGGCTCTAAGCTACTCGTACCAAGGGTATAACTTTGTTCCTCAGCCTCTTCTCCCTCCTGTCCAATATCTCCACTGGCTGCTAAGTAAATGCAAGGCTCGGTCCGATCTCCAACTCTGAATGGTCTAGCACATGGCTAGGGTCCGGAACATATCTTCTCAGCTGAGACACATGAAAGACATCGTGAACTCCTGCTAGGTTGGGTGGAAGTGCAACCCTGTAAGCTACCTCTCCGATCCTGCTAAGTATCTCGAATGACCCAATGTATCTGGGGCTCAACTTGACTCTTCGTCCGAACCGGATCGTCCCTCTAGTAGGTGATATCTTCACTAGCACCATATCTCTGTCAGCGAACTCCATCGGTCTGCGACTAGCATCGGCCCAGTATTTCTGCCTGTCCTGAGCGACTCTAAGCCTGTCTCTGATCATCCCAACCTTCTCTGCTGCATCCGTGATCATCTCTGGCCCAAGCATAACTCTGTCCCCAACATCATCCCAAAAGAGCGGTGTACGGCATCGTCGTCTATATAGTGCCTTGAAAGAAGACATACCGATGCTGGCTTGGTAGCTGTGGTTGTATGAAAACTCTACCAAGTGTAGATGGCTCTCCCATGATCCGCCAAAGTCCAGCACACAAGTCCTCAGCATGTCCTCCAGCATCTGTATCGTCCTCTCGGACTGTCCATCTGTCTGCGGGTGGTATGCTGTACTGAACTTGAGCCGACTGCCCAACTCTTCCTGCAAGCTCCTCCAGTAGTGGGACGTGAATCTACTGTCTCGATCCGACACGATGCTCACTGGTACTCTGTGCAAGCAAACTATCTGCTGCATATATAGCTCCGCTAACTACTCGGTAGAAAGCCCCACCTTTAAGGGTATAAAGTGCGCATAGTTCGTCAGCCTGTCCATGATGACCCAAATGGCATCCTTCTCTCCTTGGGAACGAGAAAGCCCTGAGACGAAGTCCATCGTAATGTGTTCCCACTTCTACTCGAGAATGGATAACGGCTACAATAGACCAGCTGGCCTCTGGCGCTCCGCCTTGACCTGCTGGCAAACTAGGCATCTCAAAATGAAACGTGATACATCCCTCTTCATCTCGTGCCACCAAAGATGTTCCCGCAAGTCACGGTATATCTTGTTGGCACCAGGGTGAATAGAATATCGAGATCGATACGCCTCCTGCAAGACAGCCTCTATCAGCTCTCCCTTCGGCACGCATAACCGGCTGCCATGCCTCCAGGATCCATCCTCTGCTACGGTGAAGTCATCCAGCAATCTAGCTAAAGCCTGGGCTCGAAGTCTGCGAAGGCTCTCATCTGTAGACTGTGCCTCCTTGATCTGGTCCATCAAACCTGACTGAATGTCAAGTGCCGTCATCTGTATCACTGATCCTGGCCGAACTATCTCGATACCGAGCTTCTCCAGATCTTTCCGCAAATGTCGATCTATCATCAGATACCATGCCATCGGATGCCTGCTCAGCGCATCCGCCACCACATTTGCCTTCCCGGGGTGATACTGTAAATCGATGTCGAAGTCCTTTATCAACTCCAACCATCTTCTTTACCTCATGTTCAGCTCTTTCTGTGTGAACACATACTTCAAGCTCTTGTGGTCAGTAAAGATTTCCACACGCTCTTCGTATAAGTAATGTTTCCATAACTTGAGTGCAAAGATCACCGCAGCTAACTCTAGGTCATGGGTAGGATAGTTCCGCTCATGAGTCAGTAATTGCCTAGATGCATAAGCAATCACTTTTCCATGCTGTTGTAGGACACATCCTAGCCCCTTTCCCGAAACATCGCTGTATATGGTGAAACCTCCAGACCCTGAAGGTAATGTCAGAACTGGAGCGGTCGTCGGCCTCCTCTTTAGCTCCTTAAATGCTGCCTGGCAGTCCTCTGACCAGATGTACTCTGCGTCCTTCCGCGTAAGTTTTGTCATGGGTTCAGCTATCCTAGCAAAGTCCTGGACGAACTTCCTATAATAGCCGGCTAAATCCAGAAAGCTCCTGATCTCTGAAACTGACGTCGGAGCCTTCCATGTCTCAACGGCAATAATCTTCCTGGGATCCACCGAGATCCCCTCTCCAGTGACTATATGACCGAAAAACTCTACTCGGTCCAAAAAGAACTCGCACTTCGACAATTTGGCAAACAACCTCTCCTGCCTCAGAATCCCCAAAACTGTTCGCAAGTGCTCTGCGTGCTCCTCCGGCATCTTTGAGTATATCAGGATGTTGTCGATAAATACTACGATGAACTTATCCAGATACTGGGGAAATGTCTTATTCATCAAGTTCATAAAGACAGCTGGCACATTTGTGAGACCAAATGGCATCACCAAAAACTTGTACTGCCCGTACTTCGTGTTGAACGCCGTCTTCTGGATGTCTGTAGCCCTGACTTTCACCTGGTGGTAACCGGATCTCAAATCTATCCTTGAAAACACCTTCGTCCCACTCAACTGGTGAACAAATCATCTATCCTGGGCAGAGTATATTTGTTTTTAATGGTGATAGTATTCAACGCCCGGTAGTCAATGCACAACCGAACTGTACCATCCTTATTAGGTCCAAATAGCACTGGCGCTCCCCATGGAGAAGCACTAGATCGAATGAAACCCTTTTTTAACAGGTCATCAATCTGCTCCTTCATCTCAATAGCCTCCTTGGGGTTCACTCTATAGCAAGCCCGGGATACTGGTGATGAACCCGGTACTAAATCTCTAGTGAACTCCACATCTCTGTCAGGCGGAAGTCCTGGAAGATCCCCTGGGAATACGTCCATAAACTCCCTAATGATAGGGTGTGGCGGTGCTAACTCCCCAACTGTCGCACAATAGTTCGGCTCTAGGCTGATCTCCGGCCCTGTCCTCCTGATACTGAATGGTGTCGTACCTGGGGGACTGAACAGAATACAACCCTCATGACAGTCTATAGCTGCATGAGCATATCTAAGCCAGTCCATTTCTAATATGATATCATACTGGGGAGTGACATCATAAAGAATCGTCCCCTAAACTCTCTTCCAGCTATAGTAATAGAGCATCGATAGATAGCTCTAATGGACACTGGTCCGCCTTCCGTCATTACTCTACTCATCTCCTCAGTAGGTGCAGCTACTAAGTGGTGTTTATGCAAGAACTCTAATGATAGGAAGCTATACGATGCACCAGATCAAACAAGCATAGAGCTAGAAAAGTATGCAAATAAACATGACCTGTGATGACGTCAGCCAAATAATCTGGCTCCGAAACCTGCTCCGGCTCCGACTCAAGAGCTAGGCTATAAGCCTTCCCCTGGGGTCCCTTCTGCTGCTGCAGATGTTGCCCAAACCTCTGCTGCTGAGTCGGAAGTGGCGGTCCTCTAGTCGGTGGTCCGGCACCTAGTACCCTCGCTACTGGGCAGTCCCGAAGCTGATGGGTGGTAGACCCACAAGCTAAACACTGCCCTAATCTCTTCCTACAGACGACAGCATCATGGCCTGGCCTCCTACAAAATACATACAAAGCTTCCTTCTGCTGCTGCCGGGGTCCCGGGGCTCTAACTGGCGGGGTCGGGTGATGTGGTGCAGGAGGACGGTATATCTGCTGGTGCGGCGTCGGCGCTCTCGGCTGGAAAGCCTGACGCTTGGACGATCCCTCGAGGTGTACATAAGCCGACCTCTTGCAAGGCAGAAGATGCTCCTCTATGCTCCGGGCCAACTCTAGGCTCTGGTAGTAGTCAGTCGTACCGTTCGCCACTATAAGAATGCCAATGTCTGGAACTAGACCATGGCAAAACCTACGCATCATCTCCTCAGGGTCTGCAACTAGACTAGGAGCGAAACGGCTCAAACGACTAAACTCCGCTGCATACTCGTCAACAGAACGGTTCCTCTGCTAGATGTTCTGGAATCGTAGCCCCATGGCTACCCTAGCGGTGGTCGAAAAGAATTTCTTCTTGAACTGGGTCTTGAACTGATCCTAAGTGGCCTTCCCTCTCACGAATAGCGGCTCATTCCTGAACCAAACTCCTGCCAAGTCTATCAGCAGGAATCCTGCTGCCTCGACCTGGAGGTCACTCGGCAACCTAGCTCCAAGGAGCTTCCTCTCTACCGAGTCTAGCCAGTCATCTGCTACTACAATGCCCTCGGTCCCTAAGAACTCCTTGGGGTTCAGACCCATGAAGTCCTTGATTATCCCTGCTCTCTATCGTGGCTCTATAAGTGGTGGGACCACGGTACGCTCCTCAGAACGCTCTATGCTCTGACGGAGTAGGGTGGTCTGCTCCTGATGGGTCGTTAGGAACCCCTGGATCAGAGTGAGCAGTTGGTTCCCGTCGAGTGTGATGGAAGCCTAGGCAGGTATAGTAATAGGTGGTGATGGGAGTATCGGGTCCTGCTGGGACTGTGATGTGGAAGGTGGTGGAGGCATTTGGGTTGGTAGATTTGTGGAGTGAGGGAGTATGGTAGGTGGATGTGTATCGGTCAACTGGTCAACCGACTGGATGGGACGTGTGCCCTTCTCAGGTGTGACATACTGGGATGAGCGGGTGAGCACCATCTAATTAAATAAAAAGGACTTATAAGGACTCTTTAAAGTAAACAATCATAAACAAAAAAAATCTTATTATAATAGCGAGCATATGATGTGATGTGTTTTCTATGTTGCAATCCTAGTATTCCTCTAGGTGTTCTAACGTCATTCCTTAGTGTTGTCTAATTACCTTAAGTTCCTAATTGCAGGTTTGCTTAGTAAAATGACGTAACCAAACAATTTAGTCAGGGACCTGCGTGGGCCACCACTTAAAATATGTCACGATCCGCTACCCAAATTGTTGGGCCGGGCCGAGTCATGTCCAGCCTACGTTTGAGATAAAACGTAGTAAGCTGTTCTAAAGATAAATAAGACAAGATCAAAGTGTGCTAACAATTCTATAAGTAATAATGAGACAGAATTGTTCCAAACAAAAAAATCATCTCGTATATAAGTGTGTTCCAAGTACAAGTCCAAAATGTAAAACTGGATACAGGTCCAGTTACAAAATACGTAGTCTAATACATGACTACTCTAAATATCCTGAGCAACTATACAAACTAGACGAGTTTCCCCGCAGGTACATCCTCGTAAGATAAAGTCTGGTCCCTGGCATCAACTCCATAATAGGAATCGTAAAGCAACTCCTCCTCAGTAAGTATACCTACAACGTTATCCTGTCAGGACGGGAGCAAGTACTGAATCTAATAAACATATAATACTGATCATGTAATGGAAAGAGGTAGAATAACATATCTTGTTTTATCTAGTTTTATATATATTTCATCATGGCAATAATTTGTTTTAAAGTTTAAAACTGTAGTAGGTGAGTGATCAGTCAATAGGTAATCAGGATGTACAGTGGTACATATCAATTTTTTTGAAGTATATATACGTACCCTTAACGGCATCGATGTATATCCATACACAAACGCGGGATCAGACATACGACAAAGTTACATATAGAATGTAACGGTGCTCGATAAATACATACGGAGAAGGGGGGCATGATCACGTACGCTACTAACAGTTTTCCCTTAACCCGTTGTTTAAACATGTGAGAGATATGAAAACTGTCCTAAGCATGGTAGAGACTAAAAGTAATACAACATGTGAAGATTTAACTTGCTATCCCAAGGATCAGCATTTAACATGGTTGGAAAATCATAGTTTATTGTTATAGCAGTATGTAAAGTTTATAGAAGTACTTACCTTTAGCAAAGCAAAGTAGTGATAGAAATGCTATAGAAGCCTGGTGACTCGTCACTGTAGAAATAACACATAAACTTAGTTTTTTATACTAAGTTAAACACTAAGACACTAGTTGTGTGATACGACTTTCTGACTGGACACCTAGCCAAATGATGACTTTAGCATAGGAGACCAATATGGGGTGACACAATACCCAAACTAACTTTCTAGGGTCTTTACACTAGTGCGGGGTGAGGTTCAATACGACTATAACTCAAAACAACACAAAATATTGCAAGTCATAACTATTCAATAAATAAATCAAACTGTACACTGTGTTCCAACAATTTTGAGATAGGCAAAAAGCTTAATTTTACATAAAATAAAGTACCAAAATGATCATTTTTAATTATAGAAATTTATACTAATTTTTTTGGAATTTTTAAACCTTCATATATATTTATTAAAAATCAGCAAACATATGAATCCTGAAAATGAGTTCTGTTTTCCTATTTTTATAAAATACTAAAAGTACTTATTAAATGCTCAAAAAATTATAATAAATTAGCTAAATTAACATTGTATTTAAATACAATTTTCCCAGATTTTTACAGCACTTAAAATATATATGAAAAATTCAAAAACAGCAAGTAACAATTTTTGGAAAATAATAATTAATTATTTACTATTTTGTCCATGTATTCAAATTAAATCGAAGTCCAGATACAGGACCCAGAGCCATGAATCAAGTCCAATATGACTTGTACAGACTCTGAATGTATTAGGCACAATTGGGCCCAAAAATCCATGCTAGGTTTGGACATCAATTGGCCATGATTATAAAAATACAGTAATATATACATAAATATATTTTAAAGTGCTAAAATATGCAAGTCACAAATTTATATAATAAAATAACTTGTGAAATTTTACATAATAATACTTTGTACAAAGTAGAATTTGAAATACATATATAAATATACAACAATAAAATTTATATATATATATATAAATATATAGATATTTATGTATATATATAATGGATATACATAAAAAAAAATATAATGGATATATACATATAATAAATATACATATATATATATATATATATTTTTTTTTGCATATATATATATATATATATATATATATATATATATATATATATATATATATATATATATATATATATATATGTGTGTGTATATATATATATATATATATATATATATATATATATATATATATATATATATATAAAATATATATTATATATATATATATATATATATATATATATATATATATACATATATATATATATATATATATATATATATATATATATATATATATATATATATAACAATATATATATAATAATATATATATAAATAAATACATATACATATATACATATATATATATATATAAATACATATATACATATATATAATAAAATAAATATATATAAAAAAACATATATACATATATATAATAAAATAAATAAAAAACAAAACAAAACCAAAAGAAAGGAAAGGGGGGCTCGAACTCGGCCAGGGACAGGGGGGGTTTAGCGTGGTCGGATTGGCCAGGGGGTCAGTTCGGGTCAGTTGTTAGGGTTAGGTTTTAGTTAAATTTATTAGGGTTTAGATTAACGGGTTGTAAACCCGATAGCACAAACTTCGTGTCCTGACAGTTAAGGACACGAAGATCGGTCGAGTCCAAGTGTCCGGGTCGTGCACGACACGCACGACTCGAATTAGACGTATCCAGACTTACCTACACATTGCTCGTGTCCTGGCGAGTCTAAGGTTACAGTCACGAGACACAGGGTGATACAGGATTCAAAGTGTTACGTACGTGTCCTAGTCGAGCGTGCTATTGATGCTGTGACAGGGCGAAGGAAGCGTCGACGTCGGCGGAGGAAGGCGACGCTGTGTTCGTCTCGGCGAGACGCGTCGAGTGGTGGTGGTTGGGGCGGTCGAAGTGGTCTGTAGGCATCGGGCTGGGCTAGGGTAATCTCCGACGAGGTTGGTCGGGGAAGACGGGTCGATTGCGGTGGCTTAGGACGGCTGTGGTGGTCGGGTGAGTCTAGGGTTAGGGTTTGGGGGTCGGGGGCTATTTATAGGAGGGCAGGGCGGTCGAATTAGGGTTTGAATTAGGATTAGGGTTAGGTTTTAGGCCGGGTTGTCGGGGCAGTGGTCAGCCAGCCGTCGGTCGTCGGGGGCAGGTGGGGAGGAGAGAGAATAAAAGTGGGGGGGGGGGAGGGGTGATGGTAGTTTGCAGCAAGGCCCCCATAGTTTGGGGTCTTGCAAAATAGCCCCAAGCTTATCGGTTTATAAATTATATTTGCAAACTGCAATTAAAACAAATCAACTAATTACAATTCGATATTAAAATAATTTAATTAATTACAAAATGATATTAAAACAATTCAATTAATTACAAAATAATATATTTTGATTTAAAAATTAATTAAAAATCATTTAAAATTTTTAGAAAAATCCTTAATAATCATATTAATTCATTTTAAATATATAAAGACTATTTAAAATTATAAAAATAATATTTTGAAATCTAGGGCTTACATTGGGTGTCTACAAGTTTACCTTCAAGAGATGGCATATATATCTGTTCACACACTTAGGTGAGTTGTCACGCCCCAATCCCAAAATATAATGGAAATGGCACGTGACCTGGCCAGCTAATAAAGACTAGAATAGGTTCCCAATTTAATGGCCCTATCTAGTTGTACTACGCGGTAAATAGACTAAGTCCACATCTAACTAAACAAGTAACATGTAATATCTAATCTTATCCACAACACGAACATAGGATAGTCAGAAGTAAATAATGAGATATGAAGCAGGCAAAGTCAGAAAGTCAGAAATATACAACCCAAGATAAGTCTGGTGGGAACAAACCCACGAATACAATAATGAATAAAAGTACATAAAAATAGATAAGATAACTAGACTAGAACATCGCTAACTAGGTAAGATGCTCAAGTTCGAGGTGGTAGGCCTACCAAATCTCAAGGGTACTCTGATGGGTACACCTCTAGCTCCTCCTCTGTAGCAAACCGCATCTCCTGTCCAGGCCCGTACACGGTCGGGTATTATGCCTCGTCTAAATTTGGAATCGAAACCAGATCCTCAGATGGACGTAACAAGATACAAAATACATGCCTAATATAAATACTGAATAGAGTAAAAGGGTGTTCTAACCACCTAAGTTTATGCAAATCTGAGGACAACCTTGGTTGGTATGGGTAGGCGTAGGCATAACGTCCGACACTCCGAAAAGAGTGGTATCTGCACACGTAACGTCCAGCATTCTGAAGAATGTGGTATCTGAGTATATGTACGTCCGTAACGCTCCAAAGAACGCAGTATCTACATAAAGGGGATCAGTTTTGTAGCTTCTCTGGACACTACGGATACCAATGGGTGTATCCCATATGCCTACTAGTTGTCCTCCTCGCCCAATGCAAATGTATAAGTCGAATACACGATGTATACACTTCGAACTAGCATGCCAGGTCACTAGTAAAATAGAACTATCATGACTACGCACTATTCAGTGATGCGTGTCGCACGTGCCGATAGCTAGTCAGGTACACCAACTCGCATCCCAACATGAGTTTGTTATTGTGATAAGTGTATAAGTGATAGGTCTTGGAAGATATCAGAATATCTCAACAACATTAGGTGAGTCTGCTAGAGACTGTCTTCTATACTATTCATCGACGCATTCGTCGACTGCACCCGAGTTATTCTCCGACGCGCACAGTTATATATTATTTAACATAATAATTATGTAAAATATAATAAATAAATTTTAAATAGTATATAAGGCAAGGTATACTGGCCTGAGTCTCCAAGCTGAAAGTGAAGAGAACCTATTCCGGGATCCGCGCTCGTGCGATCCAACGAGCCTAAATATAATAATATTAAATTAGCAATTATTCTAAAGTACACTAAACATGTACAAAAATCACCACTAACACAACGTTAATCTAGGCCACGAGAATTATTAAGTTGCATTTCCAACACAAGTTTAGTAACAGAACCCCTCTAGGTCTTTTGCACATATATATATAATCGTTCTCTAACATTTGTGCATGCAAGTCAAAGTTGTCAACTACACCATTAACCATTGTCAAAATCTCAAAATGTCATGTAGCCTAATCATGAGTACTAACTAGTTTAGGAGGTCTCTTTTATATATATAAAGAAATTCGTCATTACGTTCTCTAAATTTAATATCAACCTCATTCCACATACCCTTACACTCTCCATAGCTCATAACACCTCATTTATACATGCATTTAGTATAATGGAAACAAGATTTTAATCTAACATGTTGATACTCATCCTCTAACTTGTCACTATTTATAAATTTATAGCCAACTAATCTAATTAACTAGTCGATACACAATTTGTAGTGTACCACTCGCTAATCCCATTATACAATAATATTCCTAAAATCATGCCATAAGCCATCCCAAGCAACATCCCTAACAAATATATATATTCTGAAATTAAAATTAAATTGGAGTTAATTATGGGTTTATCAAGAGGGTGATAGGTTAAGTGTTAGGGTGAGGGGTTGGAACATGGCAAGTTGTTATCTTAACATGGAGTATATACATATACATATCTATCATTCTAGGTTGATCAAAACAAAGCTTGAGGAATCATGAATTAATGTATATAAGAAGGAAGGATAAGAGGAAGAAGAACATTCATGCATTCATGTATAAGGAGAGCAATAATTCATGTATATATATATATATATATATATATATATATATATATATATATATATATATATAATATATATATATATAGACACATATATAAAAAAATATAGACACATATATAAAAAGAGAAGCACAAGATGAAGAAGAAGAAGAAGAGAAGCTTACTTAAGGGAGCAAGGGAGTGGAGGAGGACTTGGAGGAGGAGGTGCTCGGTCGTGGGAGTGGCCAGAGGTGGCCTGGGGGGGTTGTGCTCGGTCATGGAAAGGGGAGAGCAGCTTTAACAGCAGCTGCAGCAGCAGCAGTCGCAGTTGGGGCAGCAACGACCGCAACAAGGTGACGAGGGGGAGAGAGGTGGAGTTGGTAGTGGTTGGAAGAGGAGGAGAAATAAGAGAAGTAGAAGGAGAAGGTGAAGAAGAAGAATAAAGAGAAGAATATAAAGAGGAGAAGAATAAGAAGAAAGTGAGAGAGAGAGAGGGAGCCTGGAGGAATGGAAGAAAGAGAGGGCGATAATGGTCCGGTGATGGGGGGCTCTCCATAGGACCGACCAAGTCTTGGGGATGGGAAAATGCAATGTGCATTAATGAGGTGCATTAAAGAGGTGAGAGGAAAAAGTTCCAAGAGCATTTAATGCCTTGAAACGAGGGTTTCCATTAATAGCTAGAAGTTTTTAAAAAAGTGGTATTAATGAGGGCTAAGGGGAGTCAAATCAGTCCATTTTTGTTTGGCCTAAAATATGATGGTAATAAAAGTAGAGGATGTAGGATGGGGGGGTGAAAGAATTAATTCCCTATTGGGCAAATTTCGAAATTAAATAACAATGGGTTTAAAAAGATGTAATTGGTCATGGGGGTGGTGTTTGGTGTTCGACATGAGCCATGTGAGGGTGCGCGAGAGTTCGGGTTGATTTTGAACCCGTTTGGACTCGGTCAAGTCAGTTGTCCAAAACGAGGAAATAATGAGTCTTTGGTGGTTTTGATGAATTGGAAGCACTTAAAATTTAAATTGAGTGTGACACTAGTGTCATAGGTGAAGTAGACTCAGAGTAGATTGACATCGAATGTTGGGTTGCAAGGTTCGGGTCGAAATAGGGTCTCCATTTTTGATTGGAACAGGCACGGGTACAAGGTTTAGGTTTGAATTAGGTATTTTGTGACGAATGTTTAGCAATTAAAATAAAGCACAAGAACGTGAAATTTTGAGTGACACAAAGGTCAGGATTTTAAGATTGGCTTGTCTAGGTCAAGGATGTGCAACTTGTTGGAAGTCAAAAGCTAATGTAATGCTCTAGATATTTAAACAACGACAAGGTGAATTAATTGAATTAAAATCAAAGAGGGGAATTATAACTCCATTAATTAATCCAGAATAATCCTAATTAAGTCCTTAAACCTAGTTTTAGGTCAGGGGATTTACAACCTACCATCCTTAGAATATTTCATCGTCGAAATTAAAACATACATATATCATAACTATTGACAATTTTTTTTTCTGCAACCATACCTAGGCCCAAAAAAAGATGGGGAAACCGCTGACGAACATCATCCTCTCGCTCCCAGGTCGACTCTCCTAGGGCATGGTGCCTCCATGCAACACGAACTAGAGGAATGGTCTGACCTCGCAGTACCTTCTCTCTCCTGTCCAGGATCTCTACAGGCGCCTTCTGATATGACAAATTTGGCCTGACGGTGATCTCCGAGTGATCAAGCACAAGACTCGGATATGAAACATACCTCCTTAACTGAGATACGTGGAAGACGTCATGAACTCCCTCCAATGACTACGGCAGTGCTAACCTGTAGGCAACCTTTCCGACACACTCCAATACGTCGAATGGTCCGATGTACCTCGGACTCAGCTTTTCCCTTCCTCCAAATTTGATGGTCCTTTTGGTAGATGAGATCTTCAAAAACACATAATCTCCAGCCTTGAACTCCACGGGTCGACGGTACGAGTCTGTCCAGTGCTTCTGTCTGTCCTGTGCTGCTCGTAGGTACCTCTAGATCCGCTTTACCTTCTCCACTGTACGAACAACCAACTTTGGTCCAAGAATCTGCCTCTCGCCCACATCACTCAAGCATACTACGGAACGACACTTTCTAACATACAACGCCTAAAAGGGAGCCATCTGGATGCTTGCCTGATAGCTATTGTTGTAGAAAAACTCGACCAAATGCAAATGGTCCTCCCATGATCCACCAAAGTCAAGCATACACGCCCTCAACATGTCCTCCAGTGTCTGAATGGTGCGCTCAGACTGGCCATCTGTCTCCGGATGATAAGATGTGCTGAACTTTAGGCGGGTCCCAAGGCTCTCTTGCATACTCCACCAAAAGTACGATGTGAACCTCGTATCCCTGTCAGACACTATACTGACTGCTACTCCATGTAGTCGTACAATCTGCCTCAAGTATATATCAGCTAAGGCCTCAGTAGACTATCCAACCCTGAAGGGTAAGAAGTGAGCTGACTTGGTGAGTCAGTCCACGATCACCCACACCGTATTACGACCACTTGGACCTCTCGAAAAGCCCGTAACGAAGTCTATAGTGATGTGCTCCCATTTTCACTCAGGTATCGAGAGCGGATGAAGTAATCCTACAGATCTCTGGTGTTCAACCTTGACTTGCTGACACACCAGGCACTTCGCCATAAAGCGAGCTATTTTCCTCTTCATCCCATGCCACTAGTAGTACTGCCTCAAGTATCTATACATCTTCGTGCCACCAGAATGGATAGAGTATGCTGAACTGTGCGCCTCCGCCATTAGCTTCTGATGAAGCTCTTCATTTGGAACATAGAGACGATATCCACATCTCAAAGTCCCGTCCTCATGAATGCGTAGACCGGTCTGCATCCTGGCCGCTATCCTCTGACGAAGTCTCTAGAATCTGGTATCTATCGGCAATCCAGCCTTGATCCTCTCAACCAAAGTAGACTGTACCTGAAGACTCGTCAACTGGCCTTCTGCTCCTGGCATGATGACCTCTATACCCAATTCCTACAGATCCCTCAAAAGGTGCTGCTAGTTAGTTAAGAAGAATGCCATGGGCCTCCTGTTCATTGCGTCAGCTACTACATTGGCCTTTCTCGGGTGGTACTGCAGCTCTATCTCAAAGTTCGTCATCACCTCAAGCTAATGTCTTTACCTCTGGTTTAGGTCCTTCTGAGTGTAGACGTACTTAAGGCTTTTGCGATGTGTGAATATCTCTACCCACTCACCGTATAGGTAGTGCCTCCAAAGCTTCAGGGCAAAGATCATGGCGACAAGCTCCAAGTCATGAGTGGGGTAGTTCTTCTCATGGGTCCTCAACTGCCTCGAGGCATAGACTATAACCTTCCCGTGCTGCATCAAGACACAACCTAGTCCCTTTCCGGACGCATCACTGTAGATCGTGAATCCTCCCGGTCCAGAAGGTATAGTCAATATAGGTGCCGTGATCAGATGCTTCTTCAGCTCATCGAACATCGTCTGACACTCATTCGTCCAAATGAACTCTTGCTCCTTGCGGGTCAAGCGGGTCATCAGCTCTACGATCCTTGTAACGTTCTCCACGAACCTCCGATAATATCCGGCAAGTCCTAGAAAACTTCTTACCTCTAAGACGTTGGTAGGGGTCGACCACGTCTCCACGGCTGAGATCTTTGCTGGATCAACTGAGATACCATCTCCAGATATGACATATCCAAGGAATGAGACATGCATCCAGAAGGAACTCATAATTGCTCAACTTGGCATAAAGCCTCTCACGCCTCAGCATCTCTAACACAGTCCTCAGGTGCTCCTCGTGCTCTCGTGGGTTTTCGAATACACCAGAATGTCGTCGATAAAGACCACCACGAACTGATCCATGTAATGGTAGAAGACTCTGTTCATCAGGTTCATAAACATAACAGGTGCATTTGTCAGTCCGAAAGGCATCACTAGGAACTCATAGTGGCTATAGCGAGTCCTGAATGCCGTCTTCAGAATATCTTCCCTCCGTACCTTCACCTGATGGTATCCCGATCGTAAGTTAATCTTCGAAAACACCCTGGCTCATGTCAGCTGGTCGAATAGGTCGTCAATCTGCGGCAGTAGGTACTTATTCTTGATGGTCAAAGCATTTAGTGCTCTGTAGTCGATGCACATACAGACTGTCCCATCCTTCTTTGGTACAAATAGCACTGGTGCTCCCCAGGATGATGCATTAGGACAGATAAATTGCTTGACTTGTAGCTCTTCTAACTGCAGCTTTAGCTCATCCAACTCCTTCTTTGCCAACTGGTACACATTAGAAGACATTGGCGTTGCTCCCGTTACCAACTCAACGGTGAACTCCACTTACCTATCTGGAGGTAGACCAGGCAACTCCTCCGGGAAGTGTCACGACCCGCACCCGCATTTCGGGCGCGAGCTCGTGAGCAAGCCAGCTACGTATCGAGCGGACTCCAGTCCAACTCGAATACATAAACACCGTCAAGGCTATGGTATACTACCAAATCCTGGCAGTGCAATCTATATCTCAAATCCACAAGAGTAATATAAGCATGAATGAACAATTATGGGTTGTGGTCTGCATTCCACTAGCATATATGTCCGATAAGACTCTAAAGAAAGTAACAAGAGTCTAAAAACTGAATCAAGAAACATGATATCTCATGATAAGGTATGAAAGTATGAGCGGATAATAAACGTAATAACGATACCTGAATCCCGCAAGCGTATCATCACATCCGCCATCAAGAACTACTAGCTAACTCCATGCAATCACTAAACCTGAAGAGATCATCAGGTCCTCAGGAGACATAATAAGATACATAAAAACATGTCTATCTAAAAGTTTAATCATGCAATAAAATATAAACAGGGTATAAACAGGAAAAGAGACAGAATCATGACAACTGACTACTAAAAAGTGGCTATAGACAAGTGACAACTGACAGAACGATCATGAATACGGGTACAAGAACCACTACACATAAATGAACTGCTGGATGAAAATAAGAGAAAATATGTCACGAGATCAATGGATACTCAAACCCTCGTCCCTAGTGTGGACTCGCAAGTTTGAAACTGTTAGGGTTATATACTAAAAGCATCACTTTTGTAGTAACCTTATTTTCTTAAATTTTGAATGAGAATCATATGGGCAAATGTTTGCATATTGTATTTGTTGTAAGTGTTAATGCAAATGTATGATATTCTATATTGTAGATAATATGGTGTGTGGTATCACACAGAAGATCATATTATTAGTCTCCTATAGAGTATATAAATAGTTCACAACCTAGATGGACTTGGACAATCTATTAGAAAGGTTGTAATATAATCTAGTATTAGTCTATCTTGACTATAGGTTTACACTATTACACTTTGTGTGTATTAAACAGGACCACTTGAGGTTGTTCTCTTTGTACTGACTACATAAGAGAACAAACACCTCTGTTATTATGGATGCTTGTGCTCTTAATCCGGATATAATAACGGACATATATATGCAGTGTGCATTACTTTGACTCATAAAAGAGTGAGATTCATTATGGATTAACAACCTCTATGAATTGGGTAATAACATTGTATGTTTGATGGGCTGTTGATTATAAATAGAATCCATGTCCCGATACATCGGGTTGATGATGTCCTCTTAAGGAGCTCATAAGGATTGTCATGTAAACCCTGTAGGTGGAATATATCCGACATGACAAATAAAGTTGAGCGATACTACTTAAGGATAAAAGATGTCGATCAATATAGTTGTCAGTAACTTGATTTGATCGACGGACATACGATATCTTAACATGGGGAGCCAAACGAGCATATAATAAAAGGAGCCCACAAACATAATTTGGGATTAGGGAGGTAGTGCAACAATAGCTTATTAGTGGACCGAGCTATTATTAATGGGCCTGGATTATGTGTTTGGGCTAAACACGGGATATCCAGATCCATTAGGAGGCCTAACCCTAATTTCTCCTCATGGTCCCTGCCGTAGCCTATATATATCCTCTATTCTCTGGCCGCCAGATTACTGATCAGAAATCTAAATTTTTTTCTAAATTCGTGATTCACGTAAGGAGAGAAAGAGAGGGCTGCCAAGGAGAAGAAAAGGTTGGGAGATCGTCGCCCACACGACGTCCAACTCGAGGAATGAATACGTGTAGAAGATCTTGGGGTCGTCCGTTCGAGATTGCCAGGAATTACTTGTCTCTTTTTCGTTGCAGGTATAATTCATGAACCCTAGTTTCCGCCTATGAAGGGTTAAAACACGTATTAGATCTGTTAACTTTCTATCGATCAATACATACACCAAAGGAAGGGTCCTGGGAATCCCCAGTTCCATCAGAAACAACTACTAACGCTCGCCCCTAGCGTGGACTCGCAGGATAGCATCAAGAATCACCCTCGCCCCTAGTATGGACTCGCAGGTGCAGAACAGGTAACTACTAACCCTCGCCCTAGTGTGGACTCGCAGGTTAGCTTCACGAAATCAAGGTACAAATAACTACTAACCCATGCCCCTAGTGTGGACTCACAGGTTAGCTTCACGAATACAAGGTACAATAGTTTAGTTTATGACTTCTTATTCTATGACAAGATACGAGAGAGAACCAATCCGGTAGAACCATAACATCTAGTCAAGCACGATAACGATAGGAGAACACGACTAATAAACCAGTAAACACTGTCTAAGGTAAAGCATGCAAATCAAGAGAACTGAAATAACTAACTGATAATATATATAAAGTAAAGGAACTGTAAGCATGAGTAATGAACTGTAGAGGGAGGCAAGGTATCTTGCCTGGTGGTAGCGCGAAGATCCAATAATATACCGTCAACTAGTACGCCATAAAGTCTAAATCATCACAATTGTCTCCGAAAGTTGAAACAGACATTGCCAATATTCTCAGAATAGTCAAATTAGCTAGGATTATCTATCCTTAAGTCCAATTATAGACACAGGGGTAAAATGATAATTTCGGATCAAAACGGTGTCCGTCGTTGGACCCGTTTTGCACCGAAAGGCATGCCAGAGTCAATGGTCTCTAAAGTCATCAAACTATACGTCTACAGATTCGTTTTGATGATACGAACCCAACCGTATGTCCAAAGTTGGATTCCGACAGGCCGTGCACAAAATCGCCCGTTGAATCGGATCGTGGGTCCCGTAAAATGGCGATCCGATCAACTGTCTCAGAATCGGACCAAACTTGGCATACAGGACCAGAAAAATGATACAGTCCTGTTGGCAAAAGTTTCGTCTCGATCTGACGATCGTGCACAAAGTAATTAGGGTTTTTGCAAAGTAGCCGATACGGTGAATTTTGACGGATACGCATCAAATTCGTCGCACACACGCAACCAATTTGAATTTCGTCAAAGCCGACACGTCCATGAAGCCGATACGCACCTTTCGATGCTTTTGATTCACGACCACGTCGCCCGGATTGTCAGGACGGACGTCGTATCGAAGGTTTTTTCAATTTTGAAAACAGATTTTTGATCAACTTTGAACAGGTTTTGTTTAATGAATACCTAGATTTATTTAAAACTAAAAGAAGGGTTTTGTTGTCCTACATGTTGTCAATAAACTCCTTTAAATAGATTTTTGAAATTCTTAATGTCCGGTTCTAAAACTTCCTTTAAACTTGGGGTTTGGGACTGGGTTCTGTGTCCTGTTTTGGACTGCTTTTTGGCAACTTTGTGTCGATTTATCGGGCAACCTAGGATAGTCGAATAAAAACTAATTGAAGGGATTCACAGTCATATAGGTTGTCTTTCTAATGAACCAATTACTTCACAAATTGATGGTGAAACGAGGGAGTATTATACCTGAAAACATGGCACTTCGGTGCACTACTGCTTCTGTTGCGTCTCCCCTTCGCGACTACTCTCGGCCAGCCGTCGGCCGACGATCGACCCCCGGCCAGCCTGCGACGGCGCACGAACAGAGGAGGGGCACGTGTGGTGGCATACGAGTTAGGGTTTAGGTTTCGTTCGTTCTCTCAAGCATACATATATGCGTTCCGTTATCAAACAGAATCGGGGGAGGGGGAGATCGATTTACTGCTCGCCTGGGTTGGGTTGCTCGGGCTGGGCTCGGCCCATTGGGCAGGGTTTGGCTGCTGTGGGGGTCTGTTGGGCCCTGGGATGGGCTGGAATTTCTTTATTTGCTTATGTATCCCATATATGTATATATATACATATCTTTATACATGTATTCATTATATATATACATATCTTTATACATGTATTCATTATATATATATATATATATATATATATATATATATATATATATATATATATATAAATATATATATATATAATCATATATACGTACATATCTATATATTAATAATACTCATTAAAAATGGAAAAAATCCTCACAACATATAGTAGGGCTATTTATGGGAATATGAATATATATATATATATAATAATAATAATATTTATTTTATATTTAATCCAATATACCAAACGATATTATTATAAATATATTAACAACATTAATAATAACAACAATTATAACAAACAAGGTGAACCAATAATAGGTGTACATACAAATATGGGTTTAGCCTAATTATTCGAAAATTACACATGGGTAGCTAGGAAAATCATTTAGCATACTTTTAGATATCCTTTGAATATCAAATAATTATTATTTACAAAATATGTGTAGTAGAGCATTTAAGATAAAATACGTACACAAAAATATATCGACACGAACATCTTTGGTCACCCCACATGCCTATACGGGCTTGAGTTTGGTTCGGGCCCAATCCGGATTAGTTTGGTATGATCGGGTCTTCTACAAGTCAACAAACTAATTAATAAATAATTAAACCATTTGTAGGAGTTAAGTCGCAACTTGATCTGGTTTTTCTAGTTAGGACACACACATGGCTCAACCCTTCCTACCTTGGCTAATACACTAGTCAAAGAAAACAACTGTACTTTCCGTGCCATGATTCCTAGTCGTCTTGTACTTCAAAACTCAACTATGGCTAAAGTCATCTACGATAATAATTAACTAAATAATTTTTTACAAAATTCTAAAAATTACCATTTAAATCAAATAAATAAATAAAAAATATTTCAAAATTTTTCGGGAAGATGAGTTACAGGAAGATATCCTCAAATTCTACAACTATCAGCGGGGGTGCTGTCTCCATCATCATGCAAAATCCGGTTGTCTGGCCTACCCCTTGCTCAATGGTCCCCCGTGTAAACTTGAACTCTGGGAGATCTGGTGGTCTGAAAATAATACTACCCTTCCGACAATCCAGAATGGCATGACACTGGCTAAACCAGTCCATCCCCAGCACGACAACAAAATTTGGCATTAGAAAAACCAAAAGTCGAGCTCGCATCTCCCGACCGCATAGGACTACCGAGCACATTCTAATAGTACTAGTAACTGGTACAATACCTCCTCCGGTAAGAATCTTCCAACTCTTCAGTAAGGGGAAAGTAGCTACTCTATGCATTACTACGAAACTACTGGATATGAAAGATAGTGTAGCACCAGAATCAAACAATGCAGTCGCAGGTAATAAAGCAACTAAAATGGTACTTGTGATCATTTCCCCCTCTGGTTCCTCCTTTGTCACTGCTAGAGTAAATGCCTGTCTGTGCTTCTGTCCTTCCGCCTGCTGTCGGGCTCTATCAAACTGAGTCTCCTGCGGGGCCAAAGGTGGTCAAATTTGGTGTCCAATGGGGGCAGGTGGATGCTGACATCCTGTCTGGAATGGTGCTTTCTAGACCGATGCAGGTGGTATCAGTACTGTATGCGGTGTCGCATCCCTGTGCTGCGGGCAATCTTGGGCAAGGTGCTGACTTGCCCCACAGATCATGCACAATCCCAGCTTCTTCCGGCAATCTCTGATAACATGTCCCTTCTTGCCACAAAAGTAACAAGTCGGAAGCTCCTTCTGCTGGTACGGAGCACTTTTGACTGTGTCTGCACTCCGGGGCGACAGATCGGCCCTCCCGCTCCGGTATGTGCTCTAGCTGGTACAGCTATACTGGGGCACCTCTGACTCGCCGATCCCCTGTCGATGGCCTCCTGGATCCTGGCCTTCTTCAGAACCTCCTCATAAGAGATCCTCGACTGCGAGCTAATAAACCTCTAGAGCTTGCAGGTCAGTCCTTTATGGAACCTGTTGGCCTTCTCTAAATCATTTGGTATAAGAACGGTACCAAATATGCTGAGACGAATAAACTTTGTATCATACGCATCTACAGTCATGTTCCCTTGCTCCAAATACAGGAACTGAGAGTAGAGCACATCTCTGACTGTAGCCAGAAAGTACTTTACATTGAAGTACTCCAAAAACTGCTCCCAAGTTTGGTTCTTGTCGATAGTGCGCTCAATAGAGTCCTACCAATGATGGGCATTCCCTTTCAACTGAGCTCTCACCGTGGTCATCCACAGGTCTGGAGGTAGCTGAGAAGCCTCCAGCAACATCTCCGTATTGGTGACCCAATCTGAAATCTCCTCTGCGGTCTCATTGCCTAAAAATTTATCGGGCTTATCTGCCGAAACTCTTGAACCGTAACTACTGGCTGAGCAGGTGCATGTGGTCTCTCCAAAGCATTCATCAAGCTCTATCTTATCACCTTAGTCTGATGCCACTGCGCCTGTATCATCGCTTGAAAGATCTGGAACATCTGAAGCTGTCCCTCCTGCTGAGGCATCTGAGTAGGGAAGGGCATGTACGACATCTGCTGGGGATATAGCTCGTACGACATCTGGGGTGGAAAAGGTAGAGGTGGAGGCAAAGGTGCATCTGGCTGCCGCGTCGGTGTCTGGAAAGTCTGACCCTCCTGCTGAGCTGGTGCAGGCTGCTGTGTATGATCGACGTAGAGCGATGGGGTTGCCGGATAAACCAGTGCCCGTCTCGGGGACTGGTCCTTCGGGGTAGTCGGAGTCCTGTCGTCGCCAGACAAGGTGTCTACAGATGGGTCATCTCCGAGAGCCATGCGACCACTACGCAAACTTATCTTTCTACAAGAAATAGAGCTTTATTAGAAGGGTACGAAAACAACCAGGATGAAATATACTATGGATTGAGATTCAGAGATGAAAATCAACAAGTGGATGAGATCTAAGTACTGCTAACCCTAATTACAGGCTCGCTGGGCATGATACCATACTACAAGAGATAAACAGAATTTGACCTGCATGGGCCACTACTAAAACAATGTCATGCCCCAATCCCAAAATATAATGGAAATGGCACGTGACCTGCTAGCTAATACAGCCTATAATCGATATTAGTTGGACCTATCTAGTTGCACTACCCTGTAAATGGACTAAGTCCACATCAAACTAAACAAGCAACAGGTAATATCTAATCTTATCCACAACACGAATACAAGATAGTCAGAAGTAAATACTGAGATATGAAGCAGGCGAAGTCTAAAAGTCAAAAATATACAACCCAAGATAAGTTTGGTGGGAACAAACCCACGAATACAGTACTGAATAAAAATAGATAGTTAAGATAACTAGACTAGAACATCGCTAACTAGGTAAGATGCTCAAGTCCGAGGCAGTATGCCTACCAAATTTCAAGGGAACTCTGATGGGTACACCTCCAGCTCCTCCTCTGTAGCAAACTGCATCTCTTGTCCAGACCCGTATACGGTCGGGTAATATGCCTCGTCTAAATCTAGAAACGAAACTAGGTCCTTAAATGGACGTAACAAGATACAAAATACATGCCTAATATAAATACTGAATAGAGTAAACAGGGTGTTCTATCCACCTAAGTGTATGCAAATCTGAGGACAACCTTGGTACATATGGGTAGGCGTAGGCATAACGTCCAACACTCCGAAAAGTGTGGTATCTGCACATGTAACGTCCAGCGTTCCAAATAACGAGTTATTTGAGTATATATATATATATATATATATATATATATACATACATATATATATATATATATATATATATATATATATATATATATATATATATATATATATACGTCCGTAATGCTCCAAAGAACGTGGTATCTGCAGAAAGGGGGTCATCAGTTCCCTAGCTCCTCTGGACACTACGGATACCAATGGGTGTATCACATACACCTACTAATTGTCCTCCCCGCCCAATGAAAATGTATAAGTCGAATACACGATGTATACACTTCGAACTAGCATGCCAGGTCACTAGTAAAATGGAACTATCATGACTACGCACTATTCAGTGATGCGTGTCGCACGTGCCGATAGCTAGTCGGGTATGCCAACTAGCATCCCAACATGAGTTTGTTGTTGTGATAAGTGTATAAGTGACATGTCTTGGAAGATTCAGAATATCTCCACAATATTAGGTGAGTTTGCTAGAGACTAAGTCTTCTATACTATTCATGACGCATTTGTCGACTGCATCCGAGTCATTCTCAGACGCGCACAGTTATATATTATTTAACATAATAATTATGTAAAATATAATAACTGAATTTTAAACATTATATAAGGCAAGGTATACTTGCCTGAGTCTCCAAGCTGAAGGTGAAGAGAACCTACTCCGGTATCCGCGCTCGTGCGATCCAACGAGCCTAAATATAATAATATTAAATTTGTAATTATTCTAAAGTACACTAAACATATACAGAAATTACCACTAACACAACGTTAATCTAGGCCACGGGAATTGTTAAGTTGCGTTTCCAACACAAGTTTAGTAACAACACCCCTCTAGGTCTTTTCCACACACACACACACACACACACACACACACACACACACACACACATATATATATATATATATATATATATATATATATATATATATATATATATACGACGCCATCACCTCGTTTGGCTACAGCCTCGCATTGAGTTGCCATTGCTGCACTAAGCCTCAAGCTGAATCTGCAGAGCACATCCTCACCTCCAGTGATCTGGCCATGAACATTTGGACGAGTCTCAGCACCAAGTTTAGGAAGGCCCACCTCCCTCAGGGCTTCAACGATCTCCTGTCTAGCTGGGGCGATCCCCACGGACATCAGATCGTTGTAGCCGCGGGGATTTGGGTCCTGTGGAAAAATAGGAACAAGTTCCGATACGAGGGCCGACATCTTTCTCTCCTCCAACTGCATAGGGAAACCATCAGACATATCCTAAATATCCGGAGGCGCTGCTCGCACTCCACGCCTAAATTCTAGGAGACCATTGATTAGTTTCTGTCTTCCGGCTTCTGTTTTGTTGGCTTGCCTAGCCGTTTCTTTTCTTTTGCCAGCGCTTGGCGCTCTTCTTGTATGTAGGCTTCTCCATTTTGCACCTGATACATCAATAAAATTCCCCCTTCTCTAATATATATATATATATATTTATATATATATATTTATATATATATATATATATATATATATATATATATATATATATATATATATATAAAATCGTTCTCTAACATTTGTGCATGCAAGTCAAAGTTGTCAACTACACCATTAACCATTGTCTAAATATCAAAATGTCATGTAGCCTAATCATGAGTACTAACTAGTTTAGGAGGTCTTTTTTATATATAAACATAATTCGTCATTACGTTCTCTAAATTTAATATCAACCTTATTCCACATACCCTTACACTCTCCATAGCTCATAACACCTCATTTATACATGCATTTAGTATAATAGAAACAAGATTTTAATCTAAGATGTTGATACTCATCCTCTAACTTGTCACTATTTATAAATTTATAGCCACTAATCTAATTAACTAGTCTATATACAATTTGTAGTGTACCACTCACTAATCCCATTATGCAATAATCATTCCTAAAATCATGCCATAAGCCATCCCTAACAAATATATATATTCTGAAATTAAAATTAAGTTGGAGTTAATTAGGGGTTTATCAAGTGGGTGATAAGTTAAGTGTTAGGGTAAGGGGTTGGAACATGGCAAGTTGTTATCTTAACATAGAGTATATACATATACATATCTATCATTCCAGGTTGATCAAAACAAAGCTTGAGGAATCATGAATTAATGTATATAAGGAGGAAGGATAAGAGGAAGAAGAACATTCATGCATTCATGTATAAGGAAAGCAATAATTCATGTATATGTATACATATATCTCTCTATATATACATATATAAAAAGAGGAGCACAAGATGAAGAAGAAGAAGAAGGAGAGAAGCTTACTTAAGGGAGCAAGAAAGTAGAGGAGGACTTGGAGGAGGAGGTGCTCGGTCATGGGAGTGGCCGGAGGTGGCCTGGGGGGTGTGGTGCTCGGTTGTGGGAAGGGGAGAGCAGCTGTAACAGCAGCAAGGCAGTAGCAGCAGCAGCAGCCACAGTTGGGGCAGCATCGGTCGCAGCAAGATGGCAAGGGGGAGAGAGGTGGAGGTGGTGGTGGTTGGAAGAGGAGGAGGAATAAGGGAAGTAGAAGGAGAAGATGAAGAAGAATAATAAAGAGAAGAATATAAAGAGGAGAAGAATAAGAAGAAAGAGAGGGAGCCTGGAGGAATGGAGGAAAGAGGGCGGTAATTGTTTGGTGATGGAGGGCTCTCCATAGGACCGGCCAAGTCTTGGGGATGAGAAAAAGCAATGTGCATTAATGAGGTGCATTAAAGAGGTGAGGGGAAAAAGGTCAAAGTGCATTTAATGCCTTTAAAGGAGGGTTTCCATTAATAGCTAGAAGTTTAAAAAAGTGCTATTAATGAGGGTTAAGGGTAGTCAAATCAGTCCATTTTTGTTTGGCCTAAAATAGGATGGTAATAAAAGTATATGATGTAGGATGGGGGGGTGAAAGAATTAATTCTCCATTGGGCAAATTCTGAAATTAAATAACAATGGATTTAAAAAGATGTAATTGGTCATGGGGGTGGTGTTTGGTGTTCGACATGAGCCATGTGAGGGTGTGCGAGAGTTTGGGTTGATTTTGAACCAGTTTGGACTCCGTC
Source organism: Iris pallida (assembly GCA_029216955.1). NCBI lineage: Eukaryota > Viridiplantae > Streptophyta > Magnoliopsida > Asparagales > Iridaceae > Iris > Iris pallida. The sequence goes on along the minus strand of JANAVB010010193.1, from coordinate 3,989,075 downwards.
AAGTCAGTTGTCCAAAATAAGGAAATAATGAGTCTTCGGTGGTTTTGATGAATTGGAAGCACTTAGAATTTAAATTGAGTGTGACACTAGTGTCATGGGTGAAGTAGACTTAGAGTAGATTGACATCGAATATTGGGTTGCAAGGTTCGGGTCGAAGTTGGGTCTCCAATATTGATTGGAACGGGCATAGATACATGGTTTAGGTTTGAATTAGGTATTTTGTGACGAATTTTGTACAATTAAAATAAAGCACAAGAAGGTGAAATTTTGAGTGACACAAAGGTTAGGATTTTAAGATTGGCTTGTCTAGGTCAAGGATGTGCAACTTGTTGGAAGTCAAAAGCTAATGTAGTGCTCTAGATATTTGAACAACGACAAGGTGAATTAATTGAATTAAAATCAAAAAGGGGAATTATAACTCTATTAATTAATCCAGAATAATCCTAATTAAGTCCTTAAACCTAGTTTTGGGTCGGGGGATTTACATGAGTTCTTTTTAGAGAGTCCATATTTTCTACCATGAAACCTTTCGCTTCTTTGTGATGCTACGCCGCTATGATATAGCCCAAAGCTGAGGTCCAACCTCTTGGTGGTGTCATACAACTGTAGCATAAGGTCCTAGCCTCTTCGTACCACTATACTAGTACTTTCTATCTTTCAACATTAGGCTACTTGCCTCTATGTGATGCTACGCCGCTGTGACATGGCATGAAGCTGGGTTTCCCCTTATGCGGTGTCACGCCACTATAGCATGGCGTACTTGTTCCTCTGTATGACTAAGCTACCCGTGATTCATGCAAGTATACTGAGCATTACAAATGCCCAAGAACTATTAAGGCTTAAACCATCATCCTATAGGACTTATTCTACACCAAGAGCAAACAGTTGACCATAGGGTTCCGGGATTCAATTCAATCAATGTCCCCAAGTTTTAACCTTTGTACTTGATTTTTTTCTGTTAATGATACTTTCTTGAACCAAAAGTTATATGCCTAGTAGATTTTTCTTTAAACTAATATCATAAATTTTATGGTAGATTTACAAAAATATAATATTAAAAATCCTTCAAGCTTACTTTTCTTGTTGTGTCCTCGACCAACTGCGCTTGAAGCCTTTGGTGAACGGATCCGTCAGATTCTCCTAACTTCGAACATCATCTACTTTTGTAACCCCATCTCCCAAAAAAGTATAATAATTCAAAAGGAATTTTTCATAATTATTTTATGATTTTGTTATTTATGGAACCATATTATGTAATTGTTTTGGGCCTCATTCATTTCTTTTTTTGAATCATAATTGGGTGATTACTCAACCCAATTAATTTTTTTGTGGGCTGCTTAATTCCTTCTCAGCCCAACAACCAGGCGCCAACAAAGTTTTTTTAAGAGCAAGTGAAGCTCAAATTATTTTGAATTCATAACCACTTTCCAACGGTTCCCTCCATTTTCGTTGGCTCCATAAATCTCAGCATCAACTTTCTATTTAAGCTCCTCACCACCTCTTCTTTCGGTTGAACCAATTTTCCAGAAAGCAAAGCTCACAATTCCTCCTTCTTTTCCAACCTAAATTTCTCGATGTCGGTGGTGAATAGCGAGTCGAGCGTGGAGAGCTAGGCGATGCTATCAACGATAACGAGCGTCCTATTTTTTACGGTGCGCACAGCCTTACAGCGGTGAGGAACTATTCTATTCTTCGGCAACCAATTCGAGTGAGTCCTTTGCATTTTCGTTTTGGATCTGGTTGTTCTTGATTCGATCCACTAAACGATGCATCTACTGATCTAGATCGAAGCCGTCGATGAATTCTCTTCGTCGACAAACTTCAATGGACCTCTGAGGCTTGTTCGAGCAGTGTTGAACCAATCCAAGTAACTTGTTGATAAGCCGAGCGTGTTTTCCCGATCTGAGAATTTCTTCCTATCTCTTGAATTTTTGTTTGCTTTATAATTCAGATCAATCGAACAGGGTGTCAATCATCAATCGTCGATCAACGAACCGATCTAGGTGAGTCGGCCTGAATGGATGTCTTGACATAACTATTTTGTTTAGGTTGTATAATCCTTCTTAATTTGGTGGTTCCATCCTAAATTCCTTGTTGGTTGATGGATCCACGAGATCTGGAATTTTGCATTTTATTTGGCTTCAAAGGAAGCAAGGAAGCTTGAGAGAAGGGTCTCGTATGGCTGATCACTTCTTGTTTGTGTTTATGTCTGAATAGGTTTTGATTAAGCTGGACACGAGAAGTTTGTGCCCGATCTTGTGGAAATATATTATTGCAGGTTCAACTCTTTTTTCAGGTAATTCCTATTATTTCTCAGATCAATAGGACTAGTAGTAGTTGGCTAATTTTAGTATTTTTGTGTTTCTTTATTGCGTATCGCACTGAGATGTGATCGGTCTGATTGTGTCCAGACCAGTTCGTGTGTACGTGTCGTGTGGTTCGTGTCCCTTTCTCAGTTGCTCGGCCTTGCTATGTCTGAGCCCTGCCTATGCATAGCACCAGTTCGCATGTGCAGCCTAGCTGGGTGTCTAAAACTGGATCATAGACCATTGATGTATGGTGTGGTGTCGAGCTTGGATATTTTCCTGAGCTAGGCATCCTTCCTATGATCAAGGGATTTTGAAGTTGAGTTTTAGCTGTTGAAGAAGTTAGAAACCAGCATTGAATTGTAGAGATGTATATACTTTCTAAATTCTTTTCGACTGAATACTGCTTTGATTTTCTATGTTGAATCTTAGTTGATACTCTGTTTTCATTTCCAAGTTTTTAGTTAATTAAAGGTTACTTTTGATTACTGGGAGTTTCCTCATGTTGTTACTGCAATTCTCTCATGAGACTATAGCAAGACTCAGGTTGATTTAGGGTTAGATTGGCTTTGAGGATTTCATGCCTTTCACTAAGCTGAAGGTTATTTTAGTACCCCTATTTTCCTAAATGTATGCATAAGTTGCTGTGAGTTCATTTGTGGGTTGTTGGTAGAACAATTTTAACTCATGCTGGGTTTCATAAACTGTTGTTGTTCAGGATAATGTATATTAAAGTTAATTGTGGTTTAAGTGAGAGGTTTTTGCTTAGAATCTTCGAATTTTTAAGTTCCAAATAGTGTTTTGTTTAGGCTTCTATATCAACTGCAGGAGAGGGATTCACATGTTACTTGTATTGACAGCATTGCTTGAGGGTTGGGTGGATGCTTGAATATAAAATTTAGCAATTTTGAGAGTACTATTTTTTGAGACTGTGTATAAGAATTTTGTAGGATAGCTTATGTGCATGATTGGCATGAAGTATACAAGAATATTGATATGGCATGCCTAGACTAGTTGCTGCTTTTGAGAGTGAGGACTTAAACTTTTTAATTGCCACTTGGTAACTTGTATATATTGTCCTAACTGTGTCTCCTGTTAACTACAACTGTTTTGAAGGCTAGGATTTGCTAGTCTAAGCCAAGTTTAGGCCACAAGTATGGTTTACAACTAGTATGCCTATAAGCACTTTATAGCTAGATTTAGTTATAGATAAAAGTAGATTTATTTACCAATTGTCTAGTTCCTCTAGTAAAACTTTTGTAAATAACATATTTTGGTTTCAACACAAGAATAGATAATATAGCTTGTTTAGAACTTAATCAACTTATAACTATTAAACATGAGGACATCCAGCTCCATATATTACCTGTACGTTCCCAGAGCAAGGCAAGTACATTCTATGGTCTTGTGCATTTTCATTCATATCTTGTACTTCTCTTGATGACACGATGTGACACAATATCTTGTACTTTCATGTTCTTGTTCTTACTTGTAGTCGGGGAGGGAAAATACACTATCTTTGTGACCAAACCCATGTTTTGATATTCATGTAGATAGCTTAGCCTCGCACCGTGCACGCGGGTCCTAAGCCGTACCGATATTCATGTACTCCTGTACTTATTCATGTACTTACCCCAGTCGGTCACATAGGCTAGTTGTATTTCAAGCATTATGCACATGTCATGTCTTGTACCTAAGGTTCATGGTTTACATTCTTGTACTTTATTTCCTGTACTTACATTCTTGTACTTTTATATTCTTTCCTGTACTTTATACTTCATGTTCTCCTGTACTCTTTTCTATATCATCATGTTCTTGTTCATTACCTAGAACACGTACTATGGCCGTGAGCCTGCTGACATACTAGAGCTAGCTGGAGATGCACTAGACCTAGAGGTCGAAGAGGCCTAGTTATCTTTCCTTTTCTACCTGTTTACTTTGTTGTATTAGAGACTTCAGGCATTACCTTACTTTTTGGATGAATGTAATAAATCATAGAGTTGTACTTTGGATTTCTGGGATCGTTTATATTGATGCTGTGATTTGTATACCTTCATATTACCTTGTAGTTTTTCTAGATTGGTACAACTTACTTCGTAGTGTCTAACGACGAAGGCTGGGCGTGTCCGACTCGTGTCCGATTATTCGGGAGCGGATCGTGACATGTTTTTAGTGGTGGCCCATGTAGGTCTGTCCTAATAGTACCTAGGTATTAGAGTACTATTGGGGGACTTGATTAAACTAGGGAAACTTGATCACAGCATAGGAAATCGGGTACATCAGGTATATGGATATTATATAAAATATTTACTATTTATTTGTAGGGTTAGGTTTTTATCAATTACGAAGTTTTCTTTCTATTATAGGATGGTCACTACGAGGAAGACCGTGGATCAGCCCGGAGTTGCAGGCAGTTCGGGTCAGTCTACACCAGATGTTCCGGTAGAGCAGCTTTCGTCACCGTCTTCTATCTTTCCTCCGGTGCTCCCGATGATGATGTTCGACGGTGCCCAGGTGATGGCCTTGTTTCAGCAGTTTATAGAGGCTCAGGACCATCAGGCCGCACAGTTCCGAGCGACAGTTGAGGATGCACTCAGGACCTGAGAGCCGGCAGCACCAACACCGGTAGCACCTCCAGTACCAGCAGCACCGAGACCGGGGACCGCCAAGGACTACCAGAACCTCTGTCCGATGGATTTTTGGTGCCATGAGTGGATAGTATATGCGGATGAGTGGCTGGAAAACGCCGAACAGACGCTGAAGATGGCAAGGATCCTAGATGACCTGAAGGTGGAAGTTACGAGCATGCAACTTTTTGATCTTGCCAGAGCCTGGTACCGAGAGGAGCCTCAGTTGGCCGCACCCCAAGTTCTATGGAAGACTTTAAAACTATGTTAAAAGAGAAGTTCTTTCCAGACATGGAGCGAGACGAGCTTCGGATGCAGTTCGAGGCACTGCAGCAGGGGAACATGACTATAACAGAGTACACATCGGAGTTCACCCGACTCAGCAGGTTCACGGAGAACCTAGTCAAAAAACCAGAAGAAAGGGCTTGGAGGTTAAAGAAGGGCCTCACCAGAGAGTTGCGGCATGCAGTAGCGATCAGCCAGGCGACGACTTATACGAGCATTCTCAAGATTGCTCAGGCTGTTGAGAAGGAGATAGACCCGAAGCTCAAGAGGGACCGGGACATCGGCAGTAGCAGCTATCAGACACCGGCAAAGAGGACTTAGATTCAGACGAGGCCACAGCAGCCGGCACTACAGCATCACTGTCTAACCAGAGTTCATGCACATCAGCCACAGAGACAGCAACTGGCAGTTACTTGCGCTTTTTGTTACCGGCCAGGACACCGCTTTGATGAATGCCGCAACAGGCTCAGGCTTTGCTCATTCTGCGGATCAAACGCACACCAGATGAGGGACTGCCCACAGGCCGTAGCCCGACTGGTAGAGGACCTCGAGGAGCTGGAGGACCACCACCTGTACCATCCAGAGTAGTACCAGCTGCACCGCAGAGGGTTCAGGCTTTACCTACTCAGCAGCAACAATTTGCACAGCATCAGCAGCAGAGGGGACCACCACAGCAGGGACGTACTTACGTCATGGCCGTAGTTGAGGAGGATGAGGCAGCTCCAGATGTTATTACAGGTTCTATCCTTTTATATTCATTTTTTGCTATTGTACTATTTGATTCTAGAGCCACACATAGCTTTGTATCATATGAGTTTCTGCATAGACACGGCTTCACACCTAAGCCCACTAGGAAGAACTGTCGAATTATGACAGGAGGAGGAGTAGTGCCAGTTAGTGAGATAGTTGATTACCATATCACTATAGCTGGGAGGGAGCTTAGGGCTCAATTCCTAGTGATGCCATTGCCTGGATTTGACATAGGCCTCGGTATCGACTAGTTCAGTGTGCAGTTTGCTATAATAGACTGCCATGAAGGGAAGGTTACTTTCAGCCCACCTGGAGTTCTGCTGTTCAAGATTAGCAGACTGATTACAGAGAGGCCAGAGGGAGTCTACTTCGGAGCAGTTGCAGAAGACCAGGAGTTGCCACACCCGCTGATTGGAGAGTTTCCAGACGTCTTTCCCGAAGAGTTGCCAGGATTGTCGTCAGATCGAGATGTAGAGTTCATCATCGACTTAGTGCCCGGATTAGCGCCGAAGTCCCAGTATTGCTATAAGATCAACCCGAAGGTAGTTGCAGAGTTGAAGGCTCAGATAGATGAGCTTGAAGGCAAGGGTTTTATTCGTCAAGTGCTTCACCCTGGAGAGCATCGGTACTCTTCGTACTAAAGAAGGATGGGACTCTTAGAATGTACATCGATTACCATGCACTCAATAACATCACCATCAAGAATAAGTATCCCTTGCCACAGATTGATGTGCTATTTGATCAGCTAAGTAGAGCTAAGGTCTTCTCGAAGATTGACCTTCGGTCAGGGTATAATCAGATGAAGGTTCGGGAGCAGGACATTCCGAAAACAGCTTTCAATACTCGCTACGGCTAGTACAAATTCTTGGTGATGCCGTTCGGACTCACCAATGCCCCAACAGTATTTATGAACCTGATGAATAAGGTTTTCCATAAATATCTAGATAAGTTTGTCGTAGTCTTCATTGATGACATCTTGATCTATTCGAAGACTGAGGAAGAGCATGTAGAGCATTTGTGAATTGTTTAGAGATTATGCAGAAAGAGAAGTTGTATGAGAAGCTCTCAAAGTACGAGTTCTATTTGGACATAGTGGAGTTCTTGGGGCATGTGGTGACTGGAGAAGGGATTTCTGTAGATCCCAAGAAGATTGAAGCTGTGGAAGCATGGACACCTCCCAAGTCAGTAGCTGAGATTCGTAGTTTCCTGGGGATAGCAGGTTACTACCGAAAGTTTATGAAATATTTTGCCAAGATAGCAGAGCCAATGACGAAGCTTACGCGGAAGGACGAGGAGTTCATTTAGAGTGACGCCTTCCAGTCAGTATTTGAAGAATTGAAGAGAAGACTCACTACAACACCAGTTTTAGCTTTGTCATTAGGATCTGGAGGGTTCGTCATCTACAGCGATGCATCAGGAAAAGGCTTGGGATGTGTGCTTGAGAAGAACAAGAAGGTTGTTGCTTATGCTTCTAGACAGTTGAGGCCTCATGAGAAGAATTACCCTACTCATGACTTGGAGCTTGCAGCAGTCATTTTTGTCTTGAAACTGTGGAAGCACAATTTTTATAGAGAGAGTAGACATCTTTACGGATCATAAAAGCCTGAAGTATGTCTTTACTCAGAAGGAATTGAACATAAGGCAGTGAAGATGGCTGGAACTCATGAAGAATTTCGACATCAATCTACAATACCATCCTGGGAAGGCGAATGTGGTAGCAGATGCTCTTAGTCGATATCCTGTTGATACGTTCCTTACTGTAAGCCCCCTCATTTTTGGATATTATTTTTAATTATTTTATATGGATATTTTAGTTTATTAAAGTCAATAATGGCTATGTTAGTAGTTTACTGTAGCTTTGATTTTGGAAGCACAACAAATATTATTTTCTTAAATCCAATTCCATAGTGGAATTTTAGACTTGTCCACCTTCAGTTTGATATATCATGTACCATCCAAATTTACTTTTTAACATTCCTTTGACTTTGCACAATTTTGGGCCAACATAGGCCAATTTGTGCCATTAACGTAATTTTAAGCTGACTTCCAATTTGCTTTTGGGACTTGACATAGATCGAAACCGTATGACCCAATATATGGTTTTGACCCATGTTGAGTCTACAATGCACATGCTTAGGGTGTACAATCCAACTAAGTTCCCATGTGCTACTTATTTGCAAATGGCACATGAGACTCATTAAATTGATTTTTCGGGTCCAATTTGACTAGTAATACTACTCGAACCCTAACCTAGTAAACCCTACTAGTTAGAGCCTAACTAGGAGTACCAAAACCAAGTATACATATATTTAAGGGAATTTTAGAGGTTTAATTGCAGCCATATGCAATATTCTTTTATATATTTGGCTTGGTCAAACATCTAACCAACATAGAAAATCTATTAATAATAGTATGATGTGGAGAACCAAAACCTATCTAAATTAGATCAAACCAAAGCCCATGTACTATATATATATACACCTATCAAACGCTAACCATCTTCCTCTCTCATAATTGTCTACTACTCCACAAATCCACCCAAACCTGGCGGCTATTACTTCAAACCAGAAACCCTAGCCGATCCCTTTTCTTTCTCAAAATTTCAATTTTTTCTTAATTTCTGCGCCATCACCACAACTTGGATGTCCCTCTCAACATCCCTTTCTACCCTAGCAACTTTAGGAGCAACCTTACGGCCGTTAGAGAGGTGCACGATGCGCTATTTGGGCCAAAACTCCGTCGAATCAAAGTCTGAAACGTCACAGCAGGTTAGTCGACTTGTAGATGATATTTCATCTACTTTTTCTCATTCGTTTCTCCTCAAACTAAATCTGAGAGTTACCTTTGTATGTCTACTCCAACCTATGATTGTCGGATCTCTTAGTTCCAAACGGTTTGCCCGTGGCGTTTATTCTACGATAGGGAATCCAAAACTGACAAATTTTGTTACAGGCCACTTTTTTCCTATCTAATGTCAGTTTCTAGCCTTTTTATATTTTTATTCAGAATCTAGACATTGATACCTTTCCGACGCATATCTGAAAGTTAGGTTTCACATCCGTTTGCTATTTTTAAGAATTTATGACATTTGTCGTGTCATCAAACTCCAAAAAATTCTGTTTTCCTTGTGTCCAAAAGTGTCAAAACTCCATGAATCCATGTTAAACTTTATTTCATGCAAGATTTAACATTATAAGTACTATTTTAACTAATTTTTGGGATTTTTAGAGAATTTATTAATTTTATTTTAATCGTTGTTTCGGGACCAAATTAATGTGTCGAATTGAGGAAGTCATATGTGGCATTGACATAAGAACTCTCGTGAAAGGGTTCCCCTATTGAAAATATAATTATAGAAATATATAAGTATTTATAGATAAATTCTAGAATTTAAATATATTATTTTATTATAATTGTAATGTATTTACGAGAGGTTTTGTTACCTATATATACTTATATAATAGATGCAGTGTCGTAACAACATTATGACAACTAGGAGGCATAGACACTCATATAATTTATATATGGTGTGTTGATATAAAATATTAAATATAGTGTATTATTATAGGTGAGCTTGGGAGGATCGACAAGGACACCGGAGTTGGACAGGCTTACCCGCAGACAGCAGTTACAGGCAAGCGTGCCTTGCCTTCGTTACAGATTATTCTTTTTCTATTTTCTGTTCTTTTTGATTAGCATTGTATGATGTAGGATGTTGATACTTAGGGTCTATTTATAGACGGCATTATGTACATACTGATGTGTCCATTGACACAATTGACCACAGGACACTGACGTATTCATGATACAAGGTTTACATAACTATTCGTGGTATTAACCTCGTGTTAGTATTCTAGATTTCTTTATCATTATTGTTTTTATTTTCGAGATGACTGTACAGACTTGACATTGCTAGATTCTAGACATGGGGATTGGGGAGAACTTTGACTATAATATCAGACCTATTATCGTATGGCCTGTTGTTTAGTGACCTTTGCCTCTGTAGCAGAGTAGGGGATATCACTGTCGAGAATTGATTATCCTTGGTGCCACAACATAGGTACTGGGGACAATACCCTGCTGAGGTGCTAGTGAGCCTTAGTGGAAGGGGTCTGGTATTCTAGAAGGGTATCTCACTTGCATAGCACATAGATGGATACAGTAGATTACCTTAGTTCATATTTTTATTTCTGTACCTTGGCATGTATATTATGCATCTTGCTAGTCCTCTGAGGACCTGGCTATTTCTCAGGCTTAGACGAAGCTGAAGACTACCCAGAGATTTACAGTTCGAAAGATGAGACCGGAGGCGTACCGGCGCAGGAGGACGAGATAGTGCCATAGGATTTCTTGTGATCATGTTACCTTCATATTTAGTTTTCCTACATTATTCCCTTTTCTTTTCATTAGACTTGTACTTGATTTGTACTTTGTTTCTATTTCTGTGGTTTTAGGATGTTTTACCCGCACAGACTTTATTACTTTTATTGCTGGATATTTGAGACATTTTCTAATTTATTCTTGATCTCTTTATGGACTCTGTGGATGTGATTAGATGTATATGCCTATAGAATGTGTTGTATTTCTGGGTGTTATCATGATTTATAGCTTAAGTATTTTGCTAATGGGCTTATTGTGTAGCTTGGCCCATTGGTGAAGTGCTGCTGGCATGTATTCGTATACCTGGTCCTACGTATTTTGGGACTGGGGCGTTAAACTTACTATGGACCAACATCTTATCGAGGATCTTGAGAGCCTAGGGATCGAGATTATTCTTCCAGGAGTTCAGGGGCAGCTGATGCACATGTAGATATAGTTAGGACTGATAGAGAAGATCAAGGAGGCCTAGTTTCTAGATGTGGGAATTCGATGTCTCAGAGGTCAGGCAAAGGCAGGATTGCTTGACGACTTCACTATTGCAGAGGATGGATCCCTGAGGCACGAAAACCAGTTGTGTGTACCCAAGGATTTACGGAAGGAGGTTATGCAGGAGGTCCACCAGTCGTAGTATTCTATTCGTCCTGGATCTACCAAGATGTATAAGGATCTGCGAGAGTATGTTTGGTGGTATGGGATGAAACAGGAAGTTGCCATATTCGTTTCTAGATGCCTTGTGTGCCAGCATGTCAAAACGGAGCGTCAGAGACCAACAGGATTACTCCAGCCTTTACCTATTCCGGAGTGGAAGTGAGATCACATAACCATGGACTTCATCTCTGGTTTACCGCGTACGCCCGGTGGCAAATATGCTATTTGGGTTATCGTGGACAGATTGACGAAATTCGCTCACTTCATTCTGTTCAAGGTAGGGCTGTCGATCGAGAAGCTTGTGGACCTCTACATACAACAGATCGTGCGAATTCAAGGAGTGCCAGTGAGTATCGTCTCCGACAGGGACAACTTCTTCACATCATACTTCTGAAGGAGTCTACAGCTGAGCTTGGGTTCGTAGTTGAAGTTTAGCACCGCCTATCATCGACAGACAAACGGACAGTCCGAGAGGACCATTCAGACACTGGAGGACATGCTGCGGGTTTGTGCAATCGACTTCGGCGGATCGTGGGAGGATCACTTACATCTTGTGGAGTTTGCCTATAACAACAGTTATCAGGCTAGTATCAAGATGACACCGTTCGAGGTACTATATGGATAAAGATGTCGTATACCTTTATCTTGGGACGACGTTGGCGAGAGGACTTTCTTGGGCCAGAGATGGTAGTAGATTCAACCGAGAAGGTCAGACTGATCAGAGAGCATCTCAGAGTTGTACAGGATCGGCAGAAGCTCTGGGCAGACAGCAGCAGACGACCCCTAGAGTTTGCAGTTGGAGATAGAGTGTTCCTGAAGATCTTGTCGACCAGAGGCATCATTCATTTCGGTAGAGGCGGGAAGCTCAATCCAAGATACATCAGGCCTTTCGATGTGACTGCACGAATTGGCGAGGTGGCATATCGACTAGCGCTTCCTGCTAGCTTGGAGGAAATATACGACATTTTCTACATGTTCCAGCTTCGACGCTGCATTCCGGATCCAAGCCATGTGGTGGACTACTCAAAGCTAAAGGTGGGTCCGAACTTGACCTACGAGGAGCAGCCAGTGGAGATCCTTGATCGGAGGGAGAAGCAACTGCGGAATCAGACTATACCGCTTGTCCGAGTCATATGGAGATACCGCTCTCCGGAAGAGTCGACATTGGAGCGCGAGGACGAGATGCGGGAGCGATACCCCAGCTTATTAGCTTGATTGTGCTTTTGTGTTTTAGAGAATTTCCATTTCAGTAAATTCTTTTTAATACTTGGTGAGAACTATTTTGATTTTTCGAATTTAATAAATATGATTGTTTTTTTTCTCCTTGAAATTCGGGGACGAAATTTTTGAGGGGGGAAGATTTGTAACCCCATCTCCCAGAATTTTGAAGTATAATAATTAAAAGGATTTTTTCATAGTTATTTTATGATTTTGTTATTTATGGAACCATATTGTGTAATTGTTGGGGGCCTCATTTATTTCTTTCTTTGAATCTTAATTGGGTGATTACTCAACCCAATTTATTTTGTTGTGGGTTGCTTAATTCCTTCTCAGCCCAACAACCAGGCTGCCAACAAAGTTTTTTTAAAAGCAAGTGAAGCTCGAATAATTTTTAATTCGTAACCACTTTCCAAAGGTTCCTCCATTTTCGTTGGCTCCATAAATCTCAGCATCAACTTTCTATTTAAAGTCCTCACCACCTCTTCTTTCGGTTGAACCAATTTTCCAGAGAGCAGAGCTCACATTTCCTCTTTCTTCTTTTACAACCTAAATTTCTCAATGGTAGTGGCAAATGGCGAGTCGAGCTTGGGGAGCTAGGCGGTACAATCAACGATGACGAGCGTCCTATTTTTCATGGTGGCGCACAGCCTTGCAGCGGCGAGGAACTGTTCTAATCTCCGGTAACCAATTCGAGTGAGTCCTTTGCATTTTCGTTTTGGATCTGGTTGTTCTTGATTCGATCCACTAAACGATGCATCTACTGATCTAGATCATAGCCATCGATGAATTCTCTTCGTCGACGAACTTCAATGGACCTCTGAGGCTTGTTCAAGCAGTGTTGAACCAATCCAAGTAAGTTGTTGATAAGCCGAGCATGTTTTCCCAATCTGAGAATTTCTTCCTATCTCTTGAATTTTTGTTTGCTTTACAATTCAGATCAATCAAACAGAGTGTCAATCGTCGATCGTCGATCAACGAACCGATCCAAGTGAGTCGGCCTGAATCGATGTCTTGACATAACTATTCTGTTTAGGTTGTTTGAGCCTTCTTAATTTGGTGGTTCTATCCTAAATTCCTTGTTGGTTGACGGATCCATGAGATCTGGAATTTTATATTTTATTTGGCTTCGAAGGAAGTAAGAAAGCTTGAGAGAAGGGTCTCGTATGGCTGACCACTTCTTGTTTGTTTTTATGTCTGAATATGTTTTGATTAAGCTGGACACGAGAAGTTTGTGCCTGATCTTGTGGAAATACATTATTGCAGGTTCAACTCTTTTTCCAGGTAATTCCTATTATTTCTCAGATCAATAGGACTAGTAGTAGTTGGCTAATTTTAGTATTTTTGTGTTTCTTTGTTGCGTATCGCACTGAGCTATGATCGGTCTGATTTTGTGTCCAGACCAGTTCGTGTGTACGTGTCGTGTGGTTCGTGTCCCTTTCTCAGTTGCTCGACCTTGCTGTGTCTGAGCCCTGCCTATGCATAGTACCAGTTCGCATGTGCAGCCTAGCTGGGTGTCTAAAACTGGATCATAGACCATTGATGTATGGTGTAGTGTCGAGCTTGGATATTTTCCTGAGCTAGGTATCCTTTCTATGATCAAGGGATTTTGAAGTTGAGTTTTAGTTGTTGAAGAAGTTAGAAACCAGCATTGAATTATAGAGATGTATATACTTTCTAAATTCTTCTCGATTGAATACTGCTTTGATTTTCTGTGTTGAATCTTAGTTGATACTCTGTTTTCATGTCCAAGTTTTTAGTTAATTGAAGGTTACTTTTGATTACTGGGAGTTTCCTCATGTTGTTACTGCAATTCTCACAAGAGACTATAGCAAGACTCAGGTTGATTTAGGGTTAGATTGGCTTTGAGGATTTCATGCCTTTCACTCAGCTAAAGGTTATTTTAGTACCCCTGTTTTCCTAAATGTATGCATAAGTTGCTGTGAGTTCATTTGTGGGTTGTTGGTAGAACAATTTTAACTCATGCTGGGTTTCATAAACTGTTGTTGTTCAGGATAATGTATATTAAAGTTAATTGTGGTTTAAGTGAGAGGTTTTTGCTTAGAATCTTCGAATTTTTAAGTTCCAAATAGTGTTTTGTTTAGGCTTCTATATCAACTGTAGGAGAGGGATTCACATGTTACTTGTACTGACAGTATTGCTTGAGGGTTGGGAGGATGCTTGAATATGAAATTTAGCAATTTTGAGAGTACTATTTTGTAGGATAGCTTATGTGCATGATTGGCATGAAGTATACAAGAATATAGGTTTGGCATGCCTAGACTAGTTGTTGCTTTTGAGATTGAGGACTTAACCTTTTTAACTGCCACTTGGTAACTTGTATATATTGTCCTAACTGTGTGTGCTGTTAACTACAACTGTTTTGAAGGCTAGGATTTACTAGTCTAAGCCAAGTTTAGGCCACAAGTATGGTTTACAACTAGTATGCCTATAAGCACTTTATAGCTAGATTTAGTTATAGATAAAATTAGATTTGTTTACCAATTATCTAGTTCCTCTAGTAAAACTGTTGTAAATAACATATTTTGGTTTCAACAGAAGAATGGTTAATATAACTTGTTTAGAACTTAATCAACTTATAACTATTACACATGAGGACATCCAGCTCCATACATTACCCGTACTTTCCTGGAGCAAGACAAGTACATTCTATGGTCTTGTGCATTTTCATTCATATCTTGTACTTCTCTTGATGACACAATATCTTATACTCTTGTACTTTCATGTTCTTGTACTTACTTGTAGTCGGGGAGGGGAAATACACTAGCTATGTGACCAAACCCATGTTCTGATATTCATATAGATAGCTTAGGCCTCGCACCGTGCACACGGGTCCTAAACCGTACCGATATTCATGTACTCCTGTACTTATTTATGTACTTACCCCAGCCGGTCACATAGGCTAGTTGTATTTCAAGCATTGTACACATGTCATGTCTTGTACCTTAGGTTCATAGTTTACATTCTTGTACTTTATTTCCTGTACATTCATTCCTATACTTTTATGTTCTTTCATGTACTTTATATTTCATGTTATCCTGTACTCATTTTCATATCATGATGTTCTGGTTCATTTTCTAAACTGTACTTTGCTTCGCTACGGATTGGATATGTTGCAGGTGAGATGGAGGCAATGTGTGACACGTACTATGGCCGTGAGCCTGCTGACATGCTAGAGCAAGCTAGAGCTGTACTAGACCTAGAGGCCGAGGAGGCCTAGTTATCTTTCCTTTTCTAGCAATTTACTTTATTGTATTAAAGACTTCAGGCATTACCTTACTTTCTGGATGAATGTAATAAATCATAGAATTGTACTTTGGATTTCTGGGATCGTTTATATAGATGCTGTAATTTGATCCCTTCATATTGCCTTATAGTTTCCCTAGATTGGTACAACTTACTTCGTAGTGTCTAACGACGAAGGCTGGGCGTGTCCGATTATTCGGGAGCGGATCGTGACAACTTTAGTGATACTATTCTTGATGCGCTCATTCAGTGTTGTGTGACGAAGTCGCACAGTCCTTTTCTTACTATTGAAGAAATCATTCGATGCCACTATTGTAGTGCCTAGTTGTCATATTATATCGGTATAGCCAAAATCTGTGTACGAACCAGAGGAAGAACGTAAATGAGCTCCCGAAGCTATTCTGCTTTATTTACTGCAGTTGCCAGAGCATAAAAATTAGCCTCCATTAATGAGTGAGAGAGCAAAGTATGCTTTTTAGCCTTCTATGTTATAACAACAACAATCATGGAGAAAAGATATCCTCCTGTGTGTCATGCCTCGACCTGGTGAATCGTTCGTCCTAACGTCGATTCAGCCGAATCAATCATCCTCGTTGGGGCGAGATGCCATACGAGTCTGGATTTGCACTCATACGAGGCTAGATGATTTAAATCTTTAAAATGATTATCTCAATTCAATATTTACAGTGGAAGAAAGCAAAGCCACATTGAAGTTACTCAAAGGATATAAAATAATTCTCTTTATTCAATAAGTAGTGGAATTACAAAGGCTTTCAATAGCACAAAAGAATCTGCCAGATTAGCTTATAATACTCATGATCTCTCTTACCTACAAAGGATTTTATTGTTCCCTATATCATATCTTCTATATCTCAGTCGCATTATCCTTTTTTAAGTCCAAGCGTCAATGCGGTCGCACGATTCAAAACGCTATGATATTCCATTCCTCAGTGCGTCCAAGCGAAGCTCTGTCGTGAGCAAACCATTCCCTAAATCCTGCAAGCAATCTAGTAGGGGATCATTACTAGTTCTCTCGCATACTGATAAGACCCACTTTACTAAACCTATACAAAGTAATATATTGAATCATGCAGCTTAATTTACTGATCTTTCTATCTTTGCCTTAGGATCGATTTTATGGCATATTGGAAAGCAGTAAAGCATGTATTTCCTGGCAAGCACGTTATCATTGATTCACGTAAGCAACCAAGCAATATTGGTATAACTCGTATTGTTTTGTGGTGACATCTTATCAATATTGACGCACTCACCCTTGTACCGTTGTAAGATGAATACGCCTACCATCTTTCCCTGTCATCTTATAAGTGATTTCTGTACAGGATTTGTGTACCTGTACTATTCTGTCATGACCTACACCCGCTTTTCGAAATATGAGTACATAGCCAACTCCAGCTTACACCACAGCATTAACGGTAGTACGTTATCTAGACCTCAATGTCAAATTCAATATAACAAAATCACATCTATTTGCTCATGCACAATAATTATTAACATTACATATCCAATAATACATTGAAATAATATTTTGGAACGAACCCGCTAAATATTCAAAATATCTATTCTATCTAGAATCTAAGGTCGCCACCAAGATATCTCTAACTCTACCCGAAGGAACCAAAAGCATGATAACAAGTCACCAAGAGTCTGTCAACTGAAAAAATATATCCAGTCAGGATTAGAACAAGTTCACCATAACACTATACTACACAATATATTACACAAGCATGAAAAAATAATAACAAGAAAGATAAACCATAGGCACGACATGATATAATAAGAAGAGTATAATTATAACATAAGGACAATATGACAGTAAACTCGATGGAAGAAGAACAATTGAACAGTAAGCAATAGTAAATCACGTGTACTGTGTTTTAGAATACTAGTTTTCTGTATGTAGACGGCTTGGGATATACATCAATCGTATGTATGGTATACGATTGATAATATTCAGGTTAAACAAGAAGGGATTTATACAGGTAACGTAGACCACATGTATACTCATAGTATTCCTCCGTCCACAACTCACAGGAAAATATGTTCAATATTTATAACAATACTGGTAAACAGGATAAATAGGTAATCATGATACAGTCATAGTGAACAAGTATAGCAGGTGAACATAAACAAGTAACTAGATAAGAACAACACTCGTGCACAATTAACCAATCACGGTGAATCAAGAAAAATTACATGATATATTAATAAGTAACCATGAAAAGACGATATAAAGATACATGCAGTACAAAATAAAGGTAACATAGTGTCATAGTAAACTTGCCTGATTTCCTGGACAAACTATTTTCATAATTCGAGGATGAGAGGAACTCTAGCATATAAGCTACCAACCCATATCATACCATCGTACCATGAACCATGAACGAAAACCATAAGTTAGTTCTAAGATTCATACTCTAAAAATCATGGAAAGGTGGCTAATGGGTTAACCTATCTAATATTATTTAATTCTGAAATAAATTACTCAAAAATGTAATTTAACCTAATAAAAATATGAAATATAATTTAAATAAGAAATTTTGGCCATAGAAAGCCAGTGTTCCAATTTTGGAATCTATGACACGCAAATCGAAGCGTACCATTGACTGGCTAGTCAAATATTATGAACATAGTAATTTGAGGGTACATCTACGTATATTTCAGCATCACGATTGCACCAGAATCGACCGTGCCACAAAATCACGATTTGGTCAAAAGTTATCATCATTATGACTAACCGTGACCAAATCAATGACTTATCGGTCAATTATGAGTTCAACAAATTAAATAAAATATTAAACTAATTTCTGAATTTATGAAAAATTATGTGTTGTAGCTCTTTGTGTCATCTTTCCAAAACTTCAAACGGATCATAAAACGGAGTTCCAGATCTCCCGAAATCTCGAAAACAGTGCGACATATCAATTTTTTGGACAACTAGCACTCAAATAATTTTCCAGAAATTCAAATTCATAATTACAGAAAATAAAATATTGATTTGGAAAGATAACCACAATATGGTTCTGGCAAAAAATATTGGACGTGAAACGGAGTCGGAAGTTGGTCGCAATAGCTTCTCGAAGTTGCTATAGCTTTAAAAAAACGAGGCTGAATTTATGACGAATTTTGGTCTATTTTGCATGAAAAAGAGAGGAATTTTGGAAAAGAAAATATATGAGATAACATAGCTTCAAATAGGTATATATAATGGGTAGTAATTACTTAATTAGGATTAGATTAGAAGACTTTTAGTTTTTGGGAGAAGAATAAGGTCTCCTTAAATAGATGAAGATTGACTCATAATTTTCTAATTTGGAAGCGTCAAGAATCTAGCGAATAAATCTTTCCATTAAATTCAAATCAAGTCAACCTCAAAACTATATAGATCAAATCTCAATCCATAATTGATCATAATAATAATTTAAAAAATATCCAATATTATTAAATAAAATTTAAAGCCTATATTTGCATAAATCTAAATCTTATAAAAATAATTTAGCAATTCTTTTTATTGGTCAAAGATAATAGTCATTGTTTTCAAAGCTAAATTAATCAATTCTAAATTTAATATTTGATTACAATAATAATTCAAAATAATATTCAATATAATCAAATAATATTTAAAGCATATTTTATAAACTCAAATCTTAAAAATAATTTGGCAAATATTTTATCATTCAAAAATATTTATAGTTCCTTCATAAAAGAAAAAATATTTTCCAACACAATTAATTAAAATAAAATAAATAAATAAAATTTAAAAATTCCAAAGTAGGGGCTACAAGTCAGTCTTTTGGCCCTTATTTATATGAAGGTCACTAACTTCTCTGCGCCAGAATGGACTGTATTCTCATTGGCACTATAACGCTACCATTCAGCCTAGGTTGCGATCCTTACTGAAGGTCCCGCAATGTCTCGCGCTCCGTTGGCACGATAATCATTCCTCCTAGGTCGAACACTCCCAACGCCTCGGTGATCTTGTTCGAGAAAAATTAAACCCTTGCACAGGCAATTTACAAAAGTCCATTTGACCATGCAATACACGTCAAACTCATACAACCAAATATAGTCTGAGTCCGAAACTCAAACTTCCCACCATCTTGCATTTCTCACATTTTTTTTCAATTTTGTCACTCTTTCTTTCAATGTTCTCACTCATTCTTTCAATATTTTGTCAACTCGATTCAATGTTCAATGAACGACCCGAAGGTCCAAAACATTTAAATGGCAACATACTATACATTTGACAGTTTTGTGGCATTTGTGCTGCAACTGCTTACTTCATACATGAAGTATATCTTTCAATGTATTATGACTTAACGTTCATTGTTATGTCATTCGTATATTTGATGCACACCTCGACTCTATATTTCAATGTGCTAGACTTGTGTTCCTTCCCTCCGGCTCGTGCACTTGAGGCACGCCTCGATAGAGTACTCAATGTTCTACAGCGCGTGCGCTGAGGCACTCACATTGATATAATCTTTTAATGTTCTAGCCTTCTAAATCGTGCACAGAGGCATGCCTTTGATGGGTGTTATACGACTCATGCCTTGAGGCACGTTTCGATCCAATTGTTCGACGTCCCGTGACTCGTGCATTTGATGCACTCGTTGATACAGTTATCCCATGTTCTATTTTGATTCATGCTCTTGATGCCCGTTTTGTCTCAATGTTCTTAGTGTTCGACACGTACTATAAATTCTCTCATTCGAGCCAAGCCCGTGGACTCGATCGTTTCACTTAGCATATAAAGGTACATTTTAATTAGGCACGACGTAGTAGAAAATATGGGTCAAAAACCTCCCACCTTATGCCGATACACCCGATCATTTTGCCAAGCCAATGCACCTCGATTCTTAACTTAGTTGTACGACAAACTCTTTTGACTTAGACATTCGAGTACTTCGTGCTCCGTTACCTGACTGATTCGGCCAACCATGCCCATGCCTTAGTCCGTTGCGAGGCGATGCTTTAGTTTCATCGAACTCTGTTGCAAACAATGCAAAAGATCGACTTCTTATAATTCCGCGTAAAAGCTTAGCCTACACATGAAACCAACTAAAATCAATACTTGTCCGAATCAAACTTATGCTTTGCATCGATTCACTAGATCTTCGAGCCGACTCAATGCTTTCTTTCGGGCCAACTTAACACTTGCATCGATTCGCATCGTACTTCCTCGGGTCATTTTAACTCTACGAGTCAACGACTCATCGTAATGTACCGTGCGAAGCGGGGCATTACATAATATATCACTCAGAGCAAGGTTCAATCCCGAACCGAAACCAACACTCAATCCAAGTGTTTCTCTGGATCGTTTCACGATCTCGTCCTACTATCACTGTTCTATTTCAAGCATTCGTGCAAGCTTTCTTTATCATACCATAATCTTTTCCTCCAGCTCGATTTGAATTCATGATACAACTTGGTTTGGATCGTACACATAATTTAGGCATCCCAGAAATATATTTATTTCAGTCAAATTAGTAGTAGAAAATTGGAACAAAGATAACATGTATACTTCAATCCTTGAATACTTGCCGTCTCGTACTCCCGACCGAACTTGATCTCTAGTGTGCGTTCTCACAATTTTATTGCATATGCATATTCAATACATATGTGATCATCCAACAAAAGTTGTGACACATAACGTGATTTAAAAGCACAATTTTGATTTTCAACGTTTCGTACTGACTATCAATTCTATGCGTTGTGTTAAGCCGTTGTGTATACGATCGCAACGAGTCTCCGTAATGCCTTTGCGTTTGAAGTCACTGTCCAACTATTTCTGAAGTCTCACTTTGCAATTCATCTCGATATGATTTCCTTTTGTTGACTTGCAAATGCATCAACATCCGGGACTACCCCCGCTAGGAAACTTACCTAGATTTCATGCTTAAATTCTTTCTGCTCAACTCAAATCGACAATGCTCAAGGGCAACAGTCTTTTCGACACAATTGTTTAACTCGAGTTGACAATACTCAAAGGCACCAATCGCTTCAACACAAAGGTCTTCTACAACACGCCTTATGTTTAATCCCTATCGAGTAGGAAATTCTTAGCCAAATTTCTAACTTATCTGTCTCGTAACATCGAATATAAATTCGATTCACGCAAGCTCAATTTCTAGTTGAATCCAAAACAATTGACACGACCCGAAAGTGATTTCTTTTTTTACTTACTCTCGTGCATTGCATGATTCTCACAATCGTCTATTCGCATCGGTAAGCTCGTCGGTAAATTTCTATTTCAATAGCCGACCAACATAATCATTCAAGCATTCATCCGACCAATTCTCAAAATCTGACTATAAAATTCCTAGCCGAAGCCGTTCCATCAATTCCTAAACAATTATTCAATCACCTAGAATTATCATCAACATGTACTACATTATATTTGTTCTTGGCGCAATTCCTTATATGACATCATTTGGGTTATCTTATGAGTCTCCATCATTTACTTTGATTTGACGGTCAACTCTTCCAGGGTCAGTTGTCCTAAAGCTACGCTCGACAATTGTGGATCATTAATGAAGGACTATTATTACGAACCATGCTATATCTTATTTTGGAGCCAAATCATGTTCCGGCAAATTTTATGGGACTATACCCAAATCCCAACGTAACCATTTCTGCCTGCACAAATGGGACATAACTATTCTCCAAATAATTCATGCACTACCACTGATGATTTCGTAATTTATGAAACATCCACTCGTATCGAGTTCGAGTCTATCTACCCACGGTCAACACCCGATATGCTATACGCATCGAAATAATCGTCGATGACTTTATAGTCTCGCCTAATCAATCACAAAGTTTACGATCAACCAGTTTGACATTCTTGTATTGCTATTTACATAAATCTTGATATCGTAGGCCTACTCTATTTTGTATTAACACATCGTCGTGCTTACATTTTTTTGTACCAATTTGGATAGCATGAGAGTCAACTTTGAATCTGTATAAACGTCAACTTAACTCGCATCACATACATCTAAGTTCAAAACGAACTTTTCTATACACATCACATCATTTTTAGACTCACTGCATCCGCTATACTTCGATTGCCTAACCGAGTTACTGAATATCTAACGTCGAACCATCGTGTTATACGATCATACCCTCTAAGTTTTATGCGATTTAATCGTACAAAAATGAGTTTCGTCTCAATATAACCAAATCTTTTCTTAGGCGCTATTATTCGCATCAACAAACATTTCATCGAGCTCGTATATTCGTGTGATCCGATTACAATTCGTATCGACCAACATTTTTATCGAGCTCGTAAGTCGTGTGACCGGATTATAACTTTGAGTTTCCTATCCCATCGATTCGATTATTGCCTCAAAGCATAATCATTATGATAATCTCGGTCAATTGACCAACTTAAAGTTTTCGTTTGACGTATCATTCATTGATACAAGTCTACGCCGAATAATTCTAACCGATTATTTAAGAATATCGTACACAAATGAGTTTTGTCTCAACATAACCAACTCTTTTCTTAGGCGCTATTATTCGCATCAACAAACATTTCATCGAGCTCGCATATTCGTGCGATCCGATTAAAATTCGTATCGACCAACATTTTCATCGAGCTTGCAAGTCGTGTGATCCGATTATAACTTTGAGTTTCCTATTCCACCGATTCGATTATTGTCTCAAAGCATAATCATTTTGATAATCTCGGCCAATTGACCAACTTAAAGTTTTCGTTTGACGGATCATTCATTGATACAAGTCTACGTTGAATCGTTTTAACCGATTATTTAAGAACACTTGCATCAACATATCGTGATACAAATTTTCAATCGAGTCCCGGTACTATCACGTCTTTTGCGGACAAACCTTCCTCCATTCACACATATCGAAGCAATCTATCGAATAAGTGGTATAGCATATACCACTCAGAAATTGAGTCATTCACCGCATAAGTGGTATGGCATATACTACTCGAAAATCAAGTCATTTCTCTCGTATCATACTTGGTATGAATCAACAATCTATTCTGACTCACTATTCCATGGTGATCATGTCGACCACCAATGTAACTTTCGAAAACCAATATCCGACATAACTCGGCCAAGGTATACATTTGCCAACTCAAGTTCGGTGCACAATCGAACCGATCCCGGTCCTATTGATTTACGATTTTTAGTTTCATCCGTTGCATCTCGTGCAACATTTCATTTCCGACATTCAAGTCATTATTCGAATCCGTTAATCACATTCAATATCAACTTTTCATGTTCATATGCAACATAGTTATTTTACTTATCAACGTTATTGCATTCATGCAACAACATCTCACAACTTGTCTCATTGGTGAACCCAATATTCCACAACTTGCTACATTTGATGCAACTAACATTTCTCATTCAACTTGTTGTATTGAAACAACAAACATCTCATTTCACATCTCATGACTTGTTGTAGTTGCAGCAACAAACATTTCATGGCTCGTTGCACTTAATGCAACCAATATTTCACGACTTTTACTCGGCAATATCATGTAAATTTTTTGAAACACTTACGACAAAATTTGCAACTTTGTGTTGGACTTATTGTATGGAAATTCCAGTGGAACATTGAGCAGAGTTAAGAGTCATTTAATCGGGGTAGGTAACATTTGGTATGGAAACGAAACAAAGCGACATGAGGTAATTGAACCTAGAGCTCTGATACCTGGTTTTTCTAGTTTGGACATCCCCATGGCTAGGCTTCCCCCGGCATGGCTAGTACACTAGTCAAGGCACACTACTACATCTTTTGTGCCAAAAATTCATGGTAGTCTTGTGTTCCAAAATTCAACAATGGCTAAGGTTATTTCTAATGAAATAAAAAAAATCATAAATTGCATAAATTAATTTTTAAGTCTAATAAAATAATAAAAGAAAAATAGGGGGTTTTACACTCTGCGCAACTTGCGCCCATCACTGCCTTGGCACAATCTAAGGGAGGCAGTCTTTTGGCTATTCCCTCTACTTCTCCGACTCTGAAATTGAAGGAGACTTCATCTCGACACATTGCTGGACAAAACAAAGGAAAGCGCCCTTTGGCCTTTTTTCTCTGGTGCAACTTACGTATGTTCCTGCTCCGGCGCAACTTGCACATGTTCATGCTCTGGCGCAACCTGCACGTACTTTTGTACTAGCACAACGTAAAAAGAAGCACTGTTTAGTGACTCCCTCTTTGCCACCAAATAAGAAGTTTAGTGAGAAATCACTAAATCAAGGAAAACACTTTTTAGCTTTTCCTCATTCTGCTCGAGTCGTTGACTGGGTGGAAAGTACTGCTAATTCAGATAGGAATTCTATTCTCCTTAACAGAGACAACCAAATCTCTGTCGGGGAGATGTGTTCTATTCAGAATAAACTTTCCACGCAAAAGGCAAATTGCTAGTATCTCAAGTAGATGCACAAGTAGCTCCCCTATCAGACTTGCACACCTATATCAACAGGTGCCAATTAGGGTCAACCTCGGGAAATCACAAGATGTATCAAGCGCAACCTGTACCTGTTGCTAACTTGCGCCAGAAGAAGAATACTGAGGTAAAAAATCCTATGACTTATGCTAACCATCTTAGTACATCCTTGTACACTCAAGGTACGGGATACCTCAAGAATAAGAATCATGTCCCGAATATCGTCAAGGACTACATTCCCGCAACTTCTTCTCGTCCTGTTAGTGACCTCCGTGAACTCTTAATACAGAAGCGGAAGGTTGCAAATCCATCATGTCCAACGGTGGTCCAACAACAACAGCATCATTGTAATCACCACCATGAAGTTGTCATCAAATGCTGCTGTCAGTCAGCCAAGCGGTCTGTCTTTGACCGTTTGAATTATGTTCAGAATCCTGAACCAATCCTAGTGGACGAAGATGAATTTCTCTATGCTCCTATCAACATGACATCTCGAAGTACTGGGGTAGAAAACGTCCAAGACATAATGCATCTCGTAATCCTAGTCAACAGTACTTAGATCGGATTCATAAATCCGATGAAGGAGTATATCAATATACTAGATTAAGAAGCCGAGAAATAATTGGTGAAAGGAATCTTCCTTTCGACCAAGACACAATCGGTTAAAGGAATCTTTTTGATTATAACCAAGATTCCTTCAGTCAAAAAGATATCCCTATCACTTATTTTGGGGGTAGTTCTTTATGTGACTTTGATGCTGACAGTGAAAGTTCTGAAAGGACTATCCTTTCCACTAGCTCGTCTTCGAGGGCGAGAGAAGTGATTGCTTATGCCATCATAGAAGATCAAGATACTTCCAGTTCTTCCAGTTAAGAGAAGAGAATTGCTGCTTTGGAGGCTAGTTTGAAGAACATGGCTGAGATGATGACAGGCATGCATGCTGTGATCATGGCACAACATACAGTTCCACCGGTCGTAAATCTAATTTTGACTCAGGAACCTACAACAACATCAGCTCCCATCAACATTGATATAGGGGTACAATCTTCTCACACTGCTTCCATTCCTGTGCAGGCTATTCCAAGTCAATCTGGTGCCGGGGGAGGTACTTATCATGCGGTACCCCCTCCTAACACATTGAATCAATCCACTACTCCGCAATCAACGAAAGATACCAATGAGGCCGTTAAACTTTTACGTACTCAATTTGAAGCTTTCAAACAGAAGGATGGCCTGCATAAGCTTGGGATCAAACAGCCCTATGCTATAGAATGGAAAGAGGTCTAATTTCCTCCTAAATACAAACTCCCTACTATTATGCCGTTTGATGGCAGCATGTCTCCAAGTCAATACCTCAATCACTTTGTAGTAATGACTGATCAACTTCAAACAAATGATGCTCTTCTTACTAGAGTATTTGTCGGCTGTTTAGCTGGTACAACATATGACTGGTATCGTAGTTTACCAGATGGGTGTATAACCTCTTTCGTTGGCTTCAAACAAATGTTTTTGGAACAATTTTATGAGGGAACCAACGACATGACTAAGTCTGCTCTCATCAAAATTAAACAACGACATAATAAAACTACTGAACGTTTTATTGAATGGTTCTACCGTGAAGCACTCAAAATGCATCTCAGAACCCAGATGCTTTGACTATAGACACTTGCAAATTAAACCTGTTACCTATAATCAACATGTGGACAGGATCAATACAGTTCCAGGATTACCCTTCTTTTATAATGAACGCCAAAGCAGCAGAAGAGAGCGCTGACAAGTTCAAGCAATTAGGCATTCAAATGCCTAATCTTGACAAAGATGAACACACTACACCAAATAATAGTGGCCATCAGAACAATCGCAAGAGCAAGAAGACTTTGGCCATTAACCTCAAAGGCAAAGAAGCCCTAGCCATCAATGTAAATCAGCCAACATCTACTGCAACAGCACTACCACAATGGACACCACGTCCAAAAGAAGAATACTCTTTTGATGAAGATGATATCATGAGTATCTTTGATTGCCTCATCAAGAGCAATAAACTTTAACTGCCAGAACCAAAATGGCCAGATAAAGTTGGTAAGACTGACCATCCTAAATATTATATTTACCACAGGTTTATTGGACATCCAACTCGAGCGTACTATGTGCTCAAGGGTAAAATTCAGGAGATGGTCAATTTCGGTGCAATCACTCTCCAACAAGACGAGAAAACTGTAACAGCTAATGTAGTCTCTTTATAGTTTAGAGATTTTTCAGCTCAACTTGTGCAGGACGGTGTCGTCCCTATCCCAAGAACTACTCTAGAGATTGTTAATCTTCCATTACACAAACTGATGGACTTGTCCCTCTATCTACTGATAGAGGGGAAATTATATGGATCCATCCGGATTTAGTGGCGAACTTCGAAACACCATCTTCTTCCACCAAGTCTAAGAAGGCCACTAAAAATAAATCATGTCATATGATTTCATTTGGTAAACAGTGTCTTCCACCTCTAACTGCTACCTTCATCTCGGCAGCAGATAATCCTTCATCTTCTTTCCCTGCCGAAATAACATTGGCAAAATCAGAAGCCAAATACTAACCAGCTTCCCATCTATATAGTCCCCAGTCTCGTGAACTCATGACAAAAATGGGATATGATCTACAAAAGGCCTCTGATTTGAATTATGGAAAGGGATCTCCTGTACCTCTTTCCCTATGTCTTTCCCATAACCAATCTCGGGTTGGTTTGGGTTACTGGACAAACTCTCTATTTTGCCAAAAGAAACCTATTAAAAATAAGATCCAGGCAAAGTTGTAATATGGTGTCCTTTGAGCCAGTATCCGAAGAAGAAGTCTTAACTGGTACCAGGTCTGGGAAACCTTACCTAAGAGACTATTCAGACGGTCAAGAAAACCCTGCTCCAGCTCTAGAGGATCCTCAAGCATCATCTTCTCCTGCTGTCAATGATCCATCAGCTTCATCACCTCTAATAGAGCCAACTCTTCCCAAATCGACGTCAGCCGACAAAGGAAAATAGCCTATCTATTTTGATAAAGTATTGAAGAAGACTTCAACTTTGGGACTTGAGAAGCCATATAACTTTGATATACTGGATCAGCTGGCTAATACTCCGGCAAGATTGTCAATTTTTGAACTACTCCGTCTTTCGACGGAAACTCGAAAAATATTGAGTGAAGCTTTGACGCAAGCTGATACTTGTCTTTCACTTCTCAAGAAGCTAGAGGATGAGCCTATAACATGCCTTCATTGTCATAATGTGATGGAATTGATGCCAAACATCACCTTTACACAAGATGATATGTTGTTGGAAGATAATCGTCATGATCGACCCCTCTACTTCACGGGATATGTCGATACCATGAAGGTTGATCATATTTTGATCGATCCTGGGTCTGTACTTAGCATCATGCCAAATACTCTACTAGATGCATTGAAGATTCCTGTACACAATCTTTCAACAACCATCATGACAATCTTGGGATTCAATTCAGGAAGAAGTGAACCTTTGGGAAAGATTCGCCTGAAAGTTCAAATAGGCAATCTTCGTACAAAGGTTACTTTCTACGTGATCGATAATCACGTCTCTTACAATGCTTTACTGGAAAGACCCTTTCTGCATGAGCATAACATTATACCATCCACTTTACATCAATGCTTCAAATATGTGGATGTCAATGGAGAAGTCCAAAAGGAAGTAGCCGACCTGAATCCTTTCAGCGGGTTGAAGCATATTTTATAGACTCTCGAATGTACAAGGAGGAGTTCATGAAAGTTGTATTGGCGATGGATAGTGAGGAAGATCAGAAACATACTTCAAAAGATGTTCTCATGATCCTCGTCAAAGGACGTGCTGTTCATCCCTCTTCTTCTCAGGCATTAACTATACATCTTTCTTCTCATAAGAAACAGTCTCCTACTGTAGAAAGGGAACAAAGGGAGCTCACCTCTTCTGAGCCTCTTGTTATCGACCTTCGTCGTAACAAACCTTCTCCTTCTCCTCCTCTGGTTATCAACCTTACTAAGCCTTCTGTTAAGGCTAAGAATCATGTTGTAAATGATGATGTACAAATTAATAAAGTAGAATCTTCTTTACAGTATACTGATGTCCTTTATTATAATCGATGTTATTTAAAAATATTAGATAACTTCTGTAGAAGTATGAAAATTTTAGTAGTCTTAACAACCATGCACCCAAGCCAGGAAGTCATATGTGCCCAAGCCAGAGCAAGCTATGCGCCCAAGCCAGGACAATCTACATTCGTCCAAGTCACCAGAGCAAGCTATACGCCCATGTTGATAGCATACATCCCCTATGCGCCCACTCTGGACTCCTCCAGAAGGGGGCGTATAGTCCTGTTTCAGGCTATGCGCCCATGTCAGGACAGCCCCCGACTCGGTCAAACCTACGATCAATCGTGCACCGAAGCATACGGCCACGTCAGTCTCCACGAACATTCGTGCATCGAAGCATACGGCCACGTCAACCCCACGATCAACCCACGATCACGCAATCTGCATGCGCCTACAGTCTATGCGCCCAAAGCAGGACTATGCACCCACATGAAAATCAGTATATTTTCTCATATGGGGAATAAAATCATTCTAGCACGAAAACGAATATAAAAAGGGGCCTCATACCTCTTCAAAGCACAGAACGGAGAGCATTTCAAGAGCCAAATTGCTGCACTTCTTTCCAGTGAGCCGAGAGTTAGCAATTTTCTTAGATTTTTTTCCACTTTTGTAATTGGAGTGCCAACGGAGTAAAGGAGCAACTGCCGCTCGATCTCCATCGTCCCATTCCCCAGAATTCTTTTTTGTACTCGGGGATCCTTAGCGCAGGATCTCTCAGGTGTACTCGATTTGTGGTGCCTTGCGCCAATAAGAAAAGATAGTGCTTCTTCTTCTTTTTTGTGTATGTCCACAACTTCAAACCACTTACCATAGAAACAGTTGAAGTTTCCCAAAATGAAGTATTGCTCGAGCCAATGCAAGACTCCTTCTTCTTAGTTCCTTCCAGGAAGAAAGATGAACTTCCTATACTTTTTAGTAAAGGAACGGAACAGAACATCACGCCCGATAGTGAAGAAGAAAATCACAAAAATGGAAGACTTCAACTATGTCGTTATAGTCAGCAATCAAAAGATATTATTCAAAAGATGGGCTATAATTTTAAAGCTGGTCTCAATGACGGCAAAGAAAGGCGAACTCCTATTCGTATTCCTGCTCCGAAAGGAAAGTCACAATAATACTACAGGAAAATGAAGCGGGGATTAGTTTATACTTCACCAATTCTGACTCCAGAAGCCTCCGAATTTGAAGAAGAAGAACGAGCTAATTCTTCTGATTCTATCTTATGGGATTCAGATACCAGTGTAGGGCACGTCCATCACGTGACTCTATCTTCCAATATGGTAACTGTCGAGTTCTCGAAAGATGATGAAGACTTTGTCGAACCCTCTGAATCTGATCCATAGACACAAATGATGGATACTCAATGGGAGCTTCGCTTTGAACAACGGGAGCCACCTACTGAAGATCAGTTGGTTCAAGTCAATATTGGAGATAAAACTTCCCCAAAACCAATATTTGTCAGCAAAAGCCTCCCTGAAGTGGATAAACAAGAACTAATCCAGCTCATTAGGAAATACATTGATGTATTCGCCTGAAGCTATGAAGACATGACGGAATTGGATCCTCAGATCGCTACCCACAAGCTCAACATTCTGCCAAATGCGAAGCCAGTCAAACAGCAACAACGTCGATTTTGACCCGACATGATGGATGCCATAGAAGCTGAAGTCAAGAAACTCATCCCCTGTGGTTTCGTTAGAGAAGAACAACATCCGAACTGGGTGGCTAATGTTGTCCCAGTTTTGAAGAAAACAGGAAAAGTCTGGGTCTGCATCGACTTCATAGACCTTAATAAAGCTTGTCCCAAAGACGAATTCCCTCTTCTAATCACTGATGTCATGACTGATAATACTTGCAAATTTGAACGTATGTCCTTTATGGATGAATATTCAGGATACAGTTAAATCAAGATGCATCCAGAAGATGAGAAACATACATGTTTCTGCACTCCTCTTGGAGTCTATTGCTACACTGTCATGCCATTTGGTCTTAAGAACGCTGGTGCAACTTATCAGCGGGCCATGAGTACCATCTTTCGTGATCATTTACGAAAGACTGTTGAATGTTATGTTAACGATATTGCTGTCAAATTTCGTCTAAAACACGACCACATTCAAGACTTGAGAACTATTTTTGATTTTATGCGCCAACATCAACTAATATGAATCCCACCAAGTCATTCCTGGGAGTCTCTAGTGGAAAATTTCTTGGATTCGTTATTACCTCTAAAGGTATACACGTTGACCCCGAGAAAATCAAAGCCATTCAAGAGATGCATCCTCTACACAACCTAAAAGAGCTACGAGGATTCCAGGGACGGCTTGCGTATATCAGGAGATTCATCTCAAATCTCTCTGGACGCTGTAGACCGTTCTCTCAACTCATGAAAAAAGATGTGTCTTTTATTTGGACTGAAAAATGTCAACCAACATTTGAAGACATAAAGCGGTACTTGATGAACCCTCCAGTTCTAGTGCCTCTAGTATCAGAAATACCCTTCCTGATGTATGTTCGAGCAATGGACCATTCCCTGATGTACGGGTACTCGGTCAAGTATGAGATTACGTATAGATGACGAGGACTCCCAAGCTGGAGGTAATGATGCTTCAGCTGGAGGTAGTATTCCCTCAGAGTCTGAAGCAGATGACCTTCACACTGGGGGTAGCCTTCCAGATGACGATGATCTCTCCGAGTTTGACAGTGACTATCTACCTCCCCTACCTGAAGACAAATGACTATTCAACTCAGAGACAGACAATATCAGCACCAATTGTACTGTTTCCTCTGTTCATCCTTGCATGTTATCTACATACATGACGGATGGAGAAAGACCTGAAGAAGCCAGTGATCAGACCAACAAACGGCTAGAGGGTCTTGAAATAGCATTTGCCAAGATCACTGATATGCTTACCGGTATCATGGCGGTCCAAGCTTCTGGGGTTGTTCCTCCACCTCAACCAAACGTCTCAGCACACATTAGTCCGGCTTATAGCAACAACCCTCCTTCACTACAGAAGGAGTATCATTTTGTTGTGCCTCCTCCAAATCTTACAAATACTGGGGGTGGTCCTTCACCAACGACGCCTGACAACCGTACATAGCTATTTTTTAACATATGCTCAATCAATAGGATACAATTGATTCTCTTGTTGTCCGTCTCGATACCATCTCACACAAAGACGAGCTTCAGAAGATGGGGATATCTCAACCTTATCCTCCTGAATGGGAGAATGCTACTTTCCCTCCTAACTACAAGCCACTGACGCTAAATTGATTTGACGGGATAACTTTTCCCGCCAATACATGACATACTTCAACACGTTGACTCTACACTTACCCAAGGACGATCTATTCTTGTCAAAGCTGTTTATTAGCACCTTACAGGGGGTAGCTTTTGAATGGTTCTGCAGTCTGCCTGCCAGTTGTATTAATTCCTTTGAAGATTTG
Source organism: Iris pallida (assembly GCA_029216955.1). Lineage (NCBI taxonomy): Eukaryota > Viridiplantae > Streptophyta > Magnoliopsida > Asparagales > Iridaceae > Iris > Iris pallida. Next base: position 3,956,558 of record JANAVB010010193.1, on the reverse strand, counting down.
GAGAGGTTATTCCTCAACAGGTTTTATGAAAGTGGCATGCATGTTAGTATGTCCAACCTCATCGAGACCAATCAAAGGAGGACTGAGTCTGTTATTGCTTTCATCGAACGCTTCAGGCGACTAGCATTGTAGATGCCCTTCGGTATACCAAACTCAGAACTTATGGATACTTGTCGACATAACTTCCTTCTTATAGTAAAGTTCTGTCTGGGTATACATAAGTACGATACATGGCCTACTTTTATTAGGGCCGCTGATGCTGCTAAAAATGACGTCCCTAAGGAATTACTGGGGTTGAAGACACCCAAATCTGAAGACAAAGACAAGCACCCTCAAACTATCCCTGTCTGTGGGAGTAAAGGGAAAGAAGTCTTGAAGGTCGACACTTCCAAGGGAGCGTCCAATTCTCAGGGTGCTCCTGACAAACCTAAGGAGACTTTCTTCTATAACGAGGATGATGTTATTACCATTTTTTACACATTGATGAAGGTAATAAACTGGCGTTGCCTCCACCACGACGTCCTGCGGAGGCGAACTAACTCAACGATCCCAAGTACTATCTTTATCATCAGTACGTGCACCACTCTACCAAGGATTGCATCATCTTAAAGAAGAAGATACAACAGCTTATCGACAGCCAGGTGATCAACCTCGAAGCTGAAGACAAGGTCGTATCTTCTAACATGAACTCTCTTCAATTTAGTGACTTTCCTCCCACATAAGTCCCAGACGGCATAGTCCCAATTCCTAAGGCAATAATAGAAGTCGTCAACCTGCCACCAGCTCGTAACTCAACTTTGGTGCCACTCACAACTGAACGTGGTGAGATCATGTGGGTCCATCCGTACCTTGTGCAAGAAATGACGCAGGGGTGGTATTTTCCAAAGTAAAAAGGGACAAGAAATATAAATCATGCCATATGGTGTCTTCTTCTATTTACCAAGTTCTATCTAGGGAGACGCGATCTGAGAAGGCTTACCTACGGACTTATGATCTTGCACAAGAAGAAGCAGTACCTTCTCAAGCTCCTGCTGCCCCCACAAGTTCAGAAGCCGATCCGTCTAAGCCCTCAACTACCGATGAAGCCAAGCAGAAGGAGACGCAATTTGACAAGTATCTGAAGGCACCAACTCCCGAAGGCATAGATCGGCCTTACAACTTTGACATACTGGCATAGCTGGCTAATACACCTGCCAGGTTATCTTTGTTCGATCTATTGCGACTCTCAAAAGAAATACGGAAGGCGTTAAGTGAGGCAGTACTATATGCCGACTCCTATCTCGCTGAAGTCAAATTCCCTACTGAAGATCCCGTCTTCTGTCCTCACTGCCACAGTACTATGAAAGTGATGCCCAGCATCATCTATTTACCGGAGGATATGCTACTAAAAAACAATCGTCATAATAGACCTCTGTACTATACAGGGTATATCTGGGCGAATAAGGTGGATCGGATACATATTGATCCAGGTTCCTCCCTCAGCATCATTCCTAGAAGTTTACTCCAAATTCTAGGAATCCCTCTGCACAAGCTATCTGCAACCAATACAACTATTATGACTTTCAATGCTGGAAGAAGCCACCCGCTGGGCAAGATCCGTCTCAAGTGCCAGATTAGTGATCTCCGAACAGAGGTTTCTTGCTATGTAATCGACGATAATGTATCCTACAACGTCTTATTAGGACGTTCATGGATATACGAGAACATGATCATTCCTTCTACACTTCACTAGTGCTTCAAATATGTCAACGGTGATGGCATCGTGAAGATGGAGTTTGCCGATGTCGATCCAAAGGCATTGAAGCCTATTACGAGGATTCGGTACTTTATCAATCTCAGCCTCCCAAAGACGACGACAATGAGGCTGACGATGAAGCTGAAGTGACTTAATCTGCCAGTAAAGGTCCCCTGATTATCCGAGTCAAAGGACGTACTACTCCAAAAAGTACGCCAAAACCTTTCACAATCTGGGTTAAAAAGAAGAATCCTGATAAGGTCAAACCATTGACCATCACTCTCTACAAAATACCTCGGGTGGAACCTGCTGAAGTCCGCCTTCCCAATCCTGAAGAGTTACCCTATGTGGTGAACTTGGCCAAGTCTGTGGCTCCTGTTCCAGTCAATGATTCCCTCAATGAATATATCAATACTCAAAATAATATACCTTCAGTGGATGATGTTATCCCTGAAGAAGAACTTGCATATTTTCTAAGTAAAGGTTTATCTTTGAATTACTCCGATGTCTACCAATCTGTAAACCGACACATAGATACGATATACGCTCTAGAGCACGACATAGGACCACATCTCTGTATGCCGGTCACGATGCCTCGTCTGCGGGAAAAAGTCTGGCCAGAAGATATCTACTACTTCATCGTTCTAGGTAGAAAGAAGGGTAAAAAATTGTCACGACCCGCACCCAGTGTAAGGGTACGAAAAGTAGGTACGTCCAGCCTACGCCGCAGTGTTGATGGTAGAACGCTGTCCTAGGTCACAATATCTAGCAATAACCAAACCTGTACAATAATATATACTGCAAAAGGAGAACAATATAAAGGTACAACTCAATCACAGCATCTAAGGTAGAATAAAGAGAATAGATGAAAATATAAGATAAAAGAGTAACCTTCAACCAGCTACAATGAGAGTAACATCTGAATATACAAACATCTATCAATATCCAGAAACTGAAAGTACATGAATAAGATAACTAGTGAGAAGCTAGTCTAGAGATCTAATTTAGTCAATATGCAAGTCTTCAGTAACTGTAGGATCCTCCTGAGGATCCAAGTCACCGGTATCATCTAAGCCTGTGCCATAATAAGTAGGACAAAACTTCTCCTCATCACGTGTAATATTTTTAATAGTCCAATCAGGACAAAAACGAACACAATACATCTCATACAGTTCATATCTTGACAGCATGTGATAAGCTACGATACATGAAATGTTGTAGGAAATAAGCATAAAAAGAAAAGAGAAACTGATAAACAAAGCTATCTATATATGATAATAGAGAACTATAAGTGACTATGTGATTTAGAGTACAAGATAGACATATGAACGGCTTGATTTGCACATAATTATACTAAAGAGTTTGTACATGATTACACTACTTTGGAATTGTTCACATGACTATTTCTACTCTCCCATGTCCCAATCAATACACAAGGTTCTAGACAGGTTATGTTATTATACATGATAGTTTATACATGAAGCTCATGAGATCATGAGAGTACATGAGAGCACATGAGTATACATGAATAATAAGAGTCCACAGAATACAAGATATTCGTGAAAAGCACATGACATGATGTATTCGATGCACCCTAGGAGGGATAACATCTCATGTAAAGATCCATATAGTACTAATCCGTGATAATGTCGTGTCAGCATCAAGTAGATTAAATTATGACAAGAATATAATTCCTAACAAGTATAAAACGGAAAGAGAATGTACTCGCCTGATATCCTGGCTATCTGATAAGAATATGAGTCTGAGCTGGAGTATCTAAGTCCTATTTTAGAGCAACACAGGTTACAACATGTCTAACATGAAAATAAGAATAGCCTACAATACACTCTAAATGATTCTAGGTCCTTCTAGGTCAAAGGCAACCCTTGGTCAACTCTGGTCAAATCTGGTCAACTCTGGTCAAACCTGGTCAACCATAAGTCAACTAGTCTGTCAACCAAATTTTAGGTCAAACACAAATTATCTAGTCGTTCTAAGCTCATTTGAGTTGATTTGGATCAAGTTTGACTTAAAGTTGACTTTTGTCAACTTGGTCGACTTGATAGTCAACAAGGCAAATATAGGCGCATTGGGTCAAACCTAAGCTAACTCAAAACCCTTAGACTATATCTAATAGCAATCACAACATATACTTATATATTATATTCATTCATTACATATGGGTATGAATATAGATATATAGTATCACATAATATAAAGCATACCATTCAACTACATAGAGGAACTACCTATATATGAAATCAAAGTAGAGGATATCCATATTTGAATCAAGTATCTATATTCCTACTAACATATAGATGCATAAATGATAACCAAAGGAAAAAGGAAAGAAAGGAAATGAAAGAAATGGAAAATAGAAAAATGGAATAGAAGGAAAAAAATGGGACTGTTCAAGCAAGTCCAAAACTGAGATTGAACTCAATAGGGAAACCTAAGTTCATTGTTTAAATAAAAAAAAAAACAGTAAACAATTTCATATACATGAAAACTAGCTCATATTTAGGAAAACCCAATGATACATGAAGTATCTGTTAGGGTTAATTTGTATACTAAAAGTATCACTTTTGTAGTAACCTTATTTTCTTAAATTTTGAATGAGAATCATATGGGCAAATGTTTGCATATTGTATTTGTTGCAAGTGTTAATACAAATGTCTGATATTCTATATTGTAGATAATATGGTTTGTGGTGTCACACAGAAGATCATATTATCAGTTCCCTATGGAGTATATAAATAGTTCACAACCTAGATAGACTTGGACAATCTATTGGAAAGGTTGTAGTGTAATCTGGTATTAGTCTATCTTGACTATAGGTTTACACTATGTAATGCCCGTATTTTGGAATACATATTTTTGATTAGGCCCATATGTATTTCGGACCTGTATTTTATTTTCTAGGATTTTGGCCTGTAATTGTATTTTGGCTCGACTTGCGAATTTTGGTTTTCTCGTAAATTGGGTTTTTTTGGACCTGGCATGGTTTTAATCTTGTGGAGAAGGATTTGGTTTGGTTTGGTTTGGTTTGCATTGGACTACCTTAGTTAAACTCCACCCTCAACACAACACACCATCCCTCATTAAAACCCCACCTAACTTTCTCCCTCCTCATTACTCTTCCATTAATTTTCTCCATCTTCTTCTTCTTCCTTCCTCCACACAACACCTAACCTCCATAGGCAAGTGCACCTTGCCACCAAAGAGGAACCATATTTTATTTGTCCATTAGTTTGATTAGGCCATGAAGAACCACATTAGAAATTGGTATTTTGTGATTTGGAGTCTCCATTTTTCTAGATCTAAATTTTAACCATTTTTGGATTTTCTTGGTTTTGTTCTATTAAATTTAGATTTTTGCTTGTTTTGAGGCTTCCATGTGGAAGAGAATTCGATTTTACACAAGATAGAACTTTGAAAATCTAAATTTTGTTTTGATTTGGCCAAGTTATGAGATTTTGGAAATTTGGGTGTTCTTGGGTTTTCTTCTCAGCCTGTTGGAGAAGAAGACCTCGGCCAGCGCTCTTTAGTGCTGGGCTGAACCGTGCTAACCTCCTCGGCCAGCGCTCTTTAGCGCTGGGCTGACCCGCGCTCGGCCCCCTTCGGCGAACCGTGCTCACTTCCTAGCGCCTTCGACGCTAGCGCAATCTGACCCTAGTGCAACCCGACCCCAGCGCAGTTCATTCCCCAGCGCAGTTCATTCTCCAACGTAGTTCATTCCCCAGCGTAGTTCATCCCCCCCAGCGCAGTCCATTATCCCTGCGCAGTTCATTCCCCTAGCGCAATCAGACCCTAGTGCAACCCGACCCCAGGAACCCCAGTGCAACCTTTTTTGCCCATGATGGTTTGGTTTTATTTTTTTGGGATTGGCTTCTCTTTTGTGGATTGGATCTCTGAGATCTTGTTTCACACAACACGACTATCTTGACCCAACACGACCTGGCACGGTTTTCGGTGTTTTGCTTATGACTAGTACGGTTTTTGTAATTCCTGCGATTTATGATCCTAATACTTTCCGATCTTTTTAGTAGTGACCCGATGGGGTGCGCTCTTAACTTGTAACCTGCGATTCATGATTAATCTTTGTACTGGATAACTTGATAGTGGCCCGTGGCGGCGCACTCCTGACTTGTAACTTGACTTAACTTGATACTGTTGCAATGGCTAACTTGACTCATATAATCAACTCTGACTCCGTAGGTGTTCATTCTTGTTGCTTCGTGCAATCCACTTGTCTTGTCTTGCATCATGTCTAGGACGTGACTCCCTGGTTACCACGGTCAGGGATTCGTACTGAATATGGAGTAGGCTAATGACTAGATCAAACTATAGTTCATGAAGAATTTTCAGTCACAGGCGATCTCGTTATCTGGGCGCTTTAATGGACTTGTAGCCTGCCGATGAGTAGGGCACATTTCCAGCACACTGTCATGTGTTGCACCCTCTAAGTCACCTAAGGGTATATCATCTCCCGGGCGATGTACCCAACCATACTCTCAACCCGCGGAAGGATAACTGGATAGTCTGCAGGACTTGGGACTGGAAAATTCTCATTTGCATCTTGTTAGTAATTAGGTTTATGATAACCCTAGTTAGTTAAGTAGTAAGCCATAGTATTTGCTTGGCCGCTTGTGAATGGTTGGTGTCTAGCCTTGTCTAAGTCTCGTCTAGTCCCAGTACCTGGTACTCCTGAATATGATTGTTTTACTTATCTTTAACAATAAATGGGTAGAGACAAAGTGCTATTCAGGCGAAGGGTTACAACCCCAGTCCTTGTTTGGTTTAAGGGTTGTAACCTGGCTCCGAGAATGGTTCCACGTCCCTAGTCGTTTATTGTCATGTTGTACTCTTTATTACTTGTACTTTTCTTCTATTCCTTATGTTCTGATATGCTAGCTTTTGTTCTTATTTCGTAGCGTCCTTTGTGGTACTTACTCTTTCTGGGGTTTGACCCAGCTGGTTTTGTGTGGCCAGATTTCGGAGCAGCACCCGAGGATCTACCGAACCTCCAGTCCAATGGTGGCAACTAGAAGGAATCCGGGCTACGAGTGGATTTTCCATTTTGATTCGCTCACTACATTGTAAAATTATTCTTTTGAGGTGTTTAGCCGACGAGCACCTGTTCGCTCGATGCATATTTACTTACTGTCTGCCTATGGGCTGTAAACATGATTAACAAATCCTAGGGTTGATCATGTATGACTAAACTCTTCCTAGTCTTCTCATTTTGTATGACTAGCTTCATGATCAGCTGAATATGTAATATTTGGGACGCCTTTTATTGTATATTTGGTGGTCTAAACATCTTGTAACTATATTACTTGCTTGGGATTAAGACAATAGGCTTGACCTTAAGAGACCGATGGCTTGTAGTAAACCTTCATATCTAGACAGTCGTGACCGTATAGCAAGGTGAATTCCATCTCAATATACGTAGCTGGCTATGTACGCCCCCACTCTCCAGTATTCTGGTTCTGGGACGTTACATGGTTTAAGTGGTGGCCTATATAGGTCTTGGCATTCAATAATGTGAGGGTTTACCAAATAGATGCCGCAATAAGTACTCGCCCTTGATCTCTGCTCGTATCTTCAAATCCCTGAGAATCTTGACCTGATCACTTGCTTGTATCGTTGATCTATCCTGGTCCGTCCTTATTGTTTCCTATGTCGTCTTCTTCAGTGGTATTGTTCCTAGACCTGCCGATCAGCCAGGCAGAGCACCTCCCGTGGACCAGCAACCCGAAGATCAAGCCCAGCATTTTGGAGTAGCCTCCAGAGTTGTGCCCACCGGAGGAGAGCCACCAGTTCAGCCCGTCCAGCCTGTAGAGCCTGATGATGGCACCTTGGTAGGTCTCATCAGGACCTTGATAGCTTCCCAGGATCGTCGGGGCGACGCCCTGCACTAGGCAGTAGCAGATGCTTTGACCAGAGGCGGTCATCCAGGGAACAGCGCGGCTAACAGCTTCAAGCGCCTGAATCCTCCATTCTTCGACGACAGCGAAGATGCGATTACCGCGGACGCTTGGCTTCAGAATACCATGGTAGTTTTGGAAGCAGCTAGGACACCTGAGAATGAGAAGGTGGCGGTGGTACGCCTACAGTTGCTAGACTTAGCTCGCAGTTGGTGGGCGGCACAGGCCGTGGGATTAGCGGCACCGGTTACTTGGGCGTTGTTTAGAGAAAGATTCCAGACGAAGTATTTTGATGCTGTAGCTCGGTACGACCTACAGACGAGGTTTACCTACTTGAAGCAAGGAGGCAGGACGGTCGACGGTTATGCATCTGAGTTTTCTAGACTCAGTAGGTTTGCCCCCACCTTGGTAGCAACCGAGTTTGATAGGGCCCAGCAGTTCCAGCAGGGACTGTATTTGAAGATCTCGTTGGCAGTTGAGCAATTCGAGCACCAGACGTTCGATGAAGTATTGAGGGCAGCTAGGAGGCACGAGTACACCTCCCAGAGGATCGTGGATAGGGCCGGAGGTAGAAAGCGGTCCCACAATCAGGTGCACCAATCATCAGCTCCAGCCCCGGCAGCAAAGGGTTTGACCATTGGAACTCCAAGGCGGGCGGCCTCAGTAACGTCGGTTCAACATTCAACCCCGACGTATCCGTAGCAGCAGAAGCAGAAGCAGACTTCCGCGATGGGAAGTTCTCATTGCGGGAAGCCAGGGCACGTGGTGGCAGATTGTCGCAGGGCGCAGGGATTGTGCCTGGCTTGTGGAACGACAGATCACAAGATAGGAGCCTGCCCGAATAGGGGTAGTTCGTCCTCTTCCAACCTAACCAGTTCGTCGGTTAGGGGACCAGCACCTATGCAGCGGCAGTAGTACCCGAGGCCATTGATGCCTCAGGCCCAGGCGTTTCAGCAGCAGAACCAGCAGCAGTACACCCAGGCTCAAGTGCAGACCAGGCATAGAGGTTTCCAGCAGAGGAGACCCGCAGCCAGAGGACAAGGTCAGGCAATGATGATGACTATGGAAGAAGAAGTTGCACCAGGTAAGGTAGTGGCAGGTACTATTCTCGTCAACTCCTCTCCAGCATCGATATTATTTGATTCTGATGCATCGCATTCATTCATGTCTGCACGATTCGTGACACGGATAGGATTGGAGCCTGAGTCATTATCAGTAAGGCTCAATATACTTATTATGTCACGCCCCAAAACTAGAATACTGGAGAGCGGGGGAATGACTCAGCCAGCTACGTATTACGGGTAGATGAATACCGTATAATACGATCAATGCTGTCTAAAAGACAAGGGGGTGCATACTACATGAAAGTCTCGCTATGGTCACTTCACATCTATTGTCTCAATCATTCAAACAAGAAGCAATAACAGAGAACATTTAAGATAAAGCAATAAGGCGTCCCAAACGCTTAGTCAAAATGTTCTTGAGATCTGGCTTTACAAAACATAGCCAGATGATATAGAAATATATACACAATCATTATCAGCTGCAGTCTGACTTAATTATAATTATGTAAAAGTAAGTACAAGACTATCCGACTAACATGTCGGTGCCAAGCGGCAAAATATAAAGTAATTAACAAAACGAACGGGAAAGTAAGGAACCCACTCGAGTCCTCCTGCGATCATTCCTCTAGTATTGACCATCTTGGAGGTAGAGGTAAGCTGAGTCCTCGGGAACCGGCTCTAAATCTGGCCATGCAAAACCAGAGAGGTTAGACCTCTAATAGCAAGTACCGCAAGAAAGCACGATATGGGACATTAAATCAGTAAATAAGAGAATATAATAATAGATCTCTGCTTGCTACTGGGATTCACGTCACATCACGACACTTTGAACCAACCTCCCAACCAAACACGGACAGAAGTTGGCCCGTCATGTCCTGATGCTCTGATCATCTCAGTTAGGTAACAGAGTAGGTACATTACACAAACAAATCAACTTAAACGGCCATCCAACTCCTACGGCTTACTACTGTGAGTTTCAAGTTATCCTAGAATTATGCAATAAGGATTTCTCAGTTCTTACTATGGACAAGTAAGGCTAGTCTACCCAATCAATCAATTGTGCCAATCATGAATTAGACGAGTCCCAGCGGGACGTCCGTCATCAATATACAATATACAATAAATATTATAAGCAGATACCGCTCCCTGTCCGTGTGGCAGATTTACAGTATCTATGGGAACCAGCCGGCCTGTCGGGCACTTAATAGTCCCAAAGAGGGCTGCCATGTAAGAACTCGGGAATCCATTCTCTCCATGCAATCATTATTTTATTTAACTTAATAGCCCCTATGTTGATTGAAATCCCATGTCGTGGATCATGGTCATTCAGAATGAGTACTTCCGTACAGAGTACGATATGCCCAACTCAACAACGATACCCGTACGGTTATGTTGAAGGTCTTACATAGCGTAATGCAACAATAAAAACTAACCACGAAATAATCATGCATTGACCATAAAGTACACATGCTTCTTTGTAAAATAAATAAATAAATTGTAGCCTGCATGTATCTATATGTCAATATTCGGGATTGGCCAATCGATTGCAATTATGAACGTGTCTTATTCCATTTAATTCAATAAGACGACTAGCCAGTCTCTTAGTTCCATCTAGGAACACATGATCATTAAATAATCAAGATAACAATCAATGTTAATTAATGCCAAATTCGGGAAATAAACATTAGAAAATAAATAATGATTGGGAAATAAATAATCTCATGCGCTGTGGGAAATGATTGAGAAATAAATAAATCTCATGCGCTGTGGGGAATGTTTGGGAAATAAAGAATCTCATATGCCTGAGGAATGATTGGGAAATAAATAAACCTCATGCGCTGTTGGGAAATGTTTGGGAAATAAAGAATCTCATGCGCCTGAGGAATGATTAGAAAATAAATAAATCTTATGCGCTATGGGGAATGTTTGGGAAATAAAGAATCTCATGCACCTGAGGAATGATTGGGAAATAAATAAATCTCATGCGCTGTGGGGAAATATTTGGGAAATAAAGAATCTCATGCGCCTGAGGAATGATTGGGAAATAAATAAATCTCATACGCTGTGGGAAATGATTGGGAAATAAATAATCTCATGCGCTGTGGGGAATATTTGGGAAATAAATAATCTCATACGCCTGAGGAATGATTGGGAAATAAATAAATCTCATGCGCTGTGGGGAAATGTTTGGGAAATAAATAATCTCATGCGCCTGAGAAATGATTGGGAAATAAATAAATATCATGCGCTGTGGGGAATGTTTGGGAAATAAATAATCTCATGCGCCTGAGGAATGGAGATTCATGCGGCTGTGAAATGAGATTGGGAAATAAATAATCTCATGCGCCTGAGGAATGGAGATTCATGCGCTGTGTGCGGCTGGGACTGTTTTTCTTCTCCGAATTTTTCTGAGAACAGAACCATGGAAGCCATTGCTTCCAAGCTCCATAAATCCTTCATCCCAAGCCCAAATATGGACTTCTATTGGTCAAAATTGGGTAGAACGAAATTCTCTACAACATGGAACCATTAAAACTTGAAGATAACAAAGTTTACTAGATCAAAACCTAAGAAATTCGAAAATGTAACAGACTTAGATCTACAACAAATAAGCCATGGAAATTGAAAATGCTAAGTACTAAAGAGGCTTAGAATCAAATAAGGAGGATGATGGAACAATAATAATGGGGATCCATCAAGAAGCAAGTTGGCACTTGCCTTGCTCTCCTAGGTTGGTGGGAGAGTTATGAGGAAGAAGAAGAGAAATGAGAAGAAGTAATGAAGAGAGAGAAAGGATTTGGGGCTTTTAAATGAAGGAGTGGTGGTAGGTGGGTGTTTATTTCGGTTCATGATGAACCAACATAATTAAACCAATCTGAGCCGAACCCATAGCAAAGCTAAAGCAGGGTATAAAAGCAGAAAGTAAAGTACAGAAATGAAATTATAAGAAATTAATTAACATAAAATTAAAGGGATTTAAATACAGAGCAATACATGATAAATATAAAATATTTACATTTAAACAGTACATGTATTCTAAAAATACATATTCCGGGAATGGGAAGTGACATCTCTACCCTCCTTAGAAAAATTCCGTCCTCGGAATTTCAAATCCAAGCAGGATAGAAACATCAGAGCTGAACTACTCTAGGTATAAGCAATTTAAGTAAGCAATCATTCTACAATGTCAATAGTAAGTAACATATCTATGTTGAACATTCTACGATGCCAAGCAATTCTACTCGTAAGGTGGCAATCATGAGAAGTTAAGACAATCAAGGTATACAGAAAAAGATATACCTTGTGAGTCAAATAGGTGCGGATACCGTGATCGGATATCATCCACACGTTCCCACGTTGACTCCCCTAAAGAGTGATGACCCCAAGCAACCCGGACAAGGCTAATTGTTCGGTTCTTGAGTATCTTCTCTCTTCGGTCCAAAATCGACACAGGCTGTTCCTCGTAAGACAGGTTGGTACCAACAACCAGCTCAGAATGATCAAGGATATGGCTTGGGTCCGATACATACCTTCGTAACTGAGATACATGAAATACGTCATGCACCTCTCGTAACGAAGGTGGAAGGGATAAACGATAAGCAACATCGCCTATCCTCTCAAGAATAACAAATGGGCCCACGTACTGCGGACTCAACTTCCCGCGAACGCCAAACCTAATGACCCTACTGGTAGGTAAGATCCGCAAGAACACGTGGTCCCCAACAGAAAACTCTAGCGGCCTACGATGCTGGTCCGCCCAATGACGATACCGATCCTGTGCAACTCGAAGTCGCTCTCTAATTCCCTTAACCACTTCAACGGTCTGGACAATCATTTCTGGGCCTAGCATCTTCCTCTCCCCGATATCATCCCATGCTAGTGGCGACCTACACTTCTTACCATACAGTGCTTCAAATGGCGCCATCTGGATACTGGCTTGATAACTGTTATTGTATGAGAACTCGACCAAGTGTAGGTGGCTCTCCCAAGATCCTCCAAAATCTAGGGTACAAGCTCGCAACATATCCTCTAAAGTCTGAATTATTCTTTCTGATTGCCCGTCCGTCTGTGGATAGTAAGCCGTGCTAAATCTTAACTTGGTACCCAAGCTATGATGTAAGCTCTTCCAAAAATGTGATGTAAAATAGGTATCTCTGTCTGACACAATACTGACTGGGATCCCATGCTGCCTGACTATCTGCTGCATATACAATTCTGCCAACTTCTCCGTAGATTGCCCTACTCTGAAAGGAAGAAAGTGCGCCACCTTTGTAAGCCGATCTACTATCACCCAAATAGTATTTTTACCACTTGGTGATCTCGGTAAACCGGTCACAAAGTCTATTGTAATGTGTTTCCATTTCCATTCTGGAATAGGAAGTGGTTGCAATAACCCAGCTGGCCTCTGCTGTTCTGTCTTTACTTGCTGACATACCAAGCAACGGAAAACGAATCTAGCTATCTCCCTCTTCATCCCGTTCCACCAGAAGTGCTGCTTGATGTCTTGGTACATCTTGGTCCCTCCAGGGTGTATGGAATACTGAGAGCTATGAGCTTCTGCCATAACCTCCTGTCTGATATCTCCACTAGGCACACATAGACGTGACCCAAACCTAAGGGTACCATCTTCATGAATTTGCATCTCCTTTCTGAGTCCTGACTCACACTCTGCTCTAATCTTCTGAATCCTTGGGTCTTGTGCCTGAGCTGCCTTGATCCTGCCTACCAAGTCGGATTGAACTTGTAGACTCGCCAGAACTCCTACATCACTAGAAAGTATAACCTCGATGCCCATCTCCTGAAGGTCTTCTAAAATGTGCTTTTGTGTTGTCAACATAAATGTGTCGCCTCTTCTGCTAAGAGCGTCTGCTACCACATTAGCCTTGCCTGGATGATACTGAAGCTCTACGTCATGGTCCTTAATCAACTCCAACCATCTTCTCTGTCTCATGTTCAGTTCCTTCTGAGTAAAAATGTACTTCAGACTTTTGTGATCTGCGTGCATGTCCACTCGATCACCATATAAGTAATACCTCCATAGCTTCAAAGCAAATACTACTGCCGCCAACTCCAAATCATGAGTTGGGTAATTCTTCTCGTGGTCCCGAAGTTGCCTAGATGCATATGCTATCACCTTCCCATGCTGCATGAGGACACATCCAAGTCCTTTACCTGATGCATCGCAATACACTGTAAAACCTCTGGGTCCAACTGGCAATGTAAGAATAGGTGCTGATATCAACTTCTGCTTCAGATTCTCAAATGATGCCTGGTATTCTGCCGACCAGATGAATGGTACATCCTTCCGTGTCAAGCGGGTCATGGGTGCTGAAAGTCTTGCAAAGTCTGACATGAACCTTCTGTAATAACCCGCCAATCCCAAGAAACTCCGTACATCAACTACGGTCTTGGGTACTGGCCAACTCTCTACTGCTTCTATCTTCTTGGGATCTACTGCTACTCCAGCTCCTGATATGATGTGACCCAAAAATGAAATATGATCCGTCCAGAACTCACACTTACTGAGCTTGGCATACAACTGGTTCTCTCTCAGAACCTGTAATACTTTCCTGAGGTGGTCTTCATGCTCCTCTTCACTGGCAGAATATACGAGAATGTCGTCAAGAAATATAACGACAAACTGATCTAAGTACGGCATAAAGATACGATTCATCAAATCCATAAATATTGGTGGAGCATTTGTCAAACCAAACGGCATTACTAAGAATTCATAATGCCCATACTTCGATCTGAATGCTGTCTTGGGAATGTCCTCCTTCCGAACCCTCACTTGATGATACCCTGAACGAAGATCTATCTTGGAGAAAACTCTAGCTTTGCTCAACTGATCAAACAAGTCGTCGATTCTGGATAGTTGGTACTTGTTCTTTACTGTCGCCGCGTTAAGCTTCCTGTAATCAATGCACAATCTGGACGACCCACCCTTCTTTTCCAAAAGTACCACTGGTGCTGCCTATGGTGATATGCTAGCTTGGATGAACTTCTTCTCCTTCAGTTCCTCTATGTGCTGATATACCTTAGCCTGCTCCGAGTCTGCCATTCTGTAAACTCGATCTGATATCAGTTTAGTTCCAGGTGCCAATTCTATGCTGAACTCAATATCTCTAACTGGTGGCAAACCTGGAAGTTCTTCAGGAAATACGTCCAGAAACTCTTCAACTACCTTCGGAACTTGAACTTCTTCCGTTGTCGTTATTACTCCCTGCTCTTGTTGAGTTGCCTCTGATCTGACTAAGGTGAATCTCTTCATGCCTGGGATATCAAAAGATACACTCCCTCTACGATAATCTATCGTCACCTGACTATCTTTCAGCCAGTCCATACCTAAGATAACGACAAAATTTCTAACAGAAAATTCTATCAACCGGGCGGGTAAGGAATGCCGGCAAACTACAACACTACAAGCTAGAATAACTCTACTAACTCCTACGAGCCCATTGCCAGTGAGTATATTCAACCTCCCTGGCAATGCCTCGAATTCCATTCCTAGCCGTGTTGCAAATTGTGCAGATATAAATGAGTGTGATGCCCCCGAATCAAACAATGCTACTATGGGATAAAAGGCGACGAGAATGTTACCTGCCACAACATCTTCCGATGCCAATGCCTCTTCCAAGGACAGAGTGAATGCCTGCCCTCGACCTCCTTGCTGGTTCCCATGCTGCGGCCTAGCCTGGTGCTGCCGCTGGCCCCTTCCTTGATGATGCTGGGGTGGTCTATGCTGGTGCTGCTGCATCGGCGGTCCCTGCTGCCGAAAAATCTGAGCCTGTGGCATGAACAGGCGCTGTGCCAACAGCCTCACTGCTACCGCTGGTCCTCGATACTGTCCTGCCCCTGGTGCTGGCAGAGCTGGAAACTGTTGTACTGGTCCTCCTGACCTCGAATTCATGGGACATGTGGTAACCCGATGATCTGGATTTCCATATATCAAAGACAGTCCGTTCAATGTCCGACACACATCTCTAGTGTGCCCAGTCTTCCAGCAATAAGTACAGCCCGCTGGGGGTTGCTGGTTCTTCCTCTGTTGCTGTTGCTGCTGCCTGGGTGGTGCTGGCCCTCGCATTGCCACATCGTGAATACGAATGCCAAGGGATGGTGCTGTTGTTCGGGGTGCTGCTCCCCCTCCTCCTTCAATCTGACTGTGGGATCTCTTCTGACCTCCAGTCCTTGCCGTGATCCTCTGGACGGTTATCTCATGCCTTCGAGTCGCCGTCAATACTTCATCAAAAGTCTGGTAGTTGTGCCCTTCTATCAATTGCAAGAGCTCAAGGTGAAACCCTTGCTGGAACCTCATAGCCCTCTGGCTCTCCGTTGCTACCATCTCTGGGACGAACCTACTCAATCTGCAGAACTCCGCTGCGTAAGCATCTACCGTCTTGCCAGCCTGTCTGAGGTTGATAAACTTCTGCTGTAGCTCAAACTGCGCCACAACTCTATAGTACTTCATCTTGAATCTTGCAGTAAAATCGTTCCAAGCAACAGGACGTCTGATGCCTACTTCCTCTGATTCCCACCAATCATGTGCGAGATCCTGAAGTAACAACTTCACTTGATCCACACGTTCTTCTGTCGGCACCTTAGCGGCTGTCAGAATAGCCTCAATATCCTTAAGCCACGCATCTGCTGAGATGGCATCTTCTGTGCCCTCGAAACGACGGGGGTTGTACTTGCAAAACCTGGCTGATGCTCCTGAATCTGGCCTCGCCCTCTTTCCAATGCCGTCTGCAACCCTTGGTTGAGTAGTACGTTCTGCTCCTGCAACTGAGCGTGCATGCACTGTTGGGCTAACATCTGATGTTGCTGAGTAGCCATTATCCCTCTCATGATCTCCAGAAGGGCTGGTGTGTCTACTCCTACGGGGGTAGGTGGAACTGTTGGTGGTGGTGGAACATCCGGATACTGCGATCCAGCTGCTGCTTCCATTATCACTTCTTCTTGAATAGCCTGTTGGGGTAGTACTGGCCCTTGTTGCTGACCAACCTGGTCAGGTTGTCCTTGTTGTTCATGTTATGGCTGTCCAGCTCTGACAGGTGCGGATGAAGTGCCCCTAAGAAAAGGGATAAGAGAACAATCAAACGACCAGACAGGAAAGATCAATGAAGTCAAAGGATATCGGAATGTCAAGCTAGAGTCGAGAGTAACGAATCATGAGATCAAGGGGGAATATGTGTGATTGAGACATCCTATAAATTAAAACATCCCACAAGTCTGAAATCAGACCTACATGGGCCACCACTAAAACCTTGTCACGCCCCAGAACCAGAATATTGGAGAGCGGGAGAATGACTCAGCCAGCTACGTATTATGGGTAGATGAATACCATATAATACGATCAATGCTGTCTAAAAGACAAGGGGTGCATACTACATGAAAGTCTCGCTATGGTCACTTCGCATCTATTATCTCAATCATTCAAACAAGAAACAATAACAGAGAACATTTAAGATAAAGCAATAAGGCGTCCCAAACGCTTAGTCAAAATGTTCTTGAGATCTGGCTTTACAAAACATAGCCAGATGATATAGCAACATATACACAATCATTATCAGCTGCAGTCTGACTTAATTACAATTATGTAAAAGTAAGTGCAAGACTATCCGACTAACATGTCGGTGCCAAGCGGCAAAATATAAAGTAATTAACAAAATGAGCAGGAAAGTAAGGAACCCACTCGAGTCCTCCTGCGATCATTCCTCTAGTATTGACCATCTTGGAGGTAAAGGTAAGCTGAGTCCTCGGGAACCGGCTCCAAATCTGGCCATGCAAAACCAGAGAGGTTAGACCTCTAATAGCAAGTACCACAAGGAAGCACGATATGGGACATTAAATCAGTAAATAAAAGAATATAATAATAGATCTCTGCTTGCTACTGGGATTCATGTCACATCACGACACTTCGAACCAACCTCCCAACCAAACAAGGACAGAAGTTGGCCCGTCATGTCCTGATGCTCTGATCATCTCAGTTAGGTAACAGAGTAGGTACAGTACACAAACAAATCAACTTAAACGGCCATCCAACTCCTACGGCTTTCTATTGTGAGTTCCAAGTTATCCTGGAATTATGCAATAAGGATTTCTCAGTTCTTACTATGGGCAAGCAAGGCTAGTCTACCCAATCAATCAATTACACCAATCATGAATTAGACGAGTCCCAGCGGGACGCCCGTCATCAATATACAACATACAATAAATGTTATAAGCAGATACCGCTCCCTGCCCGTGTGGCAGATTTGCAGTATCTATGGGAACCAGCCGGCCTGTCGGGCACTTAATAGTCCCAAAGAGGGCTGCCATGTAAGAACTCGGGAATCCATTCTCTCCATGCAATCATTATTTTATTTAACTTAATAGCCCCTATGTTGATTGAAATCCCATGTCGTGGATCATGGTCATTCAGAATGAGTACTTCCGTACAGAGTACGATATGCCCAACTCTACAACGATACCCGTGCGGTTATGTTGAAGGTCTTACATAGCGTAATACAACAATAAAAACTAACCATGAAATAATCATACCTTGACCATAAAGTACACATGCTGCTTTGTACAATAAATAAATAAATTGTAGCCTGCATGTATCTATATGTCAATATTCGGGATTGGCCAATCGATTGCAATTATGAACGTGTCTTATTCCATTTAATTCAATAAGACGACTAGCCAGTCTCTTAGTTCCGTCTAGGAACACATGATCATTAATTAATCAAGATAACAATCAATGTTAATTAATGACAAATTCGGAAAATAAATATTGGAAAATAAATAATGATTGGGAAATGAATAATCTCGTGCGCTGTGGAAAATGATTGGAAAATAAATAAATCTTATGTGCTGTGGGGAATGTTTGGGAAATAAAGAATCTCATGCGCCTGAGGAATGATTAGAAAATAAATAAATCTTATGCGCTGTGGGGAATGTTTGGGAAATAAAGAATCTCATGCGCCTGAGGAATGATTGGGAAATAAATAAATCTCATGCGCTGTGGGGAAATGTTTGGGAAATAAAGAATCTCATGCGCCTGAGGAATGATTGGGAAATAAATAAATCTCATGCGCTGTGTGTAACACCCCAGTCCCAAAATACGTAGAACTAGAACGTAATCATGCCAGCTGTATATATACGAAGTATATGGACCCTCGTATATATACATAAGCTGTAAAATGCAGTAACCAAGGTACTAAATCTCATCCACAAAGATAAATAACGATATTAAAGTAACTTTGAATTTGTCATGTACACAATAGTTGGGTAGAGACAAAGTCCACTACCAACCAAATTAAATATGGAAAAATATACAAGGAAAGAATTTAGCAAGCGAGAGCAATGGCGAGTCCAAGAGCAATCACCATGAAGGAAGGAATGGCCTTAGCTAGAGCACCTGCAAGAAATCACAAAACACGCATCTGGCGAGATAACCAGGTCCTCAGAGGGACGTAACAAGATACATCAACATGCCATATAAATACCGAATATAAACATGCCACAATAAAAGAAAGTGACAAGACAGTATAAGGTAATCTAACCAAACTAAAGTGAACATGCAGTGAGAACAAACCTTTCGTCGTATGGGCCCTGGCTGTAAATGGGATCTGGTATAGTCCCCACTTGGGCACCAGTGACCGAGAGCATGACGTTCAAAAACAACAGTGGCCAACCTGAGAGGCTCATACCCGTATCTCCAGCGGAGCTTCCGGGTTACAAGGGAAGTACAATAGAAGCCCATACGATAAGGAAATGTTCTCCCCACCTAATGTACCTATCATGTCGTATCCACGACCATGTAACACTACTAACTGTCAAGTCTTCTAACATACAACTATTGACAGTTAGACCTAACGTACGTCCTGCACGCATTAGTGATCAGCCAACACGCAAGTCCGTAGACTATATGCTACTCATAACTCACACATCTCGTGGCACATCAGTGTCAAAGTTTATGCAATACACTAAGCTAATGGTAGTCCCTTAACTCTAAGTCCATATGCAATCAAAGGTAAATAACAAGGTACAACTAATATCACTGAGCAGGCAGTAATCAATAACTAAAAATAAATGAACAGTGATATGTAATAAAAATGCAGACTGAATATAAACAGTATAATGGCAAGGTGTCTTGCCTGTTGTTACGCCTGGTGTGCGATAATCTGACAAGTCTAGCTTGGTCCAATAGCTATGATCAATGAGTAAAGGTATGAATCCACAAAATAGAAAGCATGATTTAGTCATGATTAATGGTGGTAGTCGAGAAGAAATTGTGGACAATTACGTATCATATTTTTAGAAAGTATTTATAATACCAGAAACTAACCTCATAAGTAAAAATAGATTTTTAGACTAATACTTAGAGATTAAAACTCGTTTGTAAGCAAATACCATAGTTTTTGTGAAATAATTTATAGAGAGAAAATTAGTAGCTAAAAGTAATAATCATTTTGTAATATTTGGAAATCGTCTACTGGTAAACTTGTAAGTTGTAAAATATACAAATTTTGTAGAAAGCTAACCCTTCCTTAGTCAAAAATATTTAATAAAATTTTTAGAAAAATATTGCCTATTTATTTAATAAAAACAATTTAATATAAAGTCGTAATTAAAACAAAAGTTTTTAATATATTAATAATACTAATAACAATACTAATAATAATAATAATACTAATAATAAAAATAATAACAGTAATAGTATTAATAAGAATAATAATAATAATAATAATTATTATTATAAACTTAATAATTATATAATCTATTTAACCCTTTTTACAGCTCCTGTACTGTGTGTTTTTTTTTAAAAGCTGAAGAAGACTTAGGGGCGGAGACAGAGAGGGAAGTGGGAAGTGAAGAAAGAGATAGGTTTTGGGAGGCGTTCTCACCTGAGGGGGGCGGTTCCGGCCGGCGTTCGGCGGCAAAATCGGAGGGCGCTGGCGTGCTGGATCTGGAGAGAGGGGGCGCGATGTTCGCGGACACGGGCGGCGGCGCTGAAACGTACGCACGTGGCGGAAGTGCTGCTCCGGCAGCTGGCGCTGGGCTCCTTGCCGGTGGCGGCCATCGCGACGGAGAGGGCTAGGGCGACTGGGTCCTTGAGCGGCGGGCGGACCTGCTACGGTGGAGGCGGCAATCGGGTCATGGTGGAAGGAGGCGGCGCCGGCCAAGGTGGCGGTTAGGGCGTCGAGTTTGGGGGTGCGCCTGCCGCGGAGGGGTACAGCGTCGGGTGGCGGAGAACACGGCGGCGTGGCACGGCAAGCCGCTGTCGCCGACGGTGCTGTGTCAGAGCAAACATATGGTGGCAGCGATCGAGTTCCAAGCGGAAAGTCGCAGGGACTCGGCTCGGATGGGCACGGAGAGTTCCGGTGGACGCAGAGAAAGCACGGTGGAGGGCTCAGGTGAGGTCTTCCCCCTTCCTTCTTCTTTTCATTGATGATGGCGACGGGGTGTTTGTGACGGTGGCCGATTTGGGTGCCCCGGCGGGTGGAGAGGGAAGTCAGAGATGAGGTATCGGTGACGGGAGTTCGGGGATGGGCACGGTGAAGGCGGGGCTGCCGCGGGTTGGTGGTGATGGCGGAGTGGTGGAGGACGGGGGCTCGGGTATTGACCAAGATGGTCAGGATGATGGTGGTGGTGGGCTGAGTTCTGTCGAGGCTGTAGATGGTGATGGGGTGTGTGAGGATCGACGTTAGCGAGGGTGACGTAGATGGTGGTCTGGTGGTGGAACAGGGGATGATGGTGTTAGCGTAGGTTTTTGGTGTTGGCGTAGGTTTTCGTTGGTTATCGTAGGATTAGATTGTTGAAAGTCGCCGTGTCGGAATGAGTCCGACATGGCTGGGTTGGACGTCCGGTTTGTCGGACAGGATGAAAACATATTGTATTTGTAAAGGGGGAAAAGTATAGTGGATGGGAGGCACAGACACGGTTCACATTGGATTGTGGAGAAATTGGAGGAGTACCTGCCTATTTATAGGATGTGGAAATTCCCAGTTAGATAAACATTAGGATTTATTTAAATCCTAATTAGATAATCATCATGTGATTAAATAGATTTAAAGCCAATTCAAATCAAATCCAAATCCAAATTAATTTCATACTTAATTTAAAATATTTTTAAATAAAGCCAATAAAATCTTTTACAATTTAATTTACCATATTTAATCAAATATTAAGTAAACAAGGTCTCAAATAAAATTTTTATAGTTAAATATTTATGGAAATAATTAATTTCGAAAATCACTATAAATACTTTAAATATTTAATCATAAACTAGCTTTTGTAAATATCAAGATTAATAAACAAATTTTACATTTCGTAAAATATTAAACCAAAATTTCCAAATTACCATTTATTTGTAAACGGTGAATAAAATAACCTTTTTATACAAAAATAAAAATATTATAAAATTTATAATAAAATATTTTTCTAACATATGTACCTCGACACATATTCGCACTCGTCGAGCAATTACAAAAATAAAATTTTGTGCGCGACGTAAAATACGACTACGCGACGTACAATAACAAAATTTAAATCAGTACCAAAATAAAATAAAATAAAAATCAGTAGAAATTTAGGGGCTTTACATCCTACCCAACTTAAAAGAATTTCGTCCTCGAAATTTTAGGAAAAATTAGGGTAGGTTGGGCGAGGAGATAGAAGCAGTATAATCGATAAGAATTTGATTCATATTGAACAAAAGGCAATCAATTGTTTGATGAGAATGAAACGACATTTCAATGGCAATATGTCTTTTGATCGACTAAAATTTTCGATGGTTTCAGATTTCGATCATGACAATCAATCAATGACTAAGCTCAATCAACCTTTAACATTAACCCAAAAACTCATAAGTAGGTAATAAACTCCTTAATCCTTGATATCGTCAATATTCATGAAGTCCCTCTTAGCATAAATCGTTCTTTTCCAAAAATTTCCGTTCCATGTCCCCTTAAACAAAATCAATATGATTCTAATCCCCTCTATTTCGTCATAGAATTTTTGATAGTCCCAAATTTTGAATCCATAAATCTTCCTTATACTAGCTCACATATATATATCTTCCCAATTTAAAAATTTTCCTCTAAAATTAAAATTCTAAAACCTTCAACCAATTTGGCCCAAGTAAAAGTTAAAATCTTCTTTCCACAATTTGTATTATTGGTCAATGTACGATGCATCTATAGGTATCGAAAAGTCCGTCTTCAATGGTAAATCTTGAAAACTAACAGTATACCTTCATAACTCAATCTTTTGTCATCATAATTGAAAATTTCCTCAAATATTTATTAGTCTCTCTCAAAATTTAAATTCAACAATATCAGTTTCTTGATGGTAGAAATGAAACTCATCTTAACTTCATAGTCATATTCAAAAAAATATAGAGGTTTCTTTCCTCAACAATTGGTCATCCTTGAAAGCTAATATCATAATAACACTCTATGCTATCGAAGGCAACGTCAACATTGTCCCTATCAAAATTTGCATCCATAAATTTAATATATAAATTTGGACTCTTAAACCACCAACACTTTTAGAAGATTCTTCACTCGATATTTAGTTACCTCAAAACCAACTTTTGAATTTCGAGAAGTCTATTGACTCTTGAGTGTTTCATCAAAACACCGTATATCATTCCTTATTTCATTGATTCGGATTTATTGCACATTTCCATTTATGTCCCACCTATAGCTCATAATCTCGTAATTATCTTAACCACTATATTATTTATCCATGTTGTGGGGTTTCTCCAATCTAACCTCTACTAACCCAAGATTGTCATGATCAAATGTCATTTCGCATAAGGGAATCATACAAGGAACAAGGTGGCGTAAACAATGGAGAAATCATAGCGAAGTATGAGGAAGCATTTTAATTGGAAGGGAGAAAAGTAAGTGTTACTAATATTGGAGTGTGAACGTGTTATGTGTCTAAGTAAATCAATACAAGAAAATAAAATGACAAGGGTTAAGCAGTCAAGATAAAACACAAGGGTAAGCATTTAACGGATTTAGTAGATCGTAATCGGCCGAAGGTTTGAGTCGAGATCGAGTCCAAATATAGTCAAAAGTATATCGGTACCATGGTATAAGTTATAGTCGAGTCTTTATGGCCCGAAAGTCGTACCATAAAAATAGAGTACAAGGGGACACGTTTTCGTGGGACATGATATACCTACATGAAGGTGAGTTCGTCTAGGTCTTGCATATGAAATTTGTGGGAAGGAAAAGTCTAGTGTTGTGCTCCAAATATCAAAGTCACGATAGGGAGCGCCGAATGAACAAAATAGAAAGTGGGTTTTCATATGGTACTAATTAATGCACAAAATAAAAGGTTTAAGGCACGAAGTAGAGATAATTAGGAATCTCGTAGGTCAAGGCTAAATAAGTTAGAGGCGCAGTTTCTAGAGAGAAAAATAGTCTCGTAGATAAGGGTACGGTCAAGGGAACGACTCTAATCATCTTTAAGTTTCAGACAATTAGATGGTCACAATAATGATCTAGATTCGAGGAAAAGTCGAGTAAGTCAAAGATATGTTCATCGGTTTGGTCGATAACTAACTATACTTGTGTATATGCAATATCATAATCATAGGTGGCATGGCAATCTAATGTGGAATACTTCTATCTCACTAGGGGACCTTGCTTGTTTCTTGGTCCTTCACCACTATATGATCTAATCCAAAATTTCAAGTTCCTCGAAATTTCTCAATAAAATTTTCAAGATACTTCGCCAATATTTCAATTATCTTAGACCGTCAACTAAAATTAAAATTTTAAATCTCTAGTCAATCTCGAACAATCCTCGTAATTCGCAATCGAATAAATAAATTCATCATTTTTTTTCCCAAACCTTAAACTCATCTTTTTTTAATGAGTTTATCAACCGAATCTCATATTACAAAATAGAACGTTTAAAATAACCCTCAAATTTAATTCTATATCCTTCAAATGTGTATATCTAGCTTCCAATAAGTCTCTACTACTCTTCAAAAGTAATTCTCCCTTTTTTTTTCCAAAATTTAAATATCCATAATCAAGGTTTTAAACTCGAAATCTAAATAACTTTATAAATCATAAATCATATGAGCAAATTTTTAAATATTTAAAATTTTCCTTCAAAGTCGACTTTATATCTTCCAAAAATATTTCAAACAAAATTTTTACATTATCTCTTCAAGCTCAAAATTAAATACTTATAATTCGTAAATCGTAGAATCAATTTAAAACCTCCAGCTCTCTAATAAACCGTAATTCGTAAACCCTACATAGTCTTTATTCGTTACAAAATCATAATTTATAATTTTGAAACACTTTAATAAATTCGAGATAAACTTTAACATATTCAATCCCAACTTGAACTAAATCGTAATCATGGGTCACAATTTAAAGATGTTACTCAATTCGGTTTCATATCCCCAAATAAATCATAAACTATTTCGCTATTTCCAAAAATCATAATTCATAAAATTGTTTTCTATCCTCTTGTGTATACCACCTTGTAATGGCAAAATAAAATTCCAACTATCCATTGAAGGCGGTAATATGCTACTACCCAACTTGAAATTAACTAATCCTTGAAATCATACTTTCTAGAAAAATAAATGCCATTATAACTCAAATAAAACCCTAATGCATACTAATTGTCAATGCAATCCATCTAGCCATGTGTTTAACCTATGGGCATATACTAGTGTAGTCATCTTACTAAACACGAAACTAAGAATTTATGGTAGAAGGAGTCGAGCAAGATGTAATTCAAGGAGGTCGAACGAGAGTTCGGAATTTGAAGTCAAGGAAGGATGTCAAGTAGGTGGATGAGATTCTAAACTCTAATCCTATACTGCAGGTCCGTTTGGTTCAATCATGTAACCGAAATGGCAAACTGGACCTGTATGGGCCACCACAAAAACATGTAACGCCCCAGTCCCAAAATACGTAGGACTAGAACGTAATCATGCCAGCTGTATATATACGAAGCATATGGACCCTCGTATATATACATAAGCTGTAAAATGCAGTAACCAAGGTACTAAATCTCATCCACAAAGATAAATAACGATATAAAAGTAACTTTGAATTTGTCATGTACACAATAGTTGGCTGGAGACAAAGTCCACTACCAACTAAATTAAATATAGAAAAATATACAAGGAAAGAATTTAGCAAGCGAGAGCAATGGCGAGTCCAAGAGCAATCACCACGAAGGAAGGAATGGCCTTAGCTAGAGCACCTGCAAGAAATCACAAAACACACATCTGGCGAGATAACCAGGTCCTCAGAGGGATGTAACAAGATACATCAACATGCCATATAAATACTGAATATAAACATGCCACAATCAAAGAAAGTGACAAGACACTATAAGGTAATCTAACCAAACTAAAGTGAACATGCAGTGAGAACAAACCTTTCGTCGCATGGGCCCTGGCTGTAAATGGGATCTGGTATAGTCCTCACTTGGGCACCAGTGACCGAGAGCATGACGTTCAAAAACAACAGTGGCCAACCTGAGAGGCTCATACCCGTATCTCCAACGGAGCTTCCGGGTTACAAGGGAAGTGCAATATAAGCCCATACGATAAGGAAATGTTCTCCCCACCCAATGTACCTATCATGTCGTATCTACGACCATGTAACACTACTAACTGTCAAGTCTTCTAACATACAACTATTGACAGTTAGACCTAACGCACGTCCTGCACGCATCAGTGATCAGCCAACACGCAAGTCCGTAGACTATATGCTACTCATAACTCACACATCTCGTGGCACATCAGTGTCAATGTTTATGCAATCCACTAAGCTAGTGGTAGTCCCTTAACTCTAAGTCCATATGCAATCAAAGGTAAATAACAAGGTACAACTAATATCACTGAGCTGGCAGTAATCAATAACTAAAAATAAATGAACAGTGATATGTAATAAAAATGCAGACTGAATATAAACAGTATAATGGCAAGGTATTTTGCCTGTTGTTACGCCTGGTGTGCGATAATCTGACAAGTCCAGCTTGGTCTAATAGCTATGATCAATGAGTAAAGGTATGAATCCACAAAATAGAAAGCATGATTTAGTCATGATTAATGGTGGTAGTCGAGAAGAAATTGTGGACAATTACGTATCATATTTTTAGAAAGTATTTATAATACCAGAAACTAACCTCATTAGTAAAAATAGATTTTTAGACTAATACTTAGAGATTAAAACTCGTTTGTAAGCAAATACCATAGTTTTTGTAAAAATAATTTATAGAGAGAAAATTAGTAGCAAAAAGTAATAATCATTTTGTAATATTTGGAAATCGTCTACTGGTAAACTTGTAAGTTGTAAAATATACAAATTTTGTAGAAAGCTAACCCTTCCTTAGTCAAAAATATTTAATAAAATTTTTAGAAAAATATTGCCTATTTATTTAATAAAAACAATTTAATATAAAGTCATAATTAAAACAAAAGTTTTTAATATATTAATAATACTAATAACAATACTAATAATAATAATACTAATAATAAAAATAATAACAGTAATAGTATTAATAATAATGATAATAATAATAATAATAATTATTATTATTATAAACTTAATAATAATATAATCTATTTAACCCTTTTTACAGCTCCTGTACTGTGTGTTTTTTTTTTAAAAGCTGAAGAAGAATTAGGGGCGGAGACAGAGAGGGAAGGGGGAAGTGAAGAAAGAGATGGGTTTTGGGAGGCGTTCTCAACTGAGGGGGGCGGTTCCGGCCGACGTTCGACGGCAAAATCGGAGGGCGCTGGCGCGCTGGATCTGGAGAGAGGGGGCACGGTGTTCGCGGACACGGGCGGCGGCGCTGAAACGTACGCGCGTGGCGGAAGTGCTGTTCCGGCGACTGGCGCTGGGCTCCTTGCCGGTGGCGGCCATCGCGGCGGAGAGGGCTACGGCGACTGGGCCCTTGAGCGGCGGGCGGACCTGCTGCGGTGGAGGCGGCGATCGGGTCATGGTGGAAGGAGACGGCGCCGGCCAAGGTGGCGGTTAGGGCGTCGAGTTTGGGGGCGCGCCTGCCGCGGAGGGGTGCGACGTCGGGTGGCAGAGAATACGGCGACGTGGCACGACAATCCGCTGTCACCGACGGCGCTGTGTCAGAGCAAACGTATGGTGGGAGCGATCGAGTTCCAAGCAGAAAGTCGTAGGGACTCGGCTCGGCTGGGCACGGAGAGTTCCGGTGGACGCAGAGGAAGCACGGTGGAGGGCTCAGGTGAGGTTTTCCCCCTTCCTTCTTTTCATTGATGATGGCGACGGGGTGTTTGTGACGGTGGCCGATTTGGGTGCCCCGGCGGGTGGAGAGGGAAGTCAGAGATGAGGTATCGGTGACGGGAGTTCGGGGATGGGCACGGTGAAGGCGGGGCTGCCGCGGGTTGGTGGTGATGGTGGAGTGGTGGAGGACGGGGGCTCGGGTATTGACCAAGATGGTCAGGATGATGGTGGTGGTGGGCTGAGTTCTGTCGAGGCTGTAGATGGTAATGGGGTGTGTGAGGATCGACGTTGGCGAGGGTGACGTAGATGGTGGTCTGGTGGTGGAACAGGGGATGATGGTGTTGGCGTAGGTTTTTGGTGGTTATCGTAGGATTAGATTGTTGAAAGTTGCCGTGTCGGGATGCGTCCGACATGGCTGGGTTGGACGTCCGGTTTGTCGAACATGATAAAAACATATTGTATTTGTAAAGGGGGAAAAGTATAGTGGATGGGAGGCACAGACACGGTGCACATTGGATTGTGGAGAAATTGGAGGAGTACCTGCCTATTTATACGATGTGGGAATTCCCAGTTAGATAAACATTAGGATTTATTTAAATCCTAATTAGATAATCGTCATGTGATTAAATAGATTTAAAGCCAATTCAAATCAAATCCAAATCCAAATCCAAATTAATTCCATACTTAATTTAAAATATTTTTAAGTAAAGCCAATAAAATCTTTTGCAATTTAATTTACCATATTTAATCAAATATTAAGTAAACAAGATCTCAAATAAAATTTTCATAGTTAAATATTTATGGAAATAATTAATTTTGAAAATCACTATAAATACTTTAAATATTTAAATCATAAACTAGCTTTTGTAAATATCAAGATTAATAAACAAATTTTACATTTCGTAAAATATTAAACCAAAATTTCCAAATTACCATTTATTTGTAAACGGTGAATAAAATAACCTTTTTATACAAAAATAAAAATATTATAAAATTTATAATAAAATATTTTTTTAATATTTGTACCTCGATACATATTCGCACTCGTCGAGCAATTACAAAAATAAAATTTTGTGCGCGACATAAAATACGACTACGCGACGTACAATAACAAATTTTAAATCAGTACCAAAATAAAATAAAATAAAAATCAGTAGAAATTTAGGGGCTTTACACTGTGGGAAATGATTGGGAAATAAATAATCTCATGCGCCTGAGGAATGATTGGGAAATAAATAAATCTCATGCGCTGTGGGGAAATGTTTGGGAAATAAATAATCTCATGCGCTTGAGGAATGATTGGGAAATAAATAAATCTCATGCGCTGTGGGAAATGTTTGGGAAATAAATAATCTCATGCGCCTGAGGAATGGAGATTCATGCGGCTGTGAAATGAGATTGGGAAATAAATAATCTCATGCGCCTGAGGAATGGAGATTCATGCGCTGTGTGCGGCTGGGACTGTTCTTCTTCTCCGAATTTTTCTGAGAACAGAACCATGGAAGCCATTGCTTCCAAGCTCCATAAATCCTTCATCCCAAGCCCAAATATGGACTTCCATAGGTCAAAATTGGGTAGAACGAAATTCTCTACAACATGGAACCATCAAAACTTGAAGATTACAAAGTTTACTAGATCAAAACCTAAGAAATTCGAAAATTTAACATACTTAGATCTACAATAAATAAGCCATGGAAATTGAAAATGCTAAGTACTAAAGAGGCTTAGAATCAAATAAGGAGGATGATGGAACAATAATAATGGGGATCCATCAAGAAGCAAGTTGGCACTTGCCGTGCTCTCCTAGGTTGGTAGGAGAGTTATGAGGAAGAAGAAGAGAAATGAGAAGAAGTAATGAAGAGAAAGAAAGGGTTTGGGGCTTTTAAATGAAGGAGTGGTGGTAGGTGGGGGTTTATTTCGGTTCATGATGAACCAACATAATTAAACCAATCTGAGCCGAACCCATAGCAAAGCTAAAGCAGAGTATAAAAGCAGAAAGTAAAGTGCAGAAATGAAATTGCAGGAAATTAATTAACATGAAATTAAAGGGATTTAAATACAGAGCAATACATGATAAATATAAAATATTTACATTTAAACAGTACATGCATTCTAAAAATACGTATTCTGGGAATGGGATGTGACATACTGGTAATGGTCTTGTGGGAGTAGATCGAGTATTTTCCTCATGTCGGATCGTAGTTAGCGGTAGAGAGTTCCCCGCTAGATTTATAGAGTTTCCTATGGCAGACTATGATGTAGTCTTATGCATGGATTGGTTGAGGAACCAGTATGCTAGGATAGACTACCATGTGGGCAGGGTTGTCTTTAGTATTCCAGGCGAGTTTTTATTTTCCAGAGGCATAGTAGAGCCATCTCCCCCAGTATTACGGATGGCAGTAGCAGTGGTACAGTTATCCCGGATAGTTGAAGAGTTTTCAGATGTCTTCCCAGAAGAACTTCCAGGAATACCGTCAGAAGGGGAGATCGAGTTCACTATAGACTTGATCCCTGGGACAGCACCAGTATCAGAGCGAGTCTACAGGATGGCGCCTTCAGAGTTGGAGATTTTGTATAAGATGATTGAAGAACTCAGGACCAAGGGATTCATTCGTGCAAGTGGATCGCCTTGGAGAGCCCCGATGCTTCTTGTGAAAAAGAAAGATGGTACGTCCAGATTATGTATAGATTATCATACCTTAAACTCAGTGACAATCAAGAACAGATACCCTCTCCCGAGGATAGATGACTTATTTGATCAACTCAAAGGGGCTTCAGTGTTCTCGAAGATAGATTTGCAGTCAAGATACCACCAGATTAGAGTCAGAGAGCAGAACATCCTGAAGACAGCTTTCCGATCTAGGTATGGGCATTGAGAGTTCCTTGTTATGCCCTTTGGAGCGACCAATGCGCCAGCCGTATTCACGGACCTCATGAATCGTATCTTTATGTCTTACTTGGATCAGTTCGTGATCCTGTTCCTAGATAACATCCTGGTCTACAGCAAGAGCGAAGCAGAGCACGAGCAGCATCTCAGAATCGTCCTTCAGACGCTTAGAGAGCATCAGTTGTACGCTAAGTTTAGTAAATACGAGTTCTGGCTCGATCGTATTTCGTACTTGGGTCACATCATTACCCGAAGAGGAGTGGAAGTGGATCCCCAGAAGATTGTGGCTATCGAGACATGGCCAGTACCTAGCTTAGTGGCAGAGGTTCGCAGCTTCCTTGGATTAGCAGGCTACTACCAACGATTCGTTTCAGATTTTGAAAGGATTTCGGCGCCGATGACCCAGTTGACCCGCAAGGATGTGCCGTTCGTATGGACAGCAGAGTGCCAGGAATCATTTGAGAAGTTAAAGTGAGGTTTGGTAACGGCTCCCATTCTTACACTTCCAGATGGGACCAAAGGATTCACGGTTTATTACGACGCTTCAGACAGAGGATTGGGGTGTGTCTTGATGCAGCATGAGAAGGTAATATCTTATGCATCACGTCAACTTCGTGATCATGAAAAAAATTACCCGACCCATGACTTGGAACTGGCAGCAGTAGTGTTTGTACTTAAGTTGTGGAGGCACTACTTGTACGGAGATAGAATAGAGATATTTACTGATCACAAGAGCCTGAAGTATGTTTTCATCCAGAAGGACCTTAACATGCGGCCGAGAGGATGGCTTGAGCTACTGGTAGACTATAATGTGGATTTATAGTATCACACAGGGAAGGCCAACGTTGTAGCAGATGCGTTGAGCAGGAGAGCCGGAGTTTATTTCTTAACGGCACAACCAGAGTTATTGGAAGATCTTCAGAAGATGGGAATCGAAGTGGTTCTTCCTACCAATGTGGCATTGATGGCCGGTCTACATGTTCAGTCCAGCATAGTTGAGAGGATCCGAAGGGCACAGTCAGCAGATTCTAAGATTCAGCGACTCAGAGCAGAGTGTAAGGTAGGAAGAAGGCCAGAGTTGTGTATTCATGAAGATGGTACACTTCGACACGGCACTCGTCTTTGTGTACCCTGTAGAGATATCAGACAGGAGGTAATGGCAAAAGCTCACAGTTCACAGTATTTTATTCATCCCGGTGGCACAAAGATGTATAGAGATATTCGTCAGCATTTCTGGTGGAATGGCATGAAGAGGGAGATAGCCCGGTTTGTCTCTCGGTGTTTTCTTTGTCAACAAGTCAAGGCTGAACATCAGAGGCCAGATGGACTTCTTCAGCCCTTGCCGATTCCAGAATGGAAGTGGGAGCATGTGACCATGGATTTTATGACTGGATTGCCTAGATCCCCAGCTGGTCGAGATGTCATTTGGGTTATAGTTGACAGGCTCACGAAGGTAGCTCACTTCCTCCCATTTAGAGTTGGTCAGTCGATGACTCAGCAAGCAGAAATGTACCTCAGGCAGATTGTCAGGCTTCATAGGGTACCGATCAGTATCACCTCGGACAGGGATTCAAGATTCACATCACACTTTTGGCGTAGCCTGCAAGAGAGTTTGGGAACTCACCTTCAGTTTAGCTCAGGTTATCACCCGCAGACAGATGGCCAGTCGGAACGTACAATCCAGACTCTTGAAGATATGTTGATATCTTGTACCCTTGACTTCAGTGGTTCATGGGAGGATCACCTGCACCTGGTAGAATTCTCCTGCAATAATAGTTTCCAGGTCAGTATTCAGATGGCTCCGTTCGAGGTACTGTATGGTAGGAAGTGCAGATCCCCGTTAGCCTGGGATGATGTTGGAGAGAGGCAGATGCTTGGTCCCGAAATAATTGCCCAGACAGTTGAAGTGGTCAGAAGGATCAGAGATCGCCTTCGAGTGGCCCAAGATCGCCAGCGACATTAGGCCGATGCTCATCGACGTCCCTTAGAGTTTGCTATCGGCGACCATGTATTCCTTAGGATCTCGCCTAACCGCGGCATCATTCGCTTTGGCATACGAGAAAAGCTTAGTCCTAGGTATATAGGGCCGTTCGATATCTTGGAGCTAGTAGAAGATGTATCCTATCGTCTCGCTCTTCCGCCGTTGCTAAGTGAGGTACATGATATATTCCATGTGTCCCAATTACGATGGTACATCCCGGACCCGAGCCATATCCTGGACCATTCGGAACTGGTTGTCGGTACCAACCTTTCGTATGAGGAGAGGCCCGTGTCTATATTGGATCGGAGAGAAAAGATACTCAAGAACAAGACCATTAGCTTGGTCCGTGTTGCTTGGGGTCATCACTCTCTAGGTGAGTCAACGTGGGAGCGTGAGGACGACATCTGATTGCGATATCCCGACTTGTTTGACTCGTAAGGTATAATATCTTCCTTATGCCTTATGCTTTCTATCCCTTGCTTGCATGTGTGATTGTTTGATTGTTTGCTTAGTGTAGCTTATTTGTGGATGGTATAGCGTGCTCTTACATCTCTAAGCATCTTGATTTAAATTCCGAGGACGAAATTCTTTTAAGGTGGGTAGAGTTGTAATGCCCGTATTTTGGAAAACATATTTTTGATTAGGCCCATATATATTTCGGACCTGTATTTTATTTTCTTGGATTTTGGCCTGTAATTGTATTTTGGCTCGACTTGCAGATTTTTGTTTTCTCGTAAATTGGGTTTTTTGGACCTGGCATGGTTTCAATCTTATGGAGAAGGATTTGGTTTAGTTTGGTTTGGTTTGCATTGGACTACCTTAGTTAAACTCCATCCTCAACACAACACACCATCCCTCATTAAAATCCCACCTAACTTTCTTTCTCCTCATTACTCTTCCATTAATTTTCTCCATCTTCTTCTTCTTCCTTCCTCCATACAACACCGAACCTCCATAGGCAAGTGCACCTTGCCACTAAAGAGGAACCTTATTTTATTTGTCCATTAGTTAGATTAGGCCATGGAGACCCAAATTAGAACTTGGCATTTTGTGATTTGGAGTCTCCATTTTTTTAGATCTAAATTTTAACCATTTTTGGATTTTCTTGATTTTGATCTATTAAACTTAGATTTTTGCTTGTTTTGAGGCTTCCATGTGGAAGAGAATTCGATTTTACACAAGATAAAAATTTGAAAATCTAAATTTCGTTTTGATTTGGCCAAGTTATGAGATTTTAGAAATTTGGGTGTTCTTGGGTTCTCTTCTCAGCCTGTTGGAGAAGAAGACCTCGGCCAGCGCTCTTTAGTGCTGGGCTGAACCGCACTAACCACCTCGGCCAGTGCTCTTTAGCGCTGGGCTGACCCGCGCTCGGCGCCCTTTGGCGAACCGCGCTCACTTCCTAGAGCCTTTGACGCTAGCGCAATCAGACCCTAGCGCAACCCGACCCCAGCGCAGTTCATTCCCCAGCGCAGTTTATCCCCCCCAGCGCAGTCCATTCCACCTGCGCAGTTTATTCCCCTAGCGCAATCAGACCCTAGCGCAACCCGACCCCAGGAACCCCAGCGCAAGCTATTTTGCCCATGATGGTTTGGTTTTATTTCCTTGGGCTTGGCTTCTTTTTTATGGATTGGAGCTCTGAGATCTTGTTTCACACAACACGACTATCTTGACCCAGCACGACTTGGCACGGTTTTCGGTATTTTGCTTATGACTAGTACGGTTTTCGTGATTCCTGCGATTTATGATCCTAATACTTTCTGAACTTCTTAGTAGTGACCCGATGGGGTACACTCTTAACTTGTAACCTGCGATTCAGGATTAATCATTGTACTGGATAACTTGATAGTGGCCCGTGGCGGCACACTCCTGACTTGTAACTTGACTTGACTTGATGTTGTTACGATGGCTAACTTGACTCATATAATCAACTCTGACTCCGTGGGTGTTCATTCTTGTTGCTTCGTGCAATCCACTTGTCTTGTCTTGCATCATGTCTAGGACGTGACTCCCTGGTTACCACGGTCAGGGATTCGCACTGAATATGGAGTAGGCTAATGACTAGATCAAACTATAGTTCATGAAGAATTTCCAGTCACAGGCGATCTCGTTATCTGGGCGCTTTAATGGACTTGTAGCCTGCCGACGAGTAGGGCCCATTTCTAACACATTGTCATGTGTTGCACCCTCTAAGTCACCTAAGGGTATATCGTCTTCCGGGCGATGTACCCAACCATACTCTCAACCCGCGGAAGGATAACTGGATAGTCTGCAGGGCTTGGGACTGGAAAATTCTCATTTGCATCTTGTTAGTAATTAGGTTTATGATAACCCTAGTTAGTTAAGTAGTAAGCCGTAGTATTTGCTTGGCCGCTTGTGAATGGTTGGTGTCCAGCCTTGTCTAAGTCTCGTCTAGTCCCAGTACCTGGTACTCCTGAACATGATTGTTTTACTTATCTTTAACAATAAATGGGTAGAGACAAAGTGCTATTCAGGCGAAGGGTTACAACCCCGGTCCTTGTTTGGTTTAAGGGTTGTAACCTGGCTCCCGGAATGGTTCCACGTCCCTAGTCGTTTATTGTTTTGTTGTACTCTTTATTACTTGTACTTTTCTTCTATTCCTTATGTTCTGATATGCTGGCTTTTGTTCTTATTTCGTGGCCTCCTTTGTGGCACTTGCTCTTTCTGGTGTTTGACCCAGCTGGTTTTATGTAGCCAGATTTCGGAGCAGCACCCGAGGATCTACCGAACCTCCAGCCCAATGGTGGCGACTAGAAGGAACCCGGGCTACGAGTGGGTTTTCCATTTTGATTCGCTCACTATATTGTAAAATTATTCTTTTGAAGCTTTTATCCGACGAGCACCTGTTCGCTCGATGCATATTTACTTACTGTCTGCCTACGGGCTGTAAACATGATTAACAAATCCTAGGGTTGATCATGTATGACTAAACACTTGCTAGTCTTCGCATTTTGTATGACTAGCTTCATGATCAGCTGAATATGTAATATTTGGGACGCCTTTTATTGTATATTTGGTGGTCTAAACATCTTGTAACTATATTACTTGCATGGGATTGAGATAATAGGCTTGACCTTAATAGACCGATGGCTTGTAGTAAACCCTCTTATCTAGACAGCCGTGACCGTATAGCGAGGTGAATTCCATCTCAATATACATAGCTGGCTATGTACGCCCCCGCTCTCCAGTATTCTGGTTCTGGGGCGTTACACACTAGTACACTTTGTGCGTATTGAACAGGACTGTAGAAGCATGAAAAATATTAAAGAAAATGACCCATGCGGCCAAGGAACCCCATGCGGCTCAGAAAGCCCATGCGGCTCAGAGAGTCATACCGCATAAGGGACTATACGGCCCAAGACATCCCATGCGGCTCCGAAGACACATGGCGGGACAGTCCTCTCCTCTGCCCTTTCGCATTAATTATTTGATGGCTGACAACTCTGAAAAAGTGACAGCCCTGACACAAAAAGAAGTAATTATGACTCTGTCATAATGACAGACTTCTAGGGAAGAGAAAAGAGATCTCTGACACAAATCCCTTGAGAGCCATAAAAATGCCACATGGCCTTGCCACGTGGGCGTTCGTATGCGGCTCGAAAAAAGACTTCTCATGCGGTTCAGAATGAAGCCGTCCTATGCGGCTCAGGCCGAGACAGCCTCATGCGGCTCGAGCAAAGACTTCTCATGCGGCTCAGAATGAAGCCGTCCTATGCGGCTCAGGCCGAGACATCCTCATGCGGCTCAAGCAGAGGCCTTCCCATGCGGTTCAAGAGGACCATTTCCATGCAGCTCAGGCGGATGTATCCCTATGCGGCTCGCAATGATCACCTCCATGTGGTTCAAAGGCTCGAGGGAGGGCCACTACCCAGGCAGCCCTGACACGTGGCCCTAACCATATGCGGCCCAAAATCATATGCGGCTCACTCGTCATGCGGTTCAGATCCCCCAGAGGCTGCTAGGACACGTGTCCTAAGCCGATCGATTTCTCAGATTTATTGCAATCAAAGATTAGGTCAAATCCCAATAATCTGGGACACGTGGCAGGAGAATAAATCTAATTTATTCGCAGACATCAGAAGATCATTATGAGGAAGATTTATTCCAATCAGCATTAATTGCTGATGGGATTTGGTGTAATCTACACTCAATGGTTCGGATTCGTCACAATAAAAAACGAACGACCTAGATTGACCAATCCACAGGCCGCCGCCATCTTCAAGAGGCAATCATTGGCAACCCTAATGATCATATCCCACTATTATAAATAGCAAGGTGCCATTCCCTTGTGAAGATATATACTGTCAGAGAGAGATACGCACAGACAGAGAGACTCCCCCAATAATCAGGGAGAGAATACACAGAGAGAGAGAAGCCGGAAGAGCAATACGAGGAGAGCAGGAGGAGCATTTCTTCATCAACGCCAACTATCTCGTCACAGGAGCCAAGGCTGCATACCGATCGTCCAAGGAGTAAGGCAGGGCTGCCGTCGCCTTCCCGAGCCTCTATCGTCAACCCCCAGAATCTAAAATAAATAATTGTACTTAGACTGCTGTACCTAGGTTTTCGTCCCTAGGCTTTCTTTGTACAAGCGAGTTTGTATTGTGAGTCTAAGTTCAGTCCTCCCATAAAACTGTTCTGTACTTTTATAATCAATGGCAAACACGATGGCGACTCTGCTGGGGACAAACTTCTCCACGGCTGAGGAGTTGGTGACGCAGTCGGATGCAGCCAAACTTGGCTCCACGCAACAAAAGATGGTCGTCCGTTTCGACCAACAGGCGTTCGAAGAGATGCTCTCCGAAGGAAGCGCTGGCCCGGTCCAGAAGCGCACCCGCACGACGAAGGCTCGCAAAGAGTGGAGGCTAAAATCATTTGCTCCTCCCCAAGCCCTCGATGGGATACCCTCTATTGCTCAAGACGGCGAGAAGGACTCTCCTGCGGCCCCACTTCAGACCGTAGACAACTCTGCTATCCCCAAGTCTGGCAGAAGAAAACACTATGATGTTGGACTTGCAGGGGCAGAGAGAAACTCTATGCGATCCGAGCCGCATAAGGGTATTAGCCGCAGGGAGAAAGCTCATGCGACCGCATCCGCCAGCCGCATGAAGAAAACTCATGCGGCCACATCTGTCGGCCGCATATTTTATGCGGCTATAGTTGCCGACCGCATGGATGAGACTCATGCGGTCACTGAAGTCAATCGCTTGCAGAAAAACCATGCAGCCACAGTTGCCAACCTCATGTGGCCAGCCTGCACGGTCGTGACTCCCAGTCGCACAAGAACAACTCATCCGATCGCAGAAGACAACCGCATGCAGACAGCCTGCACGGTTTCCAATCCTAGCCGCATAGCGTCCGTTCCACGCTCCTCTCGATCAGTCTTCGACCGTCTCTCATACGGTCCTGACCCTGATGGTTCTCTGGATGATAAGCCAGACTCTGTTGTATTCAACTTAGACTCTTCCTATTACGCACCCGCAAGTGCTAAAAAGAAGAAGTCTAGGGCAGCGCGGGCTCATCAAACCCAGTCAGCTGTCCCAACCTCTGACTATCGGGGCGTTCCGTTGACTATCACACGGGCCTCTGATGGAAAGTTGTGTAGAACTACTCGAATCCAGCCCCCGGCGGCGAACGGACAGAGTGGTTCCTCTGACCTGCGTGAGGCTATCCTCCACAAGCGTAAGGAAAGAGAAGGGGCTTCGGTGTGTAAAGAGTCCTCGCTTGGACGTCACTACACCCAAATCATCGTCAACTGCTGTTGCAACAACGCGGCAGCAATGGAAGATCGGCCGTCAGTCTTCCAAAGACTACAGCATCCGAGCTCAGAGGACGAGGAACCTCCTGTTGTCTCCTGCAATTCTACTCAGAAAGTCCCCGTCGACGGGAGAGGGAAGAAGACAAGCATCTCCAGCCCCAAAATATCAACCACTACAACTAAGAAACTGTCGTCTAAACGGCTGTCCTCCACCGGAGTATTCCAACACACCCATTCAAAGACGAAATCTGCTGCAATAGAAAATTCATCATCCACATCGCTGGGGGTCGTGGGAACTGGGGGTAGCACTCCTCCGAACATCCACAACAATTCGATGTTTCAAGGAGCCGAGCCCGGGGAAATAACTCTTCCATCAAGTACAACGGACGCTGATGTCCCCGAGGACATCCATGACTCTTAAGACGAAGCAAGCTCTGAGGCTGGGGATACCGTTCCCTCCGAGTCCGAGCCCGAAGAGAACATTCCTACTTACCCCGATGACTTCTCGGTGCATGGGTATGACTCGGAGGGCACATCCTCCACCGTTCCTTCCATCACTCCTTATGTAAGGACGGTGTTCATGACGGACAGCAATCAAGGTGGTTCCAGCGATCGCCAACGCATCGACACTTTGGAGGCTATACTGCAGGCCTTGGTCAAGTCTGTAGATGAAATCAAAGCTGCTCTTCCAACTCTTCAAGGAGGAACGCCTGGCCAAACAAGCA
Source organism: Iris pallida (assembly GCA_029216955.1). Classification (NCBI taxonomy): domain Eukaryota; kingdom Viridiplantae; phylum Streptophyta; class Magnoliopsida; order Asparagales; family Iridaceae; genus Iris; species Iris pallida. Next base: position 3,917,222 of record JANAVB010010193.1, on the reverse strand, counting down.
CGGGTCTCGCGGTCAATACGAACTCAAACTCAGCGGCACCAAACCCGGGCAATAATCCTCCCGAAATAACAGCCCCTACTGCGACAGATGAGGCCCGAGAAGTAAGAAGAGAGGTCCAGGAGCTCCGAGCCATGTTCCATGCCCGAGAAAACGCTCAAGACCTCAGAATGCGGCAACCATGCCCTGTCGAATAGAGGGATGTTCCATTCCCTCCAAGATATAAGCCGTTCAATATCAACCCGTATGATGGCAAGACCTCAGCAAGTCGGTACATCACTTACTTCGAGGTCACCACCGACCATCTGCCCCATGACGATGCTATTCTCATACGATTAATCGTCGGGGCATTAGAGGGAGTCGCTTTCGACTGGTATCGCAATCTGCCGGACAACTGCATCCACTCCTTCGCCGGCTTCAAGCGTCTGTTCTTGGAGAGATTCTACGAAGTAGGGCAGGACGTCACCATGTCCACCCTCATGGACGTCGTCCAAGGAGAGAAGGAGCTGACAAGGAACTACATTGAGCGATTCTGCCAAACCGCCATGAAGCTGCCCTCCGGAAATTAAGATTCCTCTTTAATTGAAATTTGCCAAAAGAGACTGCTTCCGACGATCAGTCTCTGGATGGGCGAAAGTCAATTCAAAGATTGGAAGACGTTCATCATCAGCGCCACAAGTGTCGAAGAACGATTGAAGAAGGCTCGCCAACTGGAATTGCACATCTCGGAAAGAGAAAACAAGGGCAAGCGTCCCAACAATGATAATAGGGGTAGCCCCTCCAACAATCGGGATAGCAAAGGAAAGCAGGCTATGGTGGCTGATACAGCACAAAAACCTGAGCCGAAGCCAGCAGACAAACAATGGCCGTAAATCACTTACTTCTTCGAAGACGGTCACGTCAAGCCCATCTTGGACATGCTCATACAAGGAGACAAAATCCAGCTTCCTCCACCAAGACGGGAACCGCGGCCGGCAGAGATGGAGAATCCAAAGTACTGCCATTATCATCGCTATGTTCATCATGCTACACACGACTGCTACCAGCTGAAACGGTACATCCAAAACCTCATTGATTCGAACGCTCTGGATATCGATTTCGAAGAGGTAACCGTGGCAGCCAATATGGTGTCGATACAATTCGGCAGCTTCCCTCCGACGGAAACTCAAGACGGGGTGGTCCCCATCCCTCTGGCAATAATGGAGATCGCTAATCTTCCTCCTCCCCGCGATCAGGCCGCTGGTCTAGTGCCCCTCACCACATCACGAGGGGAGGTCATGTGGATCCATCCAGACTTGGTATCGAAAATGACACGGCCCACACCATCTTCCACCTACAAGAAAAAAATAGAAAAGTCAGGACCTGCCACACAACCTCGGCAAACATCGAGGAAGCTATAACCATCGTCACGCGGTCTGGAGCGCAATCCCAACCTGTGGTTGACAATCCAGCTGAAAATCATCAACCCACTACAACTGATGCTCCGGGACCGGCTCAGCCTTCGACGACCGACAAGCCTAGGCCGATGGAGACTCGCTTCGACAAATCCCTCCGAAAAGAGGCAGTCCAAGGGCTAGAGAGGCCATACAACTTTGACATCCTAGCACAATTGGCTAATACACCGGCCAAGTTGTCACTGTACGAACTCCTAAGGCTCTCCAAGGACGTTCGTATTGCATTAAGCGAAGCACTCCAAAATGTCGATGTCTATCTGGCTCAATCTAACCTCACCGGGGATGACTCACCCGTGGATTTCCAAGACAGTGCCTGCACGGGAGCAATGCCCAACATCGTCTTTACTCCGCAGGACATGCTCATCAAAACCAACCTACACGATCGCCCGCTATACTACACGGGATACATCGACGACGTGAAGGTGGATCGGATGCACATAGATCCTGGCTCTTCCATAAGCATCATCCCGAAGGGTCTGCTACATCATCTCCGTATCCCAATGCATCGCCTGACACTTACAAGCACCACCATCAGCGGTTTCAATTCAGGCAGGAGCTACCCTATCGGGAAGATTCGTCTGAAGTGTCAAATTGGCGACCTCCAATCCGAAGTCACCTGCTACGTCATAGATACAGACACTTCTTACAACATCCTCTTGGGGCGCCCATGGATACACGATTATATGATCGTGCCCTCCATGCTACACCAGTGCTTCAAATATATCGACAAATACGGCTTCGTGAGGGCGGAATTTGCTGACATCGATCCCTTCAAAGGGGTCGAATCTTACTACTCGGACTCCTGCCTATACGAAAAGTCAAAGAGGCACCTTGATAAAGGAAATGTACAAGCTAGTACTGAGACAGCCACAGGATCAGAAGAGCCTCTGACGATCCACCTCCAAGCTCGCAAACCGGGTAGGTCCGTACCCCTTACTGCCACTCTGCGGAAAGATGCGATCAGCCTCTCGGCGCAGGAGAAGCAGATGATAATCCGGCTGTCAAGGTCCGGCCAAGTACCGAGACCCACAACGGGGCCACTGGCAATCAGACTCCCGAGAGTCGGTCAACCCCAAACGGAGAAGCTCAATCCCTCCGATAGGCCACTGACGATACGCCTTCCCAAGAAGGATCGTCACCCCGATGCAAGGTCTGACACTTCTAGCGAACCAGCCACTCCTCGCTCCATATCAAATGCCAAACTGGGGTCCGCTAGTCTGCCAACAACTCCACGCTCTACTCCATCAGCTGAACCTATGACGATCAAGCTACCCAGGTCGTCCCCTCAGTCTTCACCTACGCAAGGGGTAGCCGAAGAGGAACCGGAGCTAGCTAAGTATGTGGCTGCCTACACTGATGCTCCCTCCGCTGATGATGTAATCCCCCTAGAAAAGATACCTTACTTCATCAATAAAGGGTTATCTTTGAACTACACCGAGCTCGGTAAGCTATGTACAATATATGCTATGGAACACGGTATGGGCACTCACCTATACACACAGGTGACAAATGTGTACACCGCAATCCAGCTTACTCCAGTAGAAGACGCTTACCGAATAATCGAGGTAGGGGACCATCCAATCATCTTCGGCCGGAAGGACGACCCGCATCCCTTTACCATAGAGGAAGTCGACCTCGGGTCAGATGCCGGAAGACTGCCTCTGTATCTCTATAGCCATCAATCCAAATATCTCATGCAGAAACAGGGGTATGATCTGGAGACGATGCCAGGTTTGAACTACGGCACTGGGCGACGATTACCTTTGAAGCCGCCAGTCCCGGCGGGCAAACCACGAGACTACTATAGCAAAACTCGATGCGGGTTGGGGTATGTAACGCCTACTACGACCCCTGAGAGTTCAGATAAAGAATACGACTGGCAGTCACATTCAACCGGGTCACCAACTTCGGACTCGGATACCAGCATCGGAGACGTGTTCAAACAAGTCATGACAGTCAACATGGCATTCGCCGACGCTTACGAAGAAGACGAAGACATCCCCAAAATCCTCGAGCTAGAGCCGTGGGCCCAGCAATTGGATGCACAATGGAAAAAGTGGTTCGAACAGAGAGAACCTCTTACTGGAGATGAGGTCATACAAGTGGATCTCGACAGCGAATCTTCTCCAAAATCGATCTTCGTCAGTAAAAGCCTAGCAGACGAAGAGCAGGAGTCGCTGCTAGAACTTGTCAGAGAATACATTGATGTGTTCGCCTAGAGCTATGAAGACATGCCAGGGTTAAATCCCAACATTGCTCTTCACAAACTCAACACTCGACCGGATACGAAGCCAGTCAAACAACAACAGTGACGCTTCCGCCCAGGCATCATAGACGCGATCGAAGCCGAAGTCAACAAACTGATAGCCAGCGGCTTCATTCATGAGGAACAACATCCAGACTGGGTTGCCAATATAGTGCCCGTCCTCAAGAAGAATGGGAAGATTCGAATCTGTATCGACTTCCGCAATCTGAACGAGGCATACCCCAAAGATGAATTCCCTCTTCCTATCACAGACATCATGATTGATAATACCTGCGGCTTCGAATGTATGTCATTCATGGATGGCTTCTCCGGGTATAACCAAATCAAAATGTCTCCAGACGACGAAAAGCATACATCATTCCGAACACCAATTGGCACGTATTGCTACACAGTCATACCTTTCGGTTTGAAGAATACCGGCGCCACATATCAAAGAGCCATGAGCATCATTTTCAGAGATCACTTACGCAAGACAGTGGATTCTTATGCTGACGACATAGCCGTTAAGAGTCGCTGCAAGGGAGACCATCTGCAGGATCTAAGGACGGTATTCGACCTAACGCACAATTTGAGAATAAACCCTATGAAGTCCTTTCTGGGCGTATCCAGCGGGAAGTTCTTGGGCTTCATCATCACTGCCCAGGGTATCCATGTAGACCCTGAGAAGACAAAAATAATCATGGAGATGGGTCTCCCGAGAAATCTTTACGAACTCAGAGGCCTTCAAGGGAGGCTAGCTTACATCAGGAGATTCATTTCCAACCTCTCCGGGCGATGTCGACCATTCACCCATCTCATGAAGAAAGGCGTCTCATTCGTATGGGATGAAGAATGCCAGCGCGTCTTTGACAGCATCAAAGAATATTTGTCGAACCCTTCAGTCTTGGTGGCCCCGGTTTCTGGGAAACCATTCCTGCTCTATGTACGAGCAATGGAACATTCCCTCGGGGCTCTGCTGGCACAAAACAATGACGCAGGCCATGAGTAAGCCATATATTACCTCAGCCGAATGATGATTGGGCCAGAGCACCGATACACCGCTATGGAGAAGGAATGCCTTGCTCTGGTGTTCGCCATTCAGAAAATACGACACTATGTCACCGGACAAACGAAACATGTGATCTCACGAGTCAACCCTCTCACGATCCTCATGACTAAACCAGGGGCACTCAGCTCTCGCCTCGCTATATGGGCAATATTGCTGTCCCCTTATCATATGATCTTCGTCCCACAAAAAGCAGTCAAAGGTCAAGCCCTGGCAGACTTCTTAGCAGCCCACCCAGGCTCGGAGTCTTCCAAAATATATGAAGAGATCCCAGATGAGGTCGCCGACTCGAATACAACCTCTCACGATGATATATGGCGAATGTTCTTCGACGGTGCTTCGAGGACCGGACCTAAAGGCAATATCGTCGTCGGAATCGGGGTAGTACTGGTCTCCCCTTCCGGATTGGTAATTAACCGCGCTTATTCCCTCACTGAACCCTGCTCTAACAATGTGGCCGAGTATAACGCTCTGGTCATTGGCCTCCAACTTGCAAGAGAGCTGGGGGGTAGAATACCTTGAAGCATACGGCGATTCCCAACTAATCGTCAATCAGATCCGGGGCTCATACGAGGTCCGCCAGGAAGACATGATCCCTTATCACCAAATAGCGATTGACATCATCTCGTTGTTCGAGGGGTTCTTCATTGAACATGTCCCCAGACTCCGAAATATCGAAGCTGATGCCCTAGCTGGTCTTGTCGCTTCCCTAGCAGTTCCGAACTATGATCGCCAATCAGTGGATGTGATAGGCCACGAACTGGTCTGTCCTAAGAACAATGTACAATTCGTGGCGAGTTATTCTGCCCAGACAATCGATGATGCCCCAGATTGGAGACAACCATTCATCGACTTCGTCGTCTACGACATCCTGCCCGAGAACCCATAGGAAGCCACTTCCATCATAAGGCGTTCTCTCAGATTCTTCTACGATACAGAGATGAAAATGCTGTATCGCCGCTCCTACGACGGATTACTGCTTCGGTGTCTATCAAACGCGAAAGCCAAAGAAGCCGTACGAGAAGCTCATGACGGTGTCTGCGGGGCCCACCAGCCCGGTCCTAAATTGTAGGACCATCTTCGACGAATGGGCTACTATTGGCCCACGATGGTGGCAGATGCGATAGATTATGCTAGAAAATGCAAAGCCTGCCAAGTCTACGCGGACTTCATTCACCAACCATCCGAATTTCTACATCCGACAGTGGCGTCCTGGCCATTCGAAGCATAGAGAATGGATATCATTGGTCCAATCATCCCGCCTTCCTCCCGAGGATATCGCTTCATACTTGCGATCACTGATTACTTCTCCAAATGGGCGGAAGATGTCCCACTCGCAGAAGTCAAGACTTCAAACGTGATCAGCTTCCTTAAGCATCACATCATCTACCGCTTTGGACTGCCCCGAAGGATCATCCATGATAATGGTCCGCAGTTTACAAGCCACGCTTTCTATCGATTTTGCGATAAGCACCGTATCCAGAATATTGCTTCGACACCGTATAATCCGGCAGCGAACGGGTTGGGAGAGGCATTCAACAAAACAATCATCAAACTCCTCAAGAAGTTTGTCTCCTCCAACAAACGTGACTGGAACGAGAAGCTCGGCGAGTGTTTATGGGCGTACAGTACTACAGTCCGAACAGCTACCGAGAACACACCATTCTCTCTAGTATACGGGAGCGAGGCAGTTCTCCCATTAGAGACTCAAATACCCTCACTCCGCGTCGCCCTCATTTATCAATTAACGACGGATGACAACTACCGACGTCGATTACAAGAGTTGGAGGTCTTAGATGAAAAGTGCCTCCTAGCTCAGCAGAGGATCGAGCTATACCAAGTACGCATCTCAGGAGCCTTCAACAAGAAGGTCAAAATCAGAACATTCCAAGTAGGCGATCTTGTTCTGGCAGTCCGGAGGCCAATGGTCATGACTCACAAGACCGTCGGCAAGTTCCAGCCAAAATGGGAAGGTCCATTTATCATCGAGGCCGTGTTCTCTAATGGTGCTTACCGCCTCGCTAAGCAAAACGGAGACTTGCTCATGTTGTCCGTCAACGGCAAGTTCCTGAAGAAATATTATGTCTAAACAACATTCTCCAGATTATTGAGTCACGTATCCGCTGGTACCGCTGAACTCACCCCCATAGTTTTCCAGATTTTCGAGTCATGTATCCGCTGGTACCGCTGAACTCACCCTCATAGTTTTCCAGATTCTCGAGTCATGTACCCGCCGGTACCTCTGAACTCACATCCCGATCGCTCTTTCAGGTAGCAAGTCATGTATGACCGTACCTCTAAACTTTCTTTCTGGAAGAGATCCTCCCTCATGATCCACTTCCCGCACTCCTAGTGCACAAAAAGGGTAACCGATCCACAAATTTCCAAAACGGCCATGTCCTCATTACCTCTGAGTCGTTCCACTTCTTCCAAAAACAAATTACCCCTTACATAGAACTTCCATGTCCTCATTACCTCTGAGTCGTTCTATGTGCCCTCCTTCATTGAGCCCACTCCTGTCATGTCCTCATTACCTCTGAATGGGAAGGCTCCGTCGAAGACACCTTCATACTTGTCATGTCCTCATTACCTCTGAGTAAGTATGATGATCCCCTTTTGACCTATTATCTGTACCCACAACCGGAGTATGCCAAGGGTAATAGGTCCACAAATGTCCTCTGTTGACCACAAATGTCCTCTGTTGACCACAAATGTCCTCTGTTGACCACCAATACCCTCCGTCGAGTTCACTCCTGCCATGTCCTCATTACCTCTGAGTAGGAAAACTCTATGTTTAAAAAACTTTCCTGCTTGCCATGTCCTCATTACCTATGAGCAAGTATGTCGGTTCTCCTTCACCTTATTATCCGTATCCTAAACCAGGGTACGCCAAGGATAATAGGCCCACAAATTTCCCCAGCTAAGTTTCTTAGCACAAACCTACCATCTCATCATACCCCAGGAGCCCAGCTGCTCTACGGCATTCCTTTTCTCAATACCAAGAGCACCCATGACCACTTTGCCATGGCTGCTTCAGGTATCCTGACCAAAACTTGTTATCTGTACCTAAAACCAAGGTATGCCATGGGTAACAGGTCCACAAATATATCTCCTATGTGGAGGAGAACATCGCCACAACATCACAGGTATAACAAGCAATGCAAATGAAGGGTAGAATGGAAAGTACTCTTTATTTGAAGGAAGAAAAAAGTATTACATATTTCGGGATTACGTCCCTTTCAGAAAGAAAGAAAACAAAAACGAGACAAGAAGAAAAGGCCGACTACATTTCAGTATTACTCAATCCTAGGAGGCGATTTCTCACTGAGGTGGTCCCCCGCTCAATCCGTTGCCGAGCGCGACGCTCGACCTCCTGGAGTAACCGCTCCTCATTATCCAAACCCATGAGCGCCTGACAGTCATCTTCCAATTTCTTTAGGGCAGTCTCCAGGTCAGTCGAAGCTTGAGTAACCCTGTCAGCCTCCTGAACAATTAGCCCCCTGTCATTGCGGGCAGCCTCGAGTTCAGACTCCAAGAAAGCCAACTTCTTCTGAGGCGCAAGGATCTGCTCCCGCGTCTCAGTAATCTCACGAGAGACAGACTCCTCCCGAGACTACACAATTTCATAGCCAGATCATCAAAAATCCCGCCAGAAGCGCTTTCTCGGACAGCTCTTGAGTATCCTGGTAAAAGTAACCAAAAGCGTTAGTCTTGCTCCCGAATCTGTCTCTGGTAGTGGCCACTCTCTTAGCCGATGACACCAAGTCCTTAACCGCTTCCCGAGATCGAGGGCGACGAGAGGTGACTTGACCTGAGGTATCTGTCGGGAAGAGATAGTGCACCCAGTCCTTGGTATGGGGAGCATTCCCTTCCGAGTTACTATCCTTTCGGGTTATCTGATGACATGTGCTATAATGGCACAATATCTCTTGGTAAAAAGCCACGAAGACAGGATACCGTTGTTCCAAATCTTCGAGTTCCTCACTAGTGGGAGTATACGCTTCAAAAGCTTCGTCCCCCCAAGGAAGTTTGGAGACCGCGTGCATTTCATGGAGCACGAGTCCCATTTCTCCTACAGGTGTGTAAAAGATCCCCGTACGGCAATTATACATCTCCAGCAGAGATATGAACAGCTTCTTGTTTATGGGCAAGCTATGACTGGTGCCTCGGATAGCGTGGTAAAGGCCAATCTCGCACAAAAAGGCCTCATACTTTTACAAGATCCAAGTAGACAAATTGGTCCACGAGGGAATAGGGTGTACCAAACCAGGGAACATCAACCGACCAACGGGATAGGAGCCCTTCCGAGCAAGTTGATTTATAAAAGTATCGGCGGTAGAAAATGTGAAGTTAGGGCCCGCCATATTCAGGAAAGAACCTGGGACCAACCCCGTCACAGAACAGCTAGTATGCACCTTGCCGGCAGTCACGGACTTCAGATTGTTATTATAATAGATGTTCTCCACGAACATCCCACTTCTGGTAGGGGTTAAAGTCTCCTCCATCTTCCGGTCCAATAGGAGCATATTGAACCAAGATAATGGAAGTGTCGCTCCATCTGGAGGATATGGATCGCCATTCCGTTAGAGACAAAACTCCAATTCTCCGACACCTCCAGAACATGATTGTTCTCCACGGTCAAGGCGTCTCCAAAAAATAACGCAGGCTTCAAATACTCCACTTCAAATTTCTCGGAGTTCATCATAGCATTAATGAAATGGAAAGACTGATTCTTGATGGCATGCAGTCTAGCCAGAGGCTCATCGCTCGAAAACAGGTCCGTCATATGCTGAACAATATGGTCGTACCTATAGCCGAGAGCAGCTTGGGCGCTACCCACCAAGAGTTCTCTAGCAGTGTTAACCGGCAGATTCACTGAAAAAAAGACAGAGAAAGGTAAGTTAAACGGATTGGGTGCTTCCAAGCCTCATGCGGCTCAGGAAAACATCCATGTGGCTCCATGAAGCCTTATGCGGCTCCGAAGCCTTATGTGGCTCCAAAAAGCCTCATGCGGCTCAAGCTCAGAAGAACACTTATGCGGCTCCATGCAATAAAAGTCTATGCGGTTTAGCGTCGCTTATGCGGCTTCGCCGACGAAGCACACATGCAGACACGGTAGTTTTCTTATGCGGCCCACAGCTCAGCCATAGGGCGAACATACGATTTGCAAAGACTCGTGCATAAAGTATACGACGTAGCCACGGCAGTTAGGGTTCTTTAACTCATACATTGTCCTTACCGGTAATGGGGGGGTGAACGTCAGGATGAACATCAGGTACGATGACCGGCGGTGTAGCAGCCGCAGTCGAGGCAGAAGTAGAGGCTGCCTTCTTGCCCTTTGCTGCCAACGTCTTCTTGGGAGCCATTAGTTATCGAAGGGGGGAAGGGCAATCGAGATAGGTAAGATTTGAGGAAAAAGAAAGAAAGTAAAGAAGCCCTTTCTCTCTTCAAACTCCTTCTATTTATAGGAGGACGGGAGAAGGAGGACACGTGGGCCAATGACCGCCTCATAAAAAGCGAAACCGACTCCTCGGGTTTCGTCTCCAAGATTCGCCCAGGGCGTAAAATCTGAAAGATTTAATAAGCTGACCCTTGGGATTCCCTCCTACAAAACGGCGCTGAAGCAAATTTGAGGCAATTAAAGACCCGCACACGTGGCGAGAAGCTATGCGGTTGAACAGTCCCCTGCGGCTGAACCACCTACGCTGCTGAACAATCTATGCGGCCAAGATCTCTATGCGGTCAGGGTTTCATATGCGGCCAGAAGAATACAACCATACTTCTTATTCAAAGTATTTTAATTTTGCAAATCGAAAACTTTGAAGGGGGTCTTGTAGAAGCATGGAAAATATTAAAGAAAATGACCCATGCGGCCAAGGAACCCCATGCGGCTCAAAAAGCCCATGCGGCTCAGAGAGTCAAGCGGCATAAGGGACTATGCGGCCCAAGACATCCCATGCGGCTCCGAAGACACGTGGCGGGACAGTCCTCTCCTCTGCCCTCTCGTATTAATTGTTTGACGGCTGACAACTCTGAAAAAGTGACAGCCCTGACACAAAAAGAAGTAATTATGACTCTGTCATAATGACATACTTCTAGGGATGAGAAAAGAGATCTCTGACACAAATCCCCCGAGAGCCATAAAAATGCCACGTGGCCTGGCCACGTGGGCGTTCGTATGCGGCTCGAGCAAAGACTTCTCATGCGGTTCAGAATAAAGCCGTCCTATACGGCTCAGGCCGAGACAGCCTCATGCGGCTCGAGCAAAGACTTCTCATGCGGCTCAGAATGAAGTCGTCCTATGCAGCTCAGGCCGAGAAAGCCTCATGCGGCTCAAGCAGAGGCCTTCCCATGCGGTTCAAGAGGACCATTTCCATGCGGCTCAGGCGGATGTATCCCCTATACGGCTCATAATGATCACCTCCATGTGGTTCAAAGGCTCGAGGGAGGGCCACTACCCAGGCAGCCCTGACACGTGGCCCTAACCATATGCGACCCAAAATCATATGCGACTTACTCGTCATGCGGTTCAGATCCCCCCAGTGGCTCCTAGGACACGTGTCCTAAGCCGATCGATTTCTCAGATTTATTGCAATCAAAGATTGGGTCAAATCCCAATAATCTGGGATACGTGGAAGGAGAATAAATCTAATTTATTTGCAGACATCAGAAGATCATTATGAGGAAGATTTATTTCAATCAACATTAATTGCTGATGGGATTTGGTGTAATCTACACTCAATGGTTCGGATTCGTCACAATAAAAAACGAACGACCTAGATTGACCAATTCACAGGCTACCGCCATCTCCAAGAGGCAATCATTGGCAACCCTAATGATCACATCCTACTATTATAAATAGCAAGGTGCCATTCCCTTGTGAAGATATATACTGTCAGAGAGAGATACGCACAGACAGAGAGACTTCCCCAATAATCAGGGAGAGAATACACAGAGAGAGAGAGAAGCCAGAAGAGGAATACGAGGAGAGCAGGAGGAGCATTTCTTCATCAATGCCAACCATCTCGTCACAGGAGCCAAGGCTGCATACCGATCGTCCAAGGAGTAAGGCAGGGCTGCCGTCGCCTTCCTGAGCCTCTATCGTCACCATCCAGAATCTAAAATAAACAATTGTACTTAGACTGCTGTACCTAGATTTTCGTCCCTCGGCTTTCTTTGTACAAGCGAGTTTGTATTGTGAGTCTAAGTTCAGTCCTTCCGTAAAACTATTCTGTACTTTTACAATCAATGGCAAATAAGGACCACTTGAGGTTGTTCTCTTTGTACTGACTACATAAGAGAACAAACACCTCTGTTATTATGGATGCTTGTGCTCTTAATTCGGATATAATAACGGACATGTATATACAGTGTGCATTACTTTGACTCATAACAGAGTGAGATTCATTATGGATCAACAACCTCTATGAATTGGGTAATAACATTATATGTATGATGGGCTGTTGATTATAAATAGAATCCATGTCCCGGTACATCGGATTGATGATGTCCCCTTAAGGAGCTCACAAGGATTGTCATGTAAACCCTGCAGGTGGATTATATCCGACATGACAAATAAAGTTGAGCGGTACTACTTAAGGATAAAAGATGTCGAATCAATATAGTTGTCAGTAACTTAATTTGATCGACGGATATACGATATCTTAACATGGGGAGCCAAACGAACATATAATAAAAGGAGCCCACAAACATAATTTGGGATTAGGAAGGTAGTACAACAATAGCTCATTAGTGGACCGAGCTATTGTTAATGGGCCTGGATTGTGTGTTCGGGCTGAACACGGGATATCCAGATCCGTTAGGAGGCCTAACCCTAATTTTTCCTCATGGTCCCTGCCGTAGCCTATATATATCCTCTATTCTCTGGCCACTATATTACTGATCAAAAAATCTGAAACTTTCTCTAAATTCGTGATTCACGTAAGAAGAGAAAGAGAGGGCTGCCAAGAAGAAGAAAAGGTTGGGAGATCGTCGCCCACACGACATCCAACTCGAGGAAGGAATACGTGCAAAAGATCTTGGGGTCGTCCGCTCGAGATTGCCAGGAATTACTTGTCTCCTTTCCGCCGCAGGTATAATTCATGAACCCTGGTTTCTGCCTATGAAGTGTTAGAACACGTATTAGATCTGTTTAACTTTCTATCGATCAATACGCACACCAAAGGAAGGGTCCTGGGAATCCCCAGTTCCATCAGTATCAACACTAAAACAACCTACTGTCAACTGACAAGGTAAAATATCGTAGAACCCAAACAATTTTGCATTATAAACTAGCCTCAGCTCTCAGGAAAATAATATCCATAATTCAGAATGACAAACATATGAAGAATTAAACATATATTCGGATTTTCAGTCAAATTCGAGTATCCTACATAATCAAAAACCAAATTACAAGTCTAAACATGAATAAATATAATACCCAACTATGCAAACATTAATTTAAACATGTATATATGTTAATCATCAACAAAATAACCTTTAATTAGCAGTAAAAATCATTTTAAAACCTTAAAAATTCAATTTCAGTAAAAAGGAAATGTAAAACATTCAATCTCATATTGATTTCGAAAACTCAAAATACATAACTAGACCCTGTATAAACTGGAGAATAGGGAGGGGTACACGTGTGTGTCATGCTCATATCAAATTGGTGTCAAAATCGTATCCAGATTGTGTCCATGTATTGCGTATCAGCACTGGGTCACACGCGTGCAGTGCAATCGTCGTGAGACGTACACATCGATCTAGAACTCGACACAGGCCACGTCTTGCCTTGTGATCGTGCACGAGGGTCGACCTAGCATAGTTCTAGGTGTCCAACAGCCTGCCACACGATCATGTGTCCACATGTCAAAGAATTATACGCGTATCAGAGTCGACCTGCACGCGCGTGCACGACAGGCCCTGATCTGTGCGGCTCGATTTGCGAGTCCGACACGAAACAAGATGACATGGCACTTGGGGGATGACATGTCAGTCATGTCCCCAAGCCATATACCAAGTTTTGCATGTCTAAGTGGCACAGACACTGCACACTGCTACCCAATCAGCAGGACAAGCGCGCAAGGGCTTGTACGGCGTGTCCTGTCCAAATTGGGACACAAAAATGACACGACACGATGCTTAGTGCCTGGAAAAATAAAAACACCCATGTAGGGCTATAATCCTATTCAAATGGATTTCAAAATTACAAAAAAAAATTCCTTTGTGGTATTTCATCAAACATCAATACAAGAACACTGATACGTGTCCGATACGAACACCAAATCAATATAAATTCCTACAAAACTCATCCTACACCTAGGGGACACCTAGATGGATGCATATATGAGAAAAGTTCATGAAATTATAGAGTTTTGGAGAGATTACCTATTGAGATGAATTCCTATAGAAAGCTCCAATTGTGTAGATCCTCCTTGCGGCTCCAAAACTCCAACGCATTTCAATTCTAAATTTTCTCACCATCCATAATTCATAAACAATGATCAGAACCTAATACAAAAGACTAGGGTTTAAAAAAGAGAAGAAATGAAAAGGATAAGAGGGATACTTACTTAGGTTTTTTCAGGAGAGAAGGAATGAAAAAAAAAGAATAGTTCTCAATAGGAGATATTAAATACTCGCCCCCTGACCTAGCTTGGCTAGCCACACATGGATGGACTAGGGTTTCCTAATGGTTGGGCTTGGGCCTCTTTCTAAGGTTAAAATAAAACATTAATTAAAAATAAGTTTCTAACTAGCCCCTAATCAACATGCTAATTAGCTCCTAACCTGAAACTAACTAGAATAGGATTTCTAACCCTAACTAATCATATTACCAAGTCACTAATTCATGGTGAGTCACTAGGCTAGGTTGTACCAAGGCTATACTATCACAGGCCAAAATCACAATACCAATAATATAATATATTAAAATAATCAAAAGAATTTACAATTACCAAAATACCCTTAAATAGAAACATGGGTATGACAAATCTACCCTCCTTAAAAGAATTTTGTCCTCGAAATTAAGGACAAAACTGAATAGATGAGAAGGATAGAAAGGTCATACCTCACGGCAGAAAAAGATAAGGGTATTTCTAGCGCATCTCGTCCTCCCTCTCCCAGGTAGACTCACCTAGAGAGTGGTGCCTCCAAGCTACACGAACCAAGGGTATCATCTGGTTCCTCAACACCTTCTCCCGTCGATCCAGAATCTCCACAGGCTGTTCTGGATAACTAAAAGTAGAGACCACCTCGATCTCGGAATGGTCCAGTACATGGCTGTGATCTGCTGCATACTGTCTCAACTACGACACGTGAAATACATTGTGGACTCCCTCTAATGCTGGGGCAAGTCCAGTCTGTATGACACGTCATCGACTCTTCCGTTGATGACGAAAGGTCTAATGAAATGCGGACTAAGCTTTTTACCTCCACCAAAGCAAATAGTACCACGTGTCGGAGATATCCTCAGGAACACCAGATCTCCAACCTAGCACAAAAATGGTCTCAAGCTTAACTATAACAATCACATGATCAAACAAAAATCACAAAATAAACAAAATCCTAATCCTAAGTCTAAGCTATACCTCAAACTGCAAAGGTCTTCGGTGGCTATCGGCCGAATGCCGCTGTCTGTCCGGCGCCACCTGAAGTCGATATCTGATGTGCTTCACCTTCTCGGCTGCGTCAACAACCATCTCAGGTCCCAATAAAGCTCGCTCTCCAACGTCATCCCAAGACAAGGGTGTACGACATCTACGCCCGTACAGTGCCTCGAATGGTGACATCCCAATGCTGGCCTGGAAACTGTTGTTGTATGCAAACTCTACTAAATGCAAATAATCCTCCCAGGAGCCTATAAAATCTAAATCACAAGTCCACAACATGTCCTCGAGTGTCTGAATAGTCCACTCTGACTGTCTGTCTGTCGGAGGGAGGTATGCAGTACTGAACTTGAGCTGAGTGCCCAAACTAGTCTACAGACTCCGCCAAAAATGAGAAATAAAGCGACTATCTTGATCTGAGACAATGCTCATGGGAACTCCGTGTATCCTGACAATCTGCCGCAAATATATCTCTGCTTGCCTCTCAGTCGACGTACCCACCTTATATGGTAAAAAGTGGGCTTATTTGGTCAACCTGTCCACGATGACCCAAATCGCGTCTTTTCCTCCGGGTGTACGCGGCAATCCAGAAACAAAGTCCATCATGATGTGCTCCTACTTCCACTCCAGAATGGGAAATGGTTGTAACAATCTTCCTGGCCTCTGCCTCTCTGCCTTAACCTGCTGACAAACTAAACATCTGGCTACGAAGTGAGCTACCTCCCGCTTCATCCCAGACCACCATACCTGCTCCTTCAGATTTCTATACATCTTGTTGGCACCTGGATGCATAGAGTACTGAGAGCGATGGGCCTCCTACATAACCTGCTCCCGAAGTTCTTCGTTAGGCACACACAGTCTGGAATGTGCCTCAATGCGCCATCCTCTGCAAGAATAAACTCATCATCCACCAATCCTGCTCGAACCTGCTCTCGGATACACCGTAGAGTAACATACTCGAACTGAGTCGACTTGATCCTCTCCATCAGGTCCGATTGAATCTGAAGGCCCCACATCTGTATCTAAACTCCTGGCACAATCACCTCGATCCCCAAGCTCTCTAAATCTGCTAACAAGTGACGATCCATCGTCAAACACATAGCTACCGGATACCTACTCAAGGCATCGACAACCACGTTGGCCTTCCCTGGGTGATACTGCAAAGAAATGTCGAAGTTCTTCATCAACTCCAACCATCTACGTTGCCTCATGTTGAGCTCTTTCTGTGTAAACACATACTTCAAGCTTTTATGGTCTGTGAAGATCTCCATACGCTCTCCGTATAGATAGTGCTTCCACAACTTAAGAGCAAAGATAACTGCCGCCAACTCCTAGTCATAGGTAGGGTAGTTCTTCTCATGCAGACTTAATTGTCTAGATGCATAGGCAATCACCTTTCCATGATACTGTACGATACAACCCAGACCCTTTTCTGAGGTGTCATTGTATATAGTGAACCCGCCTAATCCTAATGACAATGTCAAAATCGGGGCTGTCGTCAGTCGCTTCTTCAACTTATCGAAAGCAATCTGACATTCCAATGACCAGATAAACTCTGCGTCCTTCCGGGTCAGCCTAGTCGATGGCTCTACAATCCGGGAGAAATCCTGAATGAATCTCCTGTAGTAGCCTGCTAATCCCAGGAAGCTCCTGATCTCCGCAATTGAAATCGGTGCTGTCCACGCCTCAACTGCTCTGATCTTCTTCGGGCCTACTGAGATCCCATCTCCGATCACAATATAACCCAGAAAATCAACTTGGTCCAAAAAGAACTTACACTTCGAAAGCTTGCCGTAAAGCTGCTCCTTCCTGAGAGTCTCCAGAACCACTCTCAGATGCTCCTCGTGCTCCTCTGGAGTCTTCGAATATACCAAGATGTCGTCGATAAACTCCACTACAAACTTATCCAAGTACTGGTGGAACACCTTGTTCTTCAAGTTCATGAATACCGTCGGGGCATTAGTTAACCCAAACGGCATCACCATGAACTCAAACTGGCCATACCGTGTCCTGAATGCTGTCTTTGGAATGTCCTCCTTCTTCACCTTCACTTGATGGTAACCTGACCTCAGATCAATCTTGGAGAATACCTTCGCTCTGCTCAACTGATCAAACAGATCATCGATCCTCGGCAGCGAGTACTTGTTCTTGATCGTGAAGCTATTGACAGCCCTGTAGTCGATACACATCCATACCGACCCATCATTCTTCGGCACAAAGAGTACTGTTGCACCCCATGGTGAAGAACTCAATCAAATAAAGCCTTTGTCCTGTAACTCATCTACCTGCTTCTTCAACTTCACTAGCTCGTTGTTGTTCACTCTATAGACGTGCTGAGATATCGGCTCTACATCGGGCACCAAATCTATAAAGAACTCCACATCTCTGTCCGGAGGTAATCCTGGAAACTCCTCCGAAAATACATCCACGAACTCAGCTATCAATGGATGTGGCACGCTCTGCTCCTCTACTGAAGCTCCGCAGAAGATTTTGCTGCTCTGGTCCGTCTTTCGTCTGGTGAACTCGAACTATGGCTCTCCTAGCACTCTGAAGAGAACTCTACCACCGCGATAATCTATACTGGCATGGTGTCAGCTCAACCAATCTATAACGAGTACAATATCGTAGTTCGGTAATGGCATTACGAACAGACTCACATCCAGTTATCGACCTCCCAAAACTACTCTCTGATCCTTGTAAACATCACGGACGAGGATGATACCACCCTCAGTCGTGGTCTTGCAAGTCCTAGGCAATGTTTCAGAAGAAAGCTGGTGTCTAACAACAAAAAATACAGACAAAAAACTATGTGAAGCTCCCGAATCAAACAAAGCGAATGCAGGAAAAGAGTCAAGAAAAATAGAACCTGCTATCAGATCTCCTACTTACTCTGCATCCTCGACTGACATGGCGAAGGCTCGCCCCTGCTGACCTCCTCTGGTCTGCTGCTAGTGCTGGGTAAACTTCTGCTGCTGGGTCGGCAATGGTCCCTTCTGATGTCCCGCCGGAGCCTTGGCTCCTGCTCCCTGAGTTGTACGTCCCGAAGACATATGACAATCCTTCAATTGGTGCTCCGCTAAACCACAAAGGAGGCACTTGCTAGCCTCTTTTTGCACTCGTTCCACACATATCCTGGCTTCTTGCAGAAAGTGCAACTTCTGACTTGCTGCTGTCTAGGCGCCTGCTGTATCTGCTTCTGCTGAAAAGGTGTACGACCCTGATTCTAGAATTACTGCTGCTGGAACGGCTTCTGCTGATGTTGCTTCTGATAATGGGGCATATTGGCCTGGCCTCCACTATCGCTGGCTCTATATGAATCACGACCTCTCTTCATTTTTCGTTCGAGGACGTCCTCTGCTGCCGTAGCTCCCGTCAAAATCTTCTCGAAAGTAGGATTTCTGTTGCTCTTGGTCAAGGACTTGACTTACTTAATCAAGCCTTTCCTGAATCTCATAACCTTTGCTTTCTCGTTCAGGCCCTCCATAAATCTGCCCAGACGGCAGAACTCTTCGGCGTACTACTCTACTGTCTGGTTTCCCTGGACCAGATTCTCGAACTGCGTCTCCAAGGCGCCAAGTGTTGTGTCGGAGAAGAACTTCTCCTTGAAGAGCTTCTTGAAAGCCTCCCAAGTCTTCCCCTGTGTACCAACCATGTGGTCGGTTTAGTACCATGTGCGGGCAAGGTCCTGTATCTGGATGCCCGTTGCTTCTATCTGAAGCTTAGTTGGTATCTCCGTGAGACGGAAGATCTCCTCTATATGCTCGATCTAGTTGTCGGCAGGATACCCTCGGTACCCTTGAAGTCTCGCAGCCGCATCTTCTGGAAGTCCTGAATGCCCGGAGTCCTCGGCTTGTACGGCTATATCTGCCCTTCCTGTGGTTGGGCAGTCACCTTTTCTACTACCACCATGGCTAACTGATGGGCATTATCAATTCCCTGCCTCATATCCTTCGCTTGGCATCGCTGAGTCTCCATCAACTGCTGTATGAAGGCAAAGAACTACCCTATATCACCTGTCCCCTGAGGTGGTGGTGGTGGCATCCCCTGAACCCCTGGGGTAGTCCTCGGAACCGGTGGAGGAGCACCTCTAAAATTTACAGACGGTCCCACCTGAGCTGGAACAAGAGGTGTTATGGTCCTCGGGCCCTGCTGAGTCGGGCGAGAAGTGGCAGACCACTCAGTGGTATCCCTTTGACTAGAGCGCTACGATCGTGTGTCCACCATCCTGAAGACAGATCAAAACAAAGAATCATTTACTGAGAAGGAAGCGATATAATCAGAGAAGGACAGTTCCTTTCAAAAGAAGGCAATTAGCAGCAAGAATTTGATAAGAGTTTTCCTAATGTGATTGAGTACCTTAACTTATATCCTATATCCTACTGCAGGCTGTAATGATACACTAATTCGAGTACCGCTACAAAATCGCACTAGTTGCGACTAGACCTGCATGGGCTACTATTAAAAATGTGTCACGACCTACACCCAGTGTATGGGCACGAGAAGTGGGTACGTCCAGCCTAAGCCACAATACCGGCAGTAGAATGCTGTCCTAGGTCACAATATCTAGCAATAACCAAACCTGTACAATGATATACACTCCAAAAGGAGAACAATATAAAGGTACAACTCAATCACAGCATCTAAGGTGGAATTAAGAGAATAGATGAAAATATAAGATAAAAGAGTAATCTCCAACCAGCTACAATGAGAGTAATATCTGAATATACAAACATCTATCAATGTCCAGAAACTAAAAGTACAAGAATAAGACAACTAGTAAGAAGCTAGTCTAGAGATCTAATCTAGTCAATAGGCAAGTCTTCAGCAACTGTAGGATCCTCCTGAGGGTCCAAGTCAACGGTGTCATCTAAGCCTTTGCCATAATACGTAGGACAGAACTCCTCACAACCTGTAATATTTTCAACAGTCCAATCACGACGGGAACGAGCACAATACATCTCACGCAGTTCATATCTTGACAGAAAATATAAATCTTGTGATAGGCTAAGATACATGAAATGCTGTAAGAAATAAGCATGAAAAGAAGAAAGAAACTGATAAACAAAGCTATCTATATATGATAATAGAGAACTATAAGTGACTATGTGATTTAGAGTACAAGATAGACATGTGAACGACTTGATTTGCACATGATTACACTAAAGAGTTTGTACATGATTATACTACTTTGGAATTGTTCACATGACTATTTCTACTCTTCCATGCCCCAATCAATACACAAGGATCTAGACAGGTTATGTTATTATACATCATAGTTTATACATGAAGCTTATAAGATCATGAGAGTACATGAGAGCACATGAGTATACATGAATAATAAGAGTCCACAAAATACATGATGTTCGTGAAAAGCACATGACATGATGTATTTGATGCACCCGAGGGGGGATAACATATCATATAAAGATCCATATAGCACTAATCCGTGATAAAGTAGTGTCAGCATCATGTAAATTAAACTATGCCAAGAATATAATTCCTAACAAGTATAAAACGGTCAGAGAATGTATTCGCCGGATATCCTGGCTGTGTATCTTCAAGCTTTACCTTATTCTGATCGTTCAGAGGGCGATCGCGGAGTCACTGAATGAAGTCCTCCGTTTCTTTCGGAGGTGCTGACCCGCAGCGAGGCAGATATGACTAAGTGACATATCTGCCTCGCTGCGGGTCAGCACCTCCGAAAGAAACGGAGGACTTCATTCAGTGACTCCTTTTTTTTGATCGTAATGACTTGCCTCGTGAGATTAAAGCTAAGCTTCTTCTGGATAAATCTGGGATCTTCAGGAGGAACGAAGTCACTCGACAAAAGAAAAGGGAGAGGTACTTAATGAAAGGGGGGAAATGGAACATTTTGCCGATATTAAAGCGCCATGGCCACACTATCGAGAAATATTGGACACGTCTTCAGTCCAATGTTGCTACCTCATCTACTCCTCCACCTTTGGAGGATCATAGATCTCATAGAGTTGCAGGGTGCTGTGCTTATTTGTATTTTGCTGTTCCTTCTGAGTCAGGTCCTATTACTCTAAGGCCTAAAGTTAGGCTTCCATTTGTTAACAGTAAGATAATGGTCCATCACCATCCAGGGTCCATTTTCTAAGACATGATTGTAGTCCTCCTTGTAACGAAAGCGCACTAAGAAAAAAAGCCATATTGTAAATCAATCATATGGAACTCAAATCGCAACTTCCATAGAGCACGCAAACGTTGCTCCAAGACTTTGTAAGAGATTGATTTACCCAATATCTTGATAATAAGACTCTTGCGCCACGGTCGCCATAAGGCTTGGCTTGTTGTTCTTCCCATGAAATCTCTACCCGTGGCCACGGACTATCAGGACCAAAATGGAAACCGAGCGTTTCGTGATTTAAAAATGCCGAATCCCGTCTCAATCATCATTTGTCAGGACTATTCGGAGTAAGTTCCTTGGCTTGGACAGGACATTTAGTCCATGTCGCTATTCCTGGATCCAGAGGGGAATACGTTCGATGGAAGAAGGTGTAACCAGCCCGCTATTAAAGATATGGCAGAAAGAAATAATAGAAAAAGAGCTCCAGTATAAAGATCTCCATTAGTCCGTAAACCGAATGTATACCACCACTGAGAAACACCAGAATAAGCGAGATTTACTAGTCCTAGAGCACCCCCTATGTTTTTTCGTGGAGCGCAGAATTTGCCTTAATCGGCGAGAGTATGATTGGGGGCTTTATACTGTAGTACGGTTCGACTCTCTTTCATTTCTAGTTGGAAAGTGAAATTCGTTTAGTACGAGATCGCTTCACACCTCGCGGTGCTTACACCTCTCGCCTATCGAAGTTCTGTTCAAAAACCTTTATTTGAGTCCTATTTTAGAGTAACACATGTCATAACATGTCTAACATGAAAATAAGAATAGCCTACAATGCACTCTAAAAGATTCTAGGTCCTTCTAGGTCAAAGTCAACCCTTGATCAACTCTGGTCAAACCTGGTCAACTTTGATCAAACCTGTTCAACCATATGTCAACTAGTCTGTCTACCAGATTTTTGGTCAAACACAAATTATCTAGTCGTTCTAAGCTCATTTGAGTTAATTTAGATCAAGTTTGACTTAAAGTTGACTTTTGTCAACTTTGTCGACTTGATAGTCAACTAGGCCAATATAGGCTCATTGGGTCAAACCTAAGCTGACTCATAACCCTTAGACTATATCTAATAGCAATCACAACATATACTTATATATTATATTCATTCATTACATATGGGTAGGAATACAGATATATAGTATCACACAATCTAAAGCATACCATTCAACTACATAGAGGAACTACCTATATATGAAATCAAAGTAGAGGATATCCATATTTGAATCAAGTATCTATATTCCTACTAACATATAGAAGCATAAATGATAACCAAAGGAAAATAAAGGAAAAATGAAAGAAAGGAAATAAAAGAAATGGAAAATAGAAAAATGGAATAGAAGGAAAAAATGGGACTGTTCAAGCCAGTCCAAAACGGAGATTGAACTCAGTAGGGAAACCTGAGTCCACTGTTTAAATGAAAAAAATAGTAAACAATTTCATATAAATGAAAACTAGCTCATATTTGGGAAAATCCAATGATACATGAAATATCAACACTAAAACAACCTACTATCAACTGACAAGGTGAAATATCATAGAACTCAAACAATTTTGCATTATAAACTAACCTCAGTTCTCAGGAAAATAATATCCATATTTCAGAAATGACAAACATATGAAGATCTAAACCTATATTCGGATTTTTTGTCAAGTTCGAGTATCCTACATAATCAAAAACCAAATTACAAGTCTAAACATGAATAAATATAATACCCAACTATGCAAACATCAATCTAAACATGTATATATGTTAATCATCAACAAAATAACCTTGAATTAGTAGTTAAAATCATTTTAAAACCCTAAAAAATTCAGTTTTAGTAAAAAAAGGAAATGTAAAACATTCAATCTCACATTGATTTTGAAAACTCAAAATACATAACTAGATCCTGTATAAACTGGAGAATAGGGAGGGGTATATGTATGTGTCATGCTCGTATCAAATTCGTGTCAAAATCGTGTCCAGATTGTGTCCACGAATTACGTATTAGCACTGGGTCTCACACGTGCAGTGCAATCGTCGTGGGGACGTGCACATCGATCTAGAACTCGACACAGGCCACGTCTTGCCTTGTGATCGTGCATGAGGGTTGACCTAGCATAGGTCTAGGTGTCCAACACCCTGCCACACGATCACGGGTCTATGTGTCAAAGAATCACACGCGTATCAGAGTCGGCATGCACGTGCGTGCACAACAGGCCCGGATCCGTGTAGCTAAATTTGCGAGTCCGACACAAAACGAGATGACATGGCACTTGGGGGCTGACGTGTCAGTCATGTCCCCAAGCCATACACCAAGTTTCGCATGTCTAAGTGGCACAGATACTGTGCACTACTATCCAATCAGCAGGGCATGCGCACGAGGGCTCGTGTGGCATGTCCTATCGAAATTGGAACACAAAAATGACACGACACTGTAGAAGCATGGAAAAGAACATGATTGCCCATGCGGCTCAGAACAGGAACCCATGCGGTTCAAAAATAGACGAGCTTCCTACGGCTCAAGAGCATAATGCGGTTCAAAAGTCACCAACTTGGACATGCGGCTCAAGCAACACCACGTGGCCTTCTGCGGTTCGCTTCTACAATTGGCCATTAAGCAAAGGCCCTATTTAATGCTCTGACATAAAGAAGAACTGACGGCTCTGACATAAAGCTGCGATAATGACTCTGTCATAATGGTAGACTCCTAGGAAAACGAAGGAAATCTCTGACACAATCCATCAAACCCCAAAATCCTTCATACGGCCTTGACACGTGGACAGTCACATGCGGCTCAGGCAGAGGCCACCCCATGCGGCTCAGATAGAGGCCACCTCATGCGGCTCAGGCAGAGTCTACCCTATGCGGCTCACGAGGACTATCTTCATGCGACTCACTGAGAAGCCACCCATCATGCGGTCGCCTATGCTCATGCGGCTCAGATTATCTGCATACGGTTCAAATGTTCAGAGGCCACGCCCAAGCAACCTGCACACGTGGCCAATCTTAAACGGCTCAGTAGGGAAAAATCCTCATGCGGTTCGAATTTCCCAAGTGGCTCGCGGTTAAGACACGTGGCAGAAGATTAGTTTTTCCCGCGTCCCTACAGCTAGCAGCATAATAATAGTGGGACACGTGGCATCAAATCGATCAAGATTCATCAACAAATCCCAACAACCAGGTTTAGTGCCATCCTCATAATTACTGGGATCAAATCAGATCATTTGCAATCATGCAAATTGAACACGTAGCGGGAGATCCGAGCTTGGCATAACAAATCATGAGGATTTATGGCAATCATCATTAATTGCGCACAGAGATTTGATGCAATCTATATTAATTACCTAGATTTGCTACAATCAGAATGAAGGGCCCAGATTAATTGATCCTTAACTGCCGACTTATCAAAGAGGCAATCATTGCAAACCCTAATGATCGCATCCTACTCCTATAAATAGCAAGGTACCATTCCCTTGCAGAAAGGAGGATTTTCTAGAGCACGAGAGCCCCTGGAGAGACCTGAAAAGAGAGCGCAGAGAGACAAAGGCACACACAGAGGGCATCCTGAGAGCATTTCTTCCCCGGAGCCAAGGCTGCATCCGATCGTCCAAGGAGTAAGGCAGAGCTGCCGTCGCTTTCCCGAGCCTCTACCGTCATCCTCCAGAATCTAAAATAAACAATCGTACTTAGATTGCCGTACCTAGGTTTTCGTCCCTAGGCTTTCTTTGTACAAACGAGTTTGTATTGTGAAGTAAAAGTCCAGTCCTCCGATATAATTATTCTATTCTTTTATAATTCATGGCAAACACGATGGCGACTCTGCTAGGGACAAACTTCTCCACGGCTGAGAAGTTGGTGACGCAATCGGATGCAGCCAAACTTGGCTCCACACAACAGAAGATGGTCGTCCGCTTCGAACAACAGGCGTTTGAAGAAATGCTTTCCGACGGGAGCGCTGGCCCGGTCCAGAAGCGAACCCGCACGAAAAAAGCTCGCAGGGACTGGAGGCCAACGTCATTTGCTCCTCCCCAAGCTCTGGACGGAGTACTCTCTGCTGCCCAAGACGGCAAAGCCAAGTCTCATGCGGCTCAACTTCAAACCATAGAGGACTCTGCTGTCCCAAAGTTCGGCAAAAGAAAGTACTACGATGCTAGACTTGCAGGGGCAAAGAGTGATTCTGTGTACTCCAGGAAGAAGCCGAACAAAGGTACTAGCCGCAAGCCGAAGACTCATGCGGCCGAGATTGCCAGCCGCATGCATGATATTCATGCGACCGAAACTGCCAGCCGAATGCATAACACTCATGCGGCCATGATTTCCAGCCGCATGAAGAAGACATATACGGCTGAGACTTCCAGCCGCATGAAGAAAGCCCATGCGGCTACGACTACCAGCCGTATGAAGACTGTTGATTCCAGCCGCATGCCGCATGCTCCGCGCGGCACAGTCTTCGACCGCCTCTCATATGGTCCTGATCTCTCGTGCTCCCGAGAAAAGATGTCCGACTCTCTCCAGCACCACTTAGACTTTTCCTATTATGTGCCCTCATGCACTAGAGTGAAGAAGTCTAGGGCAGCGCGAGCTTAGCGAGCTCAGTCCGCTGTCCCGACCTCTGATCATCCGAGCGTTCCACATACTGTTATACGGGCCTCTGATGGGAAGTTGTACAGAACCACTCGAGTCCATCCCCCGGCGACAAACGGACAGAGTGGTTCCCAAAAGTCTTCTAAAATCTAGGGAGTAAACATGGTCGTTCCAGACCCATCTGATTTACGTGATGCTATCCTCCACAAGCGCATGGAAAGAGAAGAGGCCTCGGGGTGCAAAGAGCCCTCCCACGGACGTCACTGCACCCAAGCCATCGTCAACTGCTGTTGCAATAACACGACGGTACGAGAAGACCGACAGTCCATCTTCCAAAGACTGCAACAACCATGTTCAGAGGATGAGGCACTTTCCATCGTCTCCTGCAACTCTGCTCAGAAAATCCCCGTCGATGGGAGATGGAAGAAGATAAATATTTCCAGCCCAAAAATTTTAACCACTATGACTAAGAAACTGTCATCTAAACGGTTGCCCACCACTAGAGTTTTCCAAGGTACCCGTTCAAAGGCGAAATTTGCTACAGTGGGAGATTCATCATCCACGTCACTGGGGGTTGCTAGAACTGGGGGTAGCACTCCTCCGAACATTCACGACAATCCAATGTTCCAAGGAGACGAGCCGGGGAAAACAACTCATCCATTAGATGTAGCAGATCCCGACGTCCCCGAGGACATCAATAATTTCCAAGACGAGGCAAATTCGGAAGCTAGAGGTATTGTTCCTTCTGAGTCCGAACCAGAGGAAAACATTCCCACATACCCCGATGACTTCTCGGTACTGGAATATGATTCAGAGGGCACGTCATCCACCGTCCCTTCAACTTCTATTCATGTAAGGACGGCATTCATGACAAACGACGAACAAGATGGTCCCAGTGATCGCCAACGCATTGACACTCTGGAGGCCATACTGCGCACTTTAGTCAAATCGGTGGACGAGATCAAAGCGGCCCTCCCTACTCTGCAAGGAGGGACGCCTGGCCAAACAAGCTTGGGTACCACGGTCAATGCAGACTCGAACTCAGAGGCACCGAACCCGGGCAATAATCTTCCTGAAATGTCGGCTCCTACCGCTGCAGACGAGGCTAGGAAGGCAAGAAGGGAGGTACGGGAGCTCAGAACCATGTTCCACGGCTGAGAAAACTGGCAAGACCTCAGGATACGGCAACCGTATCCAGCTGCGTGGAGAGATGTTTCCTTCCCACCAAAGTATAAACCATTCCACATCAATCCATATGATGGAAAGACCTCCGCAAGTCGGTACATTACTTACTTAGAGGTCACCACCGACCATCTGCCCTATGACGCTGCCATCCTTATACGATTATTCATCGGGGCATTGGAAGGGGTCGCCTTCGACTGGTACCGTAACCTGCCAGACAACTGCATCCACTCCTTCGCCAGCTTCAAGCGCATGTTCTTGGAGAGATTCTACGAAGTAGGACAGGATATCACAATGTCTACCCTCATGGACGTCGTTCAAGAGGAGAAAGAGCTGACAAGGAACTATATTGAGCGGTTTCGCCAAACCGCCATAAAGTTGTCGTCCGGTAATCCGGATTCCTCTTTAATTAAAATTTGCCAAAAGAGACTACTTCCAACAATCAGCCTCTGGATGGGTGAAAGTCAATTAAGGACTGGAAGATGTTTATCATCAGTGCTACTAGCGCCGAGGACAGGTTGAAGAAGGCTCGCCAACTGGGATTGCACATCTCGGAGGGAGAGGACAAGGGCAAGCGCCCTAATACCAACAACAACAATGGTGGTAACTCCTCCAACAATCGGGACAACAAGGGTAAGTAGGCTATGGTGGCCGACACAGCCCAAAAACCTAAGTCAAAATCGGCAAACAAGCAATGGCCGCAAATGACCTACTCCTTCGAGGACGGCCATGTCAAGCCCATCTTGGATATGCTCATACAAGGAGATAGAATTCAGCTCCCTCCACCAAGACGGGAACCTCGACCGGCAGAAATGGAGAACCCAAAGTATTTCCATTACCACCACTACGTCCACCATGCTACACACGACTGCTACCAACTAAAGTGATACATCCAACATCTTATCGACTCGAAGGCACTGGCCATTGATTTCGAGGAGGTAACCGTGGCAACCAATATGGTGTCCGTACAGTTCGGTAGCTTCCCTCTGACAGAGACTCAAGACGACGTGATACCCATCCCTCGGGCGATAATGGAGATTGCTAATCTTTCGTCTCCTCGAGATCAGGCTACTGTTCTGGTACCCCTCACCACGTCACGAGGGAAGGTCATGTGGGTCCATCCAGATTTGGTACCAGAAGAAACTCAGTCCACACCACCCTCCATTGGCAAGAAGGGGAGTAGAAAGGTCAGATCCTGCCGCACAATCTCGGCAGATGTCGAAGAAGCCACAGCTGTTGTCTCTCGGTCTGGTGCTCAATCCCAACCTACTCCAGATAACTCGGCTGAAGAGCATCAACCGGCCACTGCTAACACTCCGGGACATTCCCAACCTCCGACGACCGATAAGCCTAGGCCGAAGGAGACTCGCTTTGACAAATCCCTCCGAAAAGAGGCATCTCATGGGCTGAAAAGGCCCTACAACTTTGACATCTTGGTGCAATTGGACAACACACCGGCCAAATTTTCATTATACGAGCTCCTAAGACTCTCCAAGGATGTTCGCACGGCTTTGAGCAATGCACTCCAGAACGCCGACGCATATCTAGCTCTGGTCTACCTCACGGGAGAGAGCCCGCCTGCAGATCTCCAAGACAGCGCTTGCACAGGAGCGATGCCCAACATTGTCTTCACACCGCAGGATATGCTCATCAAAACCAATCTGCTGATCGTCCGTTACACTACACTGGATACATTGGTGACGTAAAGGTGGATGGATGCATATTGATCCTGGTTCTTCCATAAGCATCATCCCGAAGGGTCTGTTACATCATCTCCGTATTCCTATGCATCGCCTGACACCAACAAGTACCGCCATCAGCGGTTTCAATTTGGATAGGAGCTACCCGATTGGGAAGATTCGCTTGAAGTGCCAAACTGGCGATCTTCAGTCAGAAGTAACCTGTTACGTCATAGATACGAACACTTCCTACAATATCCTCCTGGGGCGCCCTTGGATACACGAGTACATGATTGTGCCTTCCACGCTACACCAGTGCTTCAAGTATATCGACAAATACGGCTTCGTGAGGACAGAATTTGTCGACATTGATCCCTTCAAAGGGGTCGAATCCTACTACTCAGACTCCTGCTTATACGAAAAGTCGAAGAGGTACCTTGGTGGAGGAGATATGCAAACTCGTGCCGAGACGACCACAATATCAGAAGAACATCTGACGATCCACCTCCAAGCTCACAAACCTGGCAAGTTCGTACCCATTACGGCCGCTCTGCGTAAGGACGCAATCAGCCTCTCGGCACAAGAAGGGCAAATGATAATCCGGCTGCCAAGGTCCGGCCAAGCGCCAAGACCCACAACGGAGCCACTGACAATCAGACTGCCTAGAGTCAGCCAGTCACAAACGGAGAAGCTCAATCCCTCTGACAAGCCAATGACGATACGTCTTCCCAAAAAGAATCGTCAGCCCGATGCAAAGTCTGGGGCTTCTAGCGAGCCAACCACTCTCCGTCCAGCATCGACTACCAAATTGGGGGTCGCTAGTTTGCCAACGACTCCACGTTCTGCTCTACCAGCAGAACCCCTGATGATCAAGTTGCCTAAGTCATCCTCTCAGTCTTCATTTATACAGGGGGTGGCCGAAGAAGAACCAGAACTGGACAAGTATGTGGCCACTCATACTGATGTTTCATCCGCAGATGATATAATCTTGCTAGAAAAGATACCTTACTTTATCAATAAAGGGCTATCTTTGAACTACACCGAGCTTAATAAGCTTTGTACAATGTATGCTATGGAACACGGTATAGGTGCTCACCTACACACACAGGTGACAAATGTTTACACCGTAAATTGGCTCACTCCCGTGGAAGATGCCTACTGCATAATCGAGGGAGGGGATCATCTAATCATCTTTGGTCGAAAGAATGATCCACAACCCTTCACCATAGAAGAAGTCGATCTCGAATCGGACGCCAGGAGGCTGCCTGTCTATCTATATAGCCCCCAATCCAAATATTTTATGCAAAAATAGGGGTATGATCTGGAGACCATGCCAGGTTTGAAGTGCGGCACTGGTCGACGACTACCTTTAAAGTCGTCAGTCCCAGCTGGCAAACCACAGGACGACTACAACATGACCCGATGCGGACTGGGATATGTTACGCCTACAACGACCCCTGAAAGCTCAGATGAGGAATGCGACTGGCAGTCACACTCAACCGGATCAACAATTTTTGATTCGGATATCAGCATCGAGGATATATTCAGACAGGTCTTGTCTGTCAATATGGCGTTCGCTGATGCTTACGAAGAAGGTGAAGACTTTTCGGAACTCCTAGAATTAGAGCCGTAGGCCCAACAGCTGGATGCGCAATAGGAGAAGCGATTTGAACAAAGAGAGCCTCCTACTGAAGATGAGGTCATGCAAGTGGATCTAGACAGCGACTCTTCTCCAAAACCAATCTTCGTTAGTAAAAGCCTGACAGATGAAGAGCGAGAATCACTACTGGAACTCGTCAAAGAATATATTGATGTGTTTGCCTGGAACTATGAAGACATGCCAGGGTTAAATCCCGATATTGCTCTTCACAAACTCAACATTCGGCCAGATGCAAAGCCAGTCAAACAACAACAACGATACTTTCGCCCAGGCATCATGGATGCAATCGAAGCCGAAGTCAACAAACTGATAGCCAGCGGCTTCATTCGTGAGGAGCAACATCCGGACTGGGTCACCAACATAGTACCGGTCCTCAAAAAGAATAGGAAGATTCAAATCTGCATCGACTTTCGCATTCTGAACGAGGCATGTCCCAAAGATGAGTTCTTCTCCCTATCACAGACATCATGATTGACAACACCTGCGGCTTCGAACGTATATCGTTCATGGATGGCTTCTCGGGGTACAACCAAATTAAGATGTCTTCCGACGACGAAAAGCATACATCGTTCCGAACACCGATAGGTACGTTCTGCTACACAGTCATGTCTTTTGGTTTAAAGAATGCTGGTGCCACATATCAAAGAGCCATGAGCATTATCTTCAGGGACCACTTGCGCAAGACAGTGGAGTGCTATGTTGATGACATTGTTGTCAAAAGCCGCTCTAAGGAAGATCATCTGCATGATCTAAGGACAGTGTTCGACCTAATGTGATCGCACAATTTGAAAATGAATCCTACGAAATCTTTCTTGGGCGTATCCAGCAGGAAGTTCTTGGGTTTCATCATCACCTCCCAGGGTATCCATGTAGACCCTGAGAAGACAAAGACAATCATGAAGATGGGTCCCCCGAGAAATCTTCGAGAACTCCGAGGCCTCCAAGGGAGGTTAGCTTACATCAGGAGGTTCATTTCCAACCTCGCCGGGCGATGTCAGCCATTCACCCATCTCATGAAGAAGGGCGTCTCATTCGTATGGGATAAAGAATGCCAGCATGCCTTCGACAGCATCAAAGAATATTTGTCGAACCCTCCAGTCCTGGTGGCCCTGGTTGCTTAAAAACTATTACTGCTCTATGTACGGGCAATGGAGCTTTTTCTCGGCGCTCTACTAGCACAAAACAATGATGCAGGTTATGAACAAGCTATATATTACCTCAGCCATATGATGATTGGGCCAGAGCACCGATATACTACCGTGGAAAAGGAATGCCTCGCCCTGGTGTTCGCCATTCAAAAGACGCGACGCTATATCACAGGGCAAACCATACATGTGATATCACGAGTCAACCCCCTCAGGGTCCTCATGACTAAACCAGGGGCACTCAGCTCTCGCCTCGCTACATGGGCAATATTACTATTCTCCTACCACATGATCTTCATCCCGCAAAAGGCTGTTAAAGGTCAAGCTCTGGCAGACTTTTTAGCAGCCCACCCAGGCTCGGAGTCGGCCAGAATATATAAAGAAATCCTAGATGAGATCGCCGACTCGTATGAGGCCTCTCACGATGATATATGGCGAATGTTCTTCGACGGTGTTTCAAGGACCGGACCCAAGGGCAATAACGTCGTCGGAGTCGGGGTGGTGCTGGTTTCTCCTTCCGGACTGGTGATCAATCGCGCTTACTCCCTCACAGAACCCTGCTCTAACAATATGGCCGAGTACAGCGCTTTAGTCATTGGCCTCCAATTTGCTAGAGAGCTGGGGGTAGAATATCTTGAAGCATACGGCGATTCACAGTTAATCGTCAATCAGATCCGGGGTTCCTACGAAGTCCGCCATGATGACATGATCCCCTATCACCAAATAGTGATCAACATCATCTTGTCGTTCGAGGGGTTCTTCATCGAACATGTTCCCAGACTCCAAAATATCGAAGCCGATGCCTTAGCTGGCCTTGCCGCTTTCCTAGCGTTTCCGAACTATGCTCATCAATCGGTGGATGTGATAGGCCATGAACTGGTCTGTCCCAAGAGCAATGTTTAATTCGTGGCGAGTTATTCCGCTCAGACGATCGATAAAGTCCCAGACTGGAGACAACCATTCATTGACTTCGTAGTCTACGACATTCTGCCAGAGGACCCAAAGGAAGCCACCTCCATCAGAATGTGTTCTCTCAGATTCTTCTACGATACAGAGACGAAAATACTGTATCGTCGATCCTACGATGGATTATTGCTTTGATGTCTATCAAACGCAGAAGCCAAAGAAGTCGTACGCGAAGCTCGTAACGGTGTCTTCTGGGCCCATCAGCTTGGCCCAAAATTGCAAGACCGTCTTCGCCGAATAGGCTACTTCTGGCCGACGATGGTAGAAGATGCGATAGACTATGCAAGAAAGTGCAAAGCCTGCCAAGTCCACGCGAACTTTATCCACCAGCCATCCGAATTTCTACATCCGACAGTGGCATCCTGGCCATTTGAAGCATGGGGAATTGATATCATCGGTCCGATCACTCTACCCTCTTTCCGAGGACATCGTTTCATACTCGCCATCACAGATTACTTCTCCAAATGGGCGGAAGCTGTTTCGCTGGCAGAAGTGAAGACTTCAAACGTGATCAGCTTCCTCAAGCATCACGTTATCTATCGCTTTGGACTGCCCCGAAGGATCATCCATGATAATGGTCCGCAGTTCGTAAGCCACGCCTTCTATCGATTCTGTGACAAGCATCGAATTCAGAATATTGTTTCGACGCCATACAATTCGGCAGCGAATGGGTTAGCAGAAGCGTTCAATAAAACGATCATCAAGTTGCTCAAGAAGTTCGTGTCATCCAACAAACGCGACTGGAACGAGAAGCTGGGTAAATGCTTATGGGCGTACCGTACTACAGTTCGAACAACCACAGGGAACACACCATTCTTCCTCGTGTACGGAAGTGAGGCAGTTATTCCATTGGAGACTCAAATACCCTCGCTTCGTGTCGCTCTCACTTACCAATTGACGATGGATGATAACTACCATCGCTGGCTACAAGAGTTGGAGGCCTTAGATGAAAAGCGCCTCTTGGCTCAGCAACGAATCGAGCTATATCAAGCACGCATCTCTGGAGCCTTCAACAAGAAGGTTAAAATCAGAACATTCAAAGTGGGCGATCTCGTTCTGGCAGTTCGGAGGTCGATGGTTATGACTCACAAAACCGCCGATAAATTCTAGCCAAAGTGGGAAGGGCCATTTATTATTGAGGCTGTATTCTCCAACGGTGCTTACCGCCTCGCGAAACAAAACGGAGACTTGCTCATGTTGCCCGTCAACGACAACTTTCTGAAGAAATATTATGTATAAACGACATTCTCCAAATTCTAAATTATTGAGTTATGTACCCACCGGTACCGCTGAACTCACATTCTCCGAATCCCAGATTATTGAGTTATGTACCCGCCAGGTACCGCTGAACTCACATTCTTCGAATCCCAGATTATTGAGTTATATACCCTCTGGTACCACTGAACTCACATCCTAAAAATTCCAGATTGCTGAGTCATGTACCCTCCAGTACCGCTGAACTCACATTCTTCCTCCAAATATCCCAGATTGCTGAGTTATGTACCCGCAGGTGCCTCTGAACTTACATTTCGATCACTCTTTCAAATAGTGAGTCATTTATGACCATACCTCTGAACTTATTTCTCTGAAAGAGCTTCTCCCTCATGATCCACTACCCGTACTCTCAGTGCACAAAAAGGGTAACAGATCCACAAAATTTCCAAAACGACCACGTCGATGTTACCTCTAAATCGTTTCACTTCCGCCAAAAACAAATCACCCCTCTACATAGAACTTCTATGTCCTCATTACCTCTGAGTCGTCCTATGTACCCATTCATGGAGCCCATTCCTGCCATGTCCTCATTATCTCTGAGTGGGAAGGCTCCATCGAAGAAACCCTCATATTTGCCATGTCCTCATTACCTCTGAGTAAATATGTTGGTTCTTCCTCGACTTATTATCTGTACCGAAAAAAATCCCAAGGTACGCCAAAGATAATAGGTCCACAAATGTCCTCTATTGACCATAAATATCCTCTGCTGAGTCCACTCCTGCCATGTCCTCATTACCTCTGAGTAGGAAGACTCCGCGGTAAAACCCCCATACTTGCCATGTCCTCATTACCTCTGAGTAAGTATGATGGTTTTCCCTCGTCTTATTATCCGTATCCTGAACCAGGGTACGCAAAGGATAATAGGCCCACAAATGTCCTTTGCTGACCACAAATGCTGTACTAAGTTTCCTAGTACATGCACGTCATTTCTTATCATGCCCCGGAAGCCCAGCTGCTCCATGGCATTCGTTCTTCCGATACCCGGAACGTCCATGACCACCTTATCGTAGAATTTTTCTAGGTATTCCCATCAAACTTGTTATCCATACCTAAAACCCAGGTATGCCAAGGGTAACAGGTCCACAAACAAGTCCCCCAAGCGGGGTGAACACCACCATAACACCACAGGCACAACAAGTAGTACAAATAAAGGGTAGAATAAAGCATACTCTTTTATATGGAAGGTGAAAGTACTACATGTTCTAGGGACAACGTCCCACTTAAAGAAAGGAAAAGAACAAAAATAAAAGAAGGAAAAAAGCCGTCTATGGTTCGGCGGTACATAATTCCAGAAGACGGTTCTTCACCAAGGTGGTCCCCTATTCAAGCCGCTGCCTAGCTCGGCGCTCAGCCTCCTGGGACAACTGCTCCGCATCATCCAAGTACATGTGTGTCCGCCAGCCATCCTCCAGTTTTTTTAGGACGAGCTCCAGGCCAGCAAAAGCTCGATTAACTCTGTCAGCCTTCTGGACAATTAGCCCCCTTTCGGTACGAGTAGCCTCAAACTCAGAATCTAGGAAAGCTAACTTCCTCTGAAGCTCAAGGATCTGCTCCCGCGTGTCAATGACCCCATGAGAGGCAGTAGCTTCCCGAGCCATAACATCTTCACTCTCGCGGCTCAACTGATCATATCGATCAGACAGATCATGGAGGTCCTTCAGTATGGCCGGCCTGGTCTTATCTCGAGCATCCCTTATCTTCTTTACAGTAGCTGTGAGGAAATCGCGCTCCTGATCTATGGCAGAAGACAGATCGGCCTGCCGCAGCACCTGAAGCTGGGCTACCAGCTGATCAGCCTCCAGCAATTTTATCTCAAGAAGCGCAGCTACCCCCGCCCTACCGGAAAGAGTCTTAAGAATATTAATATGACCCTGGGCACAATGCCGAGCCAAGGCAAAGGAGGTCCCTCGTTCCACAGCAACCACTACCTCCCTCTTCAAGTGGCGATAGAAGCTGTCAACCACGTCATGTGACGCTTCGTCCAGAACCTCTGTAGAGGACGGCATCAAAGGAAGCGTGGCCGGCAGCTTCGAAGGAGGCGCGCTAGAACTTGCCACCAGAGAGACAAATTCTGAGCGGAAAGAGGCGTGAATAGCAGCTAACTCCTCCTCCGCCACCCGAAGAGTCTGGACACTCGGCAGGGTAGAAAGGTCGACTCTCGGAGCCGCCTGAGTAGAAGAGGACGCAAGGACCATTGTCCCCTGCCCCAGCTGTGCCGCCACCTGACTTCCCGAACTCGAGCCAGCGGGAGGCCCCTCAAGACGAGCCGGAAGGGGAGGGGGAACGCTCCACTCCACCAGTTCCCCTTCGACAGAGCCTGTCTCAACAATGTCCATCATCGGCACTAGAGAGGCAGGACCTGTATGTCCAGAGCAACTATCAATCAGTCTAACCCGAAGGATATGATGATAGAGCGAATAGGCCTCCTCATGGGTCAAAATTTGGCTTATCTTACCAAGGGAGGATCGCGGAGGCTGAGGTTCGTTCACAACCACCATAGTCCCCTCATCAGTACCCCCCAAACCGAATTCGGCTGGCTCTTCTGTCCCAACCACCCCGGAGGGAGGTACGACTCGATCAGCGTCACCTTGATGAAATTCAGCAGCTCCAGGGACATGTTCATCGGAGCCCCTGCCGTCTCGAGGCATGACCTTAGCAACCTGAGATTCCTCCTCTTCTAACACCTACGAGAGTGAAAGAAAATGATTAAGATCGGAGCTAGAAGAAACGAAGAACTAAAAAGATGGTAGTAACTCGTTTTACCTTCAAAGCGGGGTCGGCCTCCTCACTTCTCTCCCTTATAGCTAGCTTGCGATGTCTGGTCGCAGCCTATTTTCGGGAGTAAGGAATTCCGCCAACAGGGAAGATTTGCCTGCTACGCTTCCGTACAGGACCAGGTGCAACAGGTGGCTGATCCGCCACCATCTCATCTGACATAACAGGAGGCTGATCCGCCCCAATATCTTCCACCGGAAGGAAAGAGTTATCTGTATCATGCTCGTCGTCCTCATCATCCGCAGTGGTGGAGTCCGAGTTTGGCACTTTAACTCTATCCTTCTTCTTTTTCCTCGTCTTGGCACCCTGGGGCTTCTCATCCAGGTCGGTACCACCAATAAAACTGGTACCCGGGCTAAAACCGACGGGGAGCTTGTTTACCATAACATGGTAAAGGGCCGCCATATACAAAATCTCTACAGACGCCTCAATATAAGGAACCAAAAAAGTGGCACGAGTATGGAATGTATCATAGTAGTGCCAGGCCCTGATACCGTCAAGGAGGCTACCTTCAAAATCCAGACAAGAGCTGGGACTGTCCAGAAAAAGCTGGCTGTATCTAAACTGTCGGGCAAACCTGCTGGGCAGGTAAGGCTCCAGGAAGACAGCATTACGGTTGCGGTATACCAGATGGGTGGGGCAGATGTTACGCAACCAGAGAAGCATCTGGCCGTCTAGAAGCTGAGGAGGCCCAATACCATCGAGATGAACGTCTGCTATTTCCTCAGCAGTGAAACGAGGGACGGATACAAAAAAGTCAAACCGATCTGCTCTCGCCAGCACCATCCGGCAGGTACGCATGGTCTCATACTCCTAAGGCTCGTTCCGATAACGGAAGATAAAAGTGTCATCAGCAATCACCCCATCTTCAGAACCCGGCCTCATCAAAGACGGACAGTGCATCAGCAGCCACCCCAACAGATAATGATAGGGCAGCTCAGTCTATTCAAAGTCGTTTGTCACATCGCGGGCAATGACCTTGGACGTAAAAGTACGGAGGCTATGGTGTATGCTGCACACCATGCCGGGAGAAGAGCTAGTTTAACTCCAAAAACTAGCTTCACAGCAGGGAGGATAAAATTACGGCTGATCCTCTCAATAGAACCAGCTCCTCCCGAGACTACACAATTCCGCAGCCATACCATCAAGAATCCAGCTAGAAGCGCCTTCTCTGACAGCTCTTGAGTATCCTGATAAAAATAACCAAAAGAGTCGGTTTGACTTCCAAATCTGTCACTGGTGGTAGCCACCCTCTTGGCCGACAACACCAAGGCCTAAACCGTCTCCCAAGATTGAGGACTTCGGGTAGTAACTCGGCCTGAGGCTCCCATCGAGAAGAGATAGCTTACGCAGTCCTTAGTATGGGGATCATTCCCTTCCAAGCTGCTCTCCTTCTTGGCTATCTGCTGGCACGTGCTATAATGGCACAATATCTCCTGATAAATAGCAACGAAACCCGGATACCGTTCTTCCAGTGCTTCAAACTCCTCATTCGTAGGAGTGTACACCTCAAAAGCTTTATCACCCAAAGGAAGCTTAGAAACCACGTGCATCTCATGGAGTGCAAGCCCCATTTCTCCTACAGGTGTATAGAAGGTTCCCGTACGGCGGTTATATATCTCCAGCAAAGCCATGAATAATTTCTTGTTTACAGGTAAGCCGTGGCTGGTGCCCCGAATAGCGTGATAAAGACCAATCTCACGCAAAAAAGTCTCATACTTTTGTGAGATCCACATATACAGATTGATCCATGAGGGGATGGAGTGTATCCAACTTGGGAGCGCCAACCAGCCAATCGGATAGGAACCTTTCCGAGCAAGTTGGTTCAGCAAAGTATCGGCTGAAGAAAACGTAAAATTGGGACCCGGCACATTCAAGAAAGTACCCAGGGCCAATCCCATTACATAACGGCTGGCATGCACCTTACCTGCACATATTGACTTCATGCTGTTGTTGTAATGGATGTCGCCCACAAACATCCCATTCCAGGTAGGGGTCAAAGACTCTTCCATCTTCCTGTCCAGCGGGAGCATATTAAACCAAGATAGTGGGAAGTGACGCTCCATTTCAGGTATACGGATCGCCATCTCGTTAGAAATAAAGCTCTACTTCTCCGATACATCCAGAACTTGACTATTCTTCACAGTCAAAGCGTCTCCGAAGAAGAACGCAGATTTCAGGTATTCCCCTTCCAATTTCCCTGAATTCATCATGGCACATAGGAAGTAGAAGGGTTGGTTCTTGAGGGCATTCAACCTCGTCAAAGGCTCGTCACTAGGAAGCTGGTTCGCCACATACCGAACTATCTGGTCGTACCTGTAGCCTATGGCGACTTGAGCACGACCCACCAGAGGTTCCTCCACAGCATTAACTGGGAAATTTACTGAAAAGAAAATAAAAAAAATAAAATAAAAAGATAGACAAAGAGAACTGATGGGTATTTTCAAGCTTATGCGGCTCCAACTTAATGGAGCCTCATACGGCCCAACTCAGAAAAACACTTATGCGGCTCCGTCCAGCGAAGGTTCATGCGGCAGTGCTCTCATATGGCTCTCAGAGTTCGGATAAGTTCATGCGGCTCATGCGACAAACAAATCTGTGCGAGTCTATGCGGTCCAGTGCAGCTTATGCGGCCCCATTGGCGAAGTGCTTATGCGGCCATAGTAACAATTCTCATGCAGCTCGGACATAGAGCATACCCCATGCGGCTCGGACATGGAGCATACCCCATGCGGCTCGGACAGAAGACATACATACGGCACACATGAAGATGAAGGCTCGCGCATAAAAGTATGCGACGTAGCTACAACAGTTAGGGTTTCAAGCTCACGCAGCGTCCTTACCAGCAATGGTGGGGTGGACGTCGGGATGGACTACGGGCACGGTGGCTGGCGGAGGAGCTGCCACATTATTATTCGTCGCCGTGGTCGAAGTAGAAGCAGCTTTCTTACCCTTCGTCGCCCTAGCCGACGAAGATGCCGCCTTCTTACCCTTCGCCGCAACAGTCTTCTTGGGAGCCATCGGTGATCGAAGAAGAGGATGACAATCGGGGCAGAAAAGGTTTGAATTGAAGGAGAGAGTAAAGAAGTTTCTTCTCTTAATTCCTCTTATTTATAGGAGGACAAAAGAGGGGGGCACGTAGACCAATAATCGCTTCGGGTCGTGTGCTGCAGGCAAAACAAAATTGACTCCTCGGATTTCGCCCCCTCTCTCATAAAGGAGATTCACCCAGGGCATAAAATCTAAAGATTTAATAAACCGACCCTTGGGATTCCCCCAAAAGACGGCTCTAAAACGAATTAAAGGCAATTAATGACACGCACACGTGGCAGGAAGCCCATGCGGCTAGGAAATTTATGCGGCTAGACAGGCCATGCGGCAAAGAGGTTCATGCGACTAGAGCATCCTATGCGGCCAGCGTAGCTCACATAGCCATGCT
The DNA here is from genome assembly GCA_029216955.1 of Iris pallida. Classification (NCBI taxonomy): domain Eukaryota; kingdom Viridiplantae; phylum Streptophyta; class Magnoliopsida; order Asparagales; family Iridaceae; genus Iris; species Iris pallida. Next base: position 3,877,017 of record JANAVB010010193.1, on the reverse strand, counting down.
TCTTTTTCAAAGTATTTCAATTTTACAAATTGAAAACTTTGAAGGGGGTCTTGTAGAAGCATGGAAAAGAACATGATTGCCCATGCAGCTCAGAGCAGGAAAACCCATGCGGTTCAAAAACAGACGAGCTTCCTACGGCTCAAGAGCATAATGCGGTTCAAAAGTCACCAACTTGGACATGCGGCTCAAGCAACACCACGTGGCCTTCTGCGGTTCGCTTCTACAATTGGCCATTAAGCAAAGGTCCTATTTAATGCTCTGACATAAAGGAGAACAGACGGCTTTGACATAAAGCTGCGATAATGACTCTGTCATAATGGTAGACTCCTAGAGAAACGAAGGAAATCTCTGACACAATCCATCAAACCCAAAAATCCTTCATGCGGCCATGACACATGGACAGTCGCATGCGGCTCAGGAAGCGGCCACCCCATGCGGTTCAGGTATAGGCCACCTCATGCGGCTCAGGCAGAGTCTACCCTATGCAGCTCACGAGGACTATCTTCATACGACTCACTGAGAAGCCACCCATCATGCGGTCGCCTACGCTCATGCGGCTCAGATCGTCTCCATACGGTTCAAATGTTCAGAGGCCACGGCCAAGAAACCTTACCACGTGGCCAGTCTTATGCGGCTCAGTAGAAAACAATCCTCATGCGGTTCAGATTTTCCAAGTGGCTCGCGGTTAAGACCGTGGCAGAAGATTAGTTTTTCCCGCGTCCCTACAGCTAGCAGCATAATAATAGTGGGATACGTGGCATCAAATCAATCAAGATTCATCAACAAATCCCAACAACTAGGTTTAGGGCCATCCTCATAAATACTGGGATCAAATCAGATCATTTGCAATCATGCAAATTGAACACGTGGCGGGAGATCCGAGCTTGGCATAACAAATCATGAGGATTTATGGCAATCATCATTAATTGCTCATAGAGATTTGATGCAATCTACATTAATTACCTAGATTTGCTACAATCAGAATGAAGGGCCCAGATTAATTGATCCTTAACCGCCGACTTATCAAGGAGGCAATCATTGTAAACCCTAATGATCGCATCCCACTCCTATAAATTGCAAGGTGCCATTACCTTACAGAAAGGAGGATTTTTTAGAGCACGAGAGCACCTGGAGAGACCTGAAAAGAGAGCACAGAGAGACAAAGGCACACACAGAGGGCATCCTGGGAGCATTTCTTCCCCGGAGCCAAGGCTGCATCCGATCGTCCAAGGAGTAAGGCAGAGCTGTCGTCACTTTCCCAAGCCTCTACCGTCACCTCCCCCCCCAGAATCTAAAAAAACAATTATACTTAGATTGCTGTACCTAGGTTTTTGTCCCTAGGGTTTCTTTGTACAAGCGAGTTTGTATTGTGAAGTAAAAGTCCAGTCCACCGATATAATTGTTCTGTTCTTTTATAATTCATGGCAAACAGACACGATGCTCAGTGCCTGGGAAAATGGAAATACATATGTAGGGCTACAAACCTATTCAAATAGATTTCAAAATTACGAACAAAAATTTCTTTGTGGCATTTCATCAAACACTAATACAAGAACACTGATACGTGTCCGATACGGACACCAAATCAGTACAAATTCCTACGAAACTCATCCTACAGCTAGGGGACACCTAGATGGATGCATCTACGAAAAAAATTCATGAAATTATAGAGTTTTGGAGAGATCACCTATTGAGATGAATTTCTATAGAAAGCTCCAATTATGTAGATCCTCCTTGTGGCTCCAAAACTCCAATGCACTTCAATTTTGAATTTTTTTCACCATCCATAATTCATAAACAATGATCAGAACCGAATGCAAATGAATAGGGTTTAAAAGGAGAAGAAATGAAAAGGATAGGAGAGATACTTACTTAGGTTTTTCCAGGAGAGAAGGAATAAAAAAAAGAATAGTTCTCCATAGGAGATATTAAATACTCCCCCTTGACCTAGCTTGGCCGGCCAGACATAGATGGGCTAGGGTTTCCTAATGGTTGGGCTTGGGCCTCTTTCTAAGGTTAAAATAAAACATTAATTAAAAAGAAGTTTCTAACTAGCCCCTAATTAACATGCTAATTAGCTCCTAACCTGAAACTAACTAGAATAGGATTTCTAACCATAACTAATCATATTACTAAGTCACTAATTCATGGTGAGTCACTAGGCTAGGTTGCACCAAGGCTATACTGTCACAGGCCAAAATCACAACACAAATAATATAATATATTAAAATAATCAAAAGAATTTACAATTACCAAAATACCCATAAATAGAAAAATGGGTGTGACAAAAATTGATTATCTTCGATCGAATAATTGGCAAAAAAGTTTGTTCTGGACTCTACTTCTTCCAATCACAACACTGAAGCTGACTATGACTCTGGAAAAATACAACTTTTTCGATATAGTTGGCAGGCCAAGAATATCATCCAGAACATGGGATATGGTGTAAAAAGCGACCGGAGGCTAAACTACGGTCAGGGACGACGATTGCCAATACGTTACTTTGCTCCTCCCGACAAACCCGAGAACTATTATCAACAAAATGGTGTTGGTTTGGGTTACGTCACTCCTCCAACAACTCCTGAAGGATCAGACGTCGAAGCAGATCGTTGTTCTCATTCTTCTGATTCCTGCCTCTGGGATTCATACACCAGCATTGGAGACATGTTCAAAGTGTAACCTCTGTTAATTGATTTCTTAAAATTCTTATTTTATTTTATTTTGTATTTTTCAAAACTTTGAATTTTCTAAATCTCGAAGAGCATCCAAATTCTAATTTTTGGAAAAACAAATTTGACCATGATTGCTATCGGTCCTTGTTGGCTTTGGTTTACTATTTTAAGCGATTTTGTCCTATTGGAATTTCCCTATCATTTTTCTTGAATCAATAAGTTTTAATTGTTGTTCTATATGGAGAGACGTTTATTAAATTTTAGAATTTCAAAATATAATTATTTACTAATAAATAATTTTAAATATATTTAAATAATTAGTGAATAAATTAGTATTATTTATGTCTTTAAAAATATTGGCTAAATTATAATTAGCCATTTGTTAAATTAGTATTAACTAGTAATTTAATTGTTAATTTATAACTAATATTTATTTTAGTACTAATTAATTGGCAGATAGTGATATGGTTAGCAGTTAGCAGTTAGCTTGGGGTTAGCAGTTAGTAGTTTTCTACTAATCCTCCTAATCTCTATTAGATGTACATTTAGCTTTTAGGATTTCTCTCCCTATGCTATAAATAACACACTTCCCAAGACCCACATACACAAATCCCCAAATTCTTAGAAATTCCTACAGCCGCCACCCCTGCCATTGCAATCCCGACCATCCCTCTGCGTCTTCGGCCATCGCCGGAGATCCACGACACCACGACCACTTCCATCACCACCATATCCATACCTACAACCGTCCCCTCGCCCGGCCCAAGCCAATCCGCCACCTCCGGCCACCCGATTGCCGCAGCATCTTGCCATCACCTGCAGCCCCATTCAACCACCACCACCAATAGTTGCCACCGCCACCACCAAGACAGCCACCACCGCCACTATCAAACCACCGCCACCACCGTTCACCACCCGGCCACCGCCTCAAAACTGACCACTGCCACCATTCGTCCACCACCACCATCCAAAACCCGCCGAACCCATCGAACCACCACAAACCACACCAGAGTGAGAGTGAGGAGGAGATGTTACCTGTCCTTCCCGTCGTCCCCGGCCAGATCTGGCGAAGCCGACCGCTGTCCGACCACCACTCACCACCGCGAACCCCCCGGCTGCATCGCGCCGCCGGCGAGACCCGAACGCTGAGCCCTCCAGCCACCCTCTCTATCGTGTCTGCCTCCCGCCGGGAACTTCGTGCCGGAAAACCCTCGCCGCCCTTGGCGAGCTCCGCCTGACTGGATCCCAACCTCCCTCTGGCACTGTCTCCGGACTACGCCCGTATGGCACTGCTCCGCCGTGACTGGAACCCCGACTGCCCCTGTCGTCGCTGCTCCGCACCGGAGCCCTCCGCCGGCCGCTCCGCCGACGCAACCCCGCCGGCCCAACACTGTGAGCCCTCCTTGATTTAGGGCTTAGCTCCTTCAGCTATTGGGGACAGAGGCCCCCTTTTCTTCAGTATATTAGTTATATAATGTTAAATATATATTAGTTTTATAAATGTTAAATATATATTAGTTTTATAAATGTTAATTATATATTAGTTATATAATTGTTAATTATATTAGTTTATGTAATTGTTAATATAACATTTTATAAATAGTTATATATATTGTATAACAGTATGTAGTAATGATAGATATTTATTATTATTTTATTATTAATATTATTAATTAATCTGTTAAGTTATAGTTATTAGTTATTTTGTTTAGAGTTTAATTAATTAGTTGCTAATTATATAAATATTGAGATACTTATATAATTTGGTCCCATTATTATTTTATTGGTATTATTATATTAACGTAATTACTTACTTGGGAATTATATAAAAATATATAATAATATTTCTAAAATATTAAATAGTAAGTTTTTGACCTAAATTAATAGTTTAATTATTCATTTAGTGATTTTTGCCCGAAGAGTAGGCTTTACTAATATAATTATAATATATATTGTTACTAAAATATTTTCCCTTATTATTAGCTAATATCAAATATCTTGATTAATATAATATCTATTTTCCTAAATTATTATAAACAATTTTTGAATAATTTTGTATAGTTAATTTTTTTCCCTAAATTAATATTTAACAAAATAGGAATATTGGTACAGAAATAATTTTCTAAGTTTTGAAATATTATCCAAAATATGTTGATTAATGCAGATATAGTTTTAACATTATAAAGGATTTCAAAATTATTATATTTATTTAATTATTTTTTTCTCTTAAAATCATAAATCGTGACTATGATAGTCATTTTCTATTTCTTAAATTTATTATCGTACCAAACCCTGATTTTAGACTTTTATATATCAAACTAGGCTATTTGGTCTATTCTTGACTCATTGGGACTACCCGTGTCGTCGTCTGTTACCCTCTATGGAGCTTAGCATGGTACCTGTCTCGTGTCGACACGTTCGTGTTGTGTACGTCGACTCCAACCAATCAAGGCAAGTACATTCTCTGATCATTTCATATCCTGCTTAGAATTATTTTCCTGCATTAAATTACTTTACTTGATACTGTCACATTGGTCACACGGATTAGTACTATATGGATCCGTTCTTGAGATGTTATCCCTTCTGGGAGCATCGTATACTACATGTTCTGTGCGTTTCACTTACATGGCATATCACTATGCTTCACGGTTCATTAATCACTTGTGACATATACTCTCATGATCACATAGTCTTCTTTGAATCATCCCATTTATGGGCATTCCTAGATCACCCATTTATGGGCTTACCATGTATCACCCCTTGTGGGCCATTACATGGAATCATAACATAACTTGGTTGGATCCTTGTGTATTGATTGGGGGTATGGGAGAGTAGAAGTAGACATGTGAATAATATCCAAGTAGTGTAATTCCCAGATCACTCTATAGTATAATTTCCAGAATCTCCTATGCCATTCATATGTTTATGTTGTACTCTGACTCATTAGCGACTGATAGTTCTCTATTACAGTATATATATTTCTATTACAGCTTTCTCTGTTTACATCATGTACTTCTTTCAGTATCTATATCTTACTTTACTTCATGATTATATTTTCTAACCTGCTATGATTTCTTGAGATGTACTGTGCTCGCTTCTGTCCTGACTGGACCTGTTGATAAATTTTACAGATAACTTGGAGGTTGCCTGCTAGCCTAGAGGAGACACATTAGAGGTTGTTTAGTTAGCTATTTCAGTTGTCTAGAGTTTTATTTACTTTATGGATTACTGTATTTGAGCTTTGAGACGTATTTCTGGGTTTGTGTATCTTAGACACTTAGACTTCTATCTGCTATATCTCTTTTAGATTTTATGTTTTATCTATCTTCCATTATGCTCTACCTTAGATGTGATTGAGTTTACATTCTGCTATGTCACCACCATTCGGGGAGTATAAACTGCTTAGCCTTATACTGTTAGATGTATGAGACCTAGGACAGCGTTCTACCACTGACACTGTGGCGTAGGCTGGATGTACCCACGTCTCGTGCCCTAACTCTAGGGTGCTAGTCGTGACACAAAGCAACTTTGTCCATCAACATGGTGTCAGTTGACCAAATTATAGACGATGTCCAATCGATCGAGCTTGAACAATGGGCTCAAACGATGGATACTAGGTAGAAGTTATGTTTCGAACAACGTGAACCACCTACTGAAGACGAAGTCGTCCAAGTTAATTTAGGAGATAAATCATCTCTTAAACCAATCTTCATCAGCAAAAGTCTATCTGACGAAGAACGACAATCTCTTATACAGCTTATACATTGATGTCTTTACATGGAGCTATGTAGACATGCCAGGCTTGGACCCTAAAGTTGCTATACAGTGTCTAAATATCTCGTTCAAAGCTAAGCCAGTGAAGCAGCAGCAACGACGATTTCGACCAAATATTATGGAGGCCATCGAGAGTGAAGTCAAGAAGCTTATTTCAAGCGGATTCATTCGTGAAGAACAACAACCTGACTGGGTTGCTAACATTGTGCCAGTTATAAAAAAGAATGGTAAAGTTCGAGTCTGTATCGACTACCACGATTTAAACTCTGTATGCCCGAAAGATGAGTTCTATCTTCCGATCACCGACGTAATGATCGACAATACTTGTGGCTTCGAACGGATGTGCTTCATGGATGGGTTCTCAGGCTACAACCATCTCAAGATGTTCCCCGACGATGAGAAACACACATCTTTTCGAACACCGTTGGGGGTATACTGCTATACGGTGATGCCCTTCGGATTGAAAAATGCAGGGACGACATACCAGCGAGCCATTAACAAAAATTTTTGCGATCATTTGTGCAAAACAGTAGAATGCTACGTAGATGATATCGCAGTTAAAAGTCATCTCAAGGGCAACCACCTCCAAGAATTGAAAATGATGTTCAAACTAATGCGTGCACACCAACTCAAGATGAATCCAACCAAGTCTTTTCTGGGAGTCTCCAGCAACAAGTTCCTTGGTTTTGTTATCACTTTAAAGGGTATACATCTTGACCCGAAGAAAGTGAAAGCTATCCTCGATATGCATTCCCCAAGAAATCTCAAAGAGCTATGCGGACTTCAAGGAAGGCTAGCCTACATCAGACGATTCATTTCAAACCTTTCTGGTAGGTGTCAACCGTTTACTCAGCTCATAAACGAAGGAGTATCTTTCGTCTGGACTGAACAATGTCAACGCACATTTGACGATGTCAAGAAGTATCTCACAAGCCCCCCAGTATTGGTGGCTCCAATAATGGAGAAGCTTTTTACTATATGTCCGTGCTATGGATCATTCCCTTGGTGCCCTATTAGCTCAGAAGAATAAAGGCGGCCATGAACAGGCAATCTACTACCTCAGTCGCACAATAATGGTTGCCGAGAACAGATACATACCTGTGGAAAAGGAATATCTCGCACTGGTATTTGCTATCCAGAAGACACGCCACTATGTGTCTGGGCAGACTATCCACATCATATCTAAAGTCAATCCTCTCAGAATACTCATGACTAAACCGGGTTCTCTTAATTCCCATTTAGCTACATGGGCAATATTGTTGACTCCATACGATATGTTGTTCGTCCCTCAGAAGACAGTAAAAGGCTAAGCGTTAGCTGATTTCCTAACAGCTCATCCGATGCCAGAATCTTCCAAAGTCTACAATGAAATCCCTGATGAAGTAGTGGAGTCTAACACCATAACTGAGGAAATCCCTATTTGGAGAATATTCTTTGATGGCATATCAAGAAGAGGACCTAAAGGAAGTATCATGGCCTGAGTAGGCATCGTGCTTGTGTCACCCGACCATCTGGTTATACACCGTGCATATTCTCTCGTCGAACCCTGGACTAACAACGTAGCCGAATATAATGCCCTATTGATCGGCCTTCAACTGGCAAAACAATTGGGAGTTGAGTATCTAGAAGCTTACGGCGATTCTAAGCTAATAGTTAGTCAGGTTCGAGGGGATTATAAAGTTCGTCACGAAGACCTCATCCCATATCACAAAATGACAATCGAATTGGCTTCTACTTTTACTGGATTCTTTATCGAGCACGTCCCTCGATTACATAATATAGAAGCAAATGCTTTAGCCGATCTTGCTGCTTCCCTGACCGCTCCTGTCAACTCTCAGCATTCGATCATAGTATCTGGTCGAGAACTATTCTGTGTGAAAGATGCCTTGCATATACATCACAGTTATGCAACAGAAACAAATATCAACGTTAAAGACTGGAGATTTCCTTTCATAGACTACGCCATCTATGGAATCCTTCCTGAGGACCCCAAGGAAGCAACGTTTGTCCAAAGGCGATCCCTCAGATTTTACTATGATACAGCTACCAAAATGATGTACCGACGCTCTTACAACGGGCTATTGTTATGATGTTTATCAAACACAGAAGCCAAACATGCACTCCGTGAGGCTCACGATGGAGTTTGTGGTCCACATCAACCAGGCCCAAAATTACAAGATTGCCTCAGACGAATGGGTTATTATTGGCCCACGATGATATCAGATGTTGTTTAATATACAAAGAAGTGTAAGGCTTGTCAGTTCCACGTCGACTTCATTCATCAACCTTTAGAGTTTCTACCTGAAGGTAGCATCTTGGCCTTTTGAAGCCTAGGGTATGGACGTCATAGGCCCAATCAGCCCGCCATCTTCCAGAGGATATCGGTTCATTCTAGCTACAACCGATTACTTCTCCAAATGGGTGGAAGCTATACCGCTCACCAAAGTGAAGACGTCGAACATGATCAGCTTCATCAAACATCACGTTATTTATCGCTTCGGACTACCTCGATGGATCATCCATGATAATGGTCCATAATTTGCGAGCCATACATTCTATCGGTTCTGCGATAAGAATCGAATCCATAATGTAGCCTCTACTGCCTACAATCCAGCGGCTAATAGGTGAGCAGAAGCCTTCAATAAGACCATCATTAAACTTCTCAAGAAGTTCGTGTCTTTGAACAAACACGATTGGAATGAGTAGCTTGACGAATGTCTTTGGGCCTATCGTACAACGGTCTGGACTCCAACAGGCAGTTCGCCATTCTCTCTGGTTTATGGGAGCGAAGCAGTTTTTTCCCTAGAAATCTAGATTCCTTCTCTTCGAGTAGCCTTAGCCAGTGAGTTGATTGCCGAAGAAAGTTACTGTCTGCGACTACAAGAACTTGAAGTGCTAGACCAAAAACACTTATTAGTTCAGCAGCGTATTGAGCTATACTAAGCACGCCTTTCCAGAGCCTTTAATAAAAGGTAAGGGAAAGAATCTTCCAAGTTGGTGATGTGGTCTTAGCAGCGAGAAGACCAATTGTAATGACGTACAAGACAAAAGGAAAATTCTAGCCTAAATGAGAAGGTCCTTTCGTTATAGAATCAGTATATTCTAACGGTGCGCATCGACTAACCAAACCTGAGGGTGACTTGCTCATGATGCAGTTCAACGACAAGTTCCTGAAGAAATAATATGTGTAACCTTGTAAACAGTGTTCACATATTTTTAGTCATATAAATATACAGTACAATGTTTATGTGATTCAAAAAAAATCATTTAACTTTTATCCGTATTTCAAGTGTCTTGATACGCCATGGATAATAGGTCCTCTAAAAAGATTCCCCAGTAGGATCATTTCTGTTTTGGACTCTGCCCAAACTCGGTCTGACGAAAACAAGTCACGTCCATATTACCTCTGAACTATTTTTCGATAATTATTTCCCTAGTGGGGTGATTAAAAAATGTTTTGCCAAGTCCATATAACCTCTGAGCAAAGCATTCATCAAGGATAATCACGTCCATATTACCTCTGAATTATCTACTCCTACCTAATGTTATATATCTTTCCACGTCCATATTAACTCTAGTCAGATATAGAATATCCTCTGCTATTACGTCCTCATTACCTCTATTAGCAGCTTCTTTCAACTTATTATTTATATTCAAGAGCCTTGAATATAAAATGGATAATAAGTCTACATCAAATTCTCCAGCAGAATACCCACCAGAAATATTCTTGCTACGTCCACATTATCTCTAGTTCTGATATTTCACAAACTTCATTCATGAATGTTGAAAGCCAAAAGATTCTTTATTAAAAACGTCTATCAAAAGACAGAGAAAAGAAAGAGATACATGAGTCTTGACGGCTAATTGAGCTTATTAGAAGAGAAAATCTAAGGGATACACAATCGATTGATACTATCCCTTATAGCCGTAATTTTGGCTTCGGACTTTGCAGTAGCACGGCGGTATGCCTCTTTTTGATGAGCAGCCTCATCCTGGAAGGGGATCAGATTTACGTGCTCTTCCTCTAACTTCACCAGCTGTTCATTTAAGTGGTCGAAAGTTATGGCAGTCATGGCAGCCTGAGCCAAATAGTCCTCTTGTTCAGACGTTGCTGTCCTCAAGCTGGCCTCCAGTTGAGCAATCTCACTTTGGATTTACGCAATGTGATTATATTTCTCAGTAATCTGTGCATCCAGCTCATTCTTTGAAGCAGCATGTGCCTCACTCGCAGCGTTGAACGGCTCATACTGATCAACCAATTCACTGATCACTTGAGCGAGAGCATCCTTCCTTGCTTGGAAAGTAGCCTCCTCATCTACGAAAGTTGTGATTAAAGCCTCGTCTTCTGCACGAAACAGCGACGTCGGGCTCCGTTGTATGGCATCCCAGAATCTGGCCACCTGACCCTCCAGATCATTCAGAACCCTCCTTAGAGCATTAGCCCGCTCTTTATAGCCGGCGATACTCTCAAGGGCCGCCACTTGGCATTTAGCAACAGCCTTCGCAGGGCCAAAGGAGGCATTCTGATTCAAAACTTCAGGAAGCTTTACTTTCAGGACAGAATAGAAAGCTTTGATGACTTTCTGGGCCATCTCGTCGTCTTTGGTGGAGGTCGTCTGGGAGGAAGCTTGATGAGGTTCTTCCGCTCCAGGAAGAGATGCCTGACAAGAAGCCGAACCTGACAAGAAAATAATATATGTATCAGTAACAAAAAGGGAGAGTGCGAAAGAGTTATAAGTTCATACCTTCAGTATGCTCAACGCCAACTTGGGCTAAGTCATCGGTCTTGGCTTCAGGGAAACCGAGAGCAGGCCCAGGTTGTTCAAGAAGAACAATATCGAAGCCTCGAGCAGTGTTAGACTGGGTATCTTCCACAGTCCCAGCTGGACCGGAAGCAGATTCAGCAACATCTACCTCGGTAGGCTGTTCAATCTCTCCTTCTGCAGCCGATGCAGACTTACTAACAGATCCCTCCGCACCAAATATTTAGAGGAACCAGGAACAACCTCTTTTTCTCCTCCAATGCCTTCGGCTATCTCTATGAGTGGTTCCTTCTCCTTGTCTACAAGGGAATTTACAATGGCAGTCAGCCTCACGAGGAGCACGCAAAATCGAAGTTAAAAAATCTCATCTGAAAAGAGGTGCAAAGATAATGTACCCGTAGGAGGGTGCGCCGATTGGACTTGATTCTCGTCTAACTCTTTCATTATGGCCCCGATTTCAGACATCGCCTCCAAGGAGATAACGAAAGAAGGACTGGCATTCTGGTCACCACCATAATCCGGGCATTCGCCCTGATCATCCTTCGATTCAGCCTCCTTGACTGGGGAAGGCTGAACGTCGTCTGCAGGTCGAGGACAAGGAGGGGATACTATTGTCATATCCACTTCCTCAGACGAAGAGGCACTTGCCTCAGCTGTAACTTCAGGGTCCTGTACAAAGGACAAATGCAAGGGTGAGAAAGCTTCTAATAGCTTGACCAAAATGGCTATAGAGCTAGGAAGGGATCTACCTCCCAAATGGTAACGGCCCGCAACACCGTTCCACTTCTTCCAGTTTGCTGGGAATACCTTCTCAAGGGAGGTGAGCCAGCACCCACCTTCTTTGCTCTCCTTAGGGCAACTGTCTTCTTCTTTCTCTTAAAAGTTGGCTCCTGGGCCAATTCAGTTGAAGCTTTCCTCTTTTGAGGCGGATTAGAAAGAGCGGAATCATCTTTCGTGCCCTCATTTGGAGGAACTGTCGGCTCCCTAAGGATAGCCCTCGGCCGTGGTGCTGTGGCTGGCTTTACGGCTGGAGCAGCGCTCTCCTTCTTATGGCCCTTCTGCGCCTCTCGGGCTCATTTCACAGAAGAGGGGCCAAACCGAGTCCCCAATATCAAGCTCTATTCACGATCATATCGGGGATGAAATGTACTGATCTGAACATAAAACATGGCGGCAGCATAACACAGGTGGGTCTCGGGCTTATCTGCGGACAGAGTGAAGATTGCCCCCGTACATCCGACGTTGTAATATATCCAGGCACATGCCCCATCAATTATGCTGCCTATTGACTCCAAATGCGGGCTAGTATTTCCCAAAAGGAGCTGGCTGTAGCCAAACTGCCGTACGAAATGACTCGATAGGTATGGCTCCAGATAGGCATGGTTCCTGTTTTTGAGCACCAAATGCGACGACCTAATAGACTGAAGCCAGTAAAATGCCCCAGAAGTCAAGCTAGTGGTATGAACTCCCTCATCTACTAAGGTATCTCTTATACTGCCACTGCCGGACGGAGGGGATACCCTGAAGAACTCGTAGTTCTGTAAGAAGCTTAAAGCCCTTCTACAAGCGGGTACACCAGTGACCGCCCAATCTGCGTCATGGAATCTGCGAAGAAAGGCGTCTCCCGCCAAAGAGTCCGTCGCTGGCCCAGCATTCATCAGGGTAGGACAATGCAGCAGTAGCCACCCCATCATGAAATGATACGAAAGTTTGGTCCAGGCGAAGTTGGTTCTGCCGTCAGGAGTCATCGCATTTCTAACAAAATCTTGTAGACCCCATTTAGTGGCACAGACCAACGCAGAAAGCAAGGCAAGCCGATATCCGATACCAGCTTCACAGCCGAAAGTATTATGCTTCGGCTCATCCTCTCAATAGTCCCTGAACCCCCAGGGAATATACAGTCACGAAGCCAGATCATCAAGAAAGCTGCCAGCACGGTTTTCTCAGACAACGGATATTCAGCTTGACGGAAGTAGTGGCCGATCGAGAAATTCCCCTCAAGATCATCAATGTCCTCAACATCCGTTGTATCATAATATGCCATCCGGACTTCTATCTCGGACTTGGTCATAGGTTTTAAAACCGAAAAGGAGACCGGACCCTCTCCTTCCCCTTGAACGAAGACGTAGCCCATCCAAGCTCTTGTGTGGGGATGGGCCCCTCGGTCCTTCCTTTCTTGTTGATCCTATGGAAGATGAGGAGGTGGCAGAATAACTCCATGTATACTTCCATCATCTCGGAGTTCTCATTCTCCAGATCTCGGAGCTTCTCATCACAAGGCACATACTCTTCATACGGCTCTGTGCCCCAAGAAAGCTTCGATACTTCCTGCATCTCGTGGAGAGCCAATCCTATCTCCCTGCCCAGAGTAAAAAAAGTACAAGTATGAAGGTTGTACAACTCCGCCAAGGACACAAACATTGGTTAGTTGACCTTTACGCCATATTGGGTGGCCCTAATAGCATAAAAAAGGCCAGCAGTCTTCAAGGTGGCTTCATACGTGGAAAGCACCCAGTCAGTGAGATTTCTCCAGAATGAAATTGGATACCTCCAGCCTTCCATCCGCATCTTTCCCATAGGATACGACACGTCCCCCGACATCATCAGATTGTAAAGCGTGTCGGCAACATAAGGGTGGAGGTCAGTCGGGATGTCGTTTATTACGGTACCAGGTTACAAACCCCTCGTGGAGTAAGATGTAGAGCCCCTGACATACTTAAAAGTGTCCTTCTTTTGATCTTCCAACAGGGTTAGCTCCCATTTCATCTGACACCACGTAGCTAAGACAGTAAATGCAGACAAAGGATACTGACGCTCCATCAACGGTAGCCATATCCTCTGATTGTTCAGCCTAACCACTAGTGGGCTTCTCAAGCGTATCGTCTTGCTATCTTTGAACCACATACTATCACCGAACAAGAAGTACGGCTTCTTGAAACGATGTGCCCCTCCGAGCAAAAGCTTCTCATCATTAATCATCTGCTTCATGAAGGTCTTGTCCTATTCAAGTATGGCGAGCGTCCGTTCCGTAGGCTGGTTATTACTGATCTTAGCCTGAACCATGCTGACCATGTTGGTTATGAGGCTTGTGCCGAGGAGTTGGCAAGCATAGCCGAAAGGGATTCCAACAAGTTCTGGGACAAATATGTTAATTGCAAGGACATTAGAGAAAGTCAGACTCAGAATCTGCAAAAAAAAAAGAAAGAAAACTAAGTGCTGGAGGAATCCTATGCGCCCAAATGGCTATACGCCAAAAGGGTTATGCGCCCAAACAGCATATGGATGCATAAACATACAAGCAGCATGTGGGCGTATAACATGCAACAGCATGAGGGCGCATAACATACAGCAGCTTGTGGGCGCATAACACACCACAGTGTAGGCACATGCTTCTGTGGGCGTATATGAATGCTCACAGAAACATGTTTCCTTGGGCACATGCGCCCAGGTAGAAGAAAAGTTTGAGCGTCGTAAATTAACGCTCAATACTTTTTTTGAGGCGTAGCCTCACCCAGGATTGGGTCTTAGACTAGCGAGGACGCTATCGTAGGAGGAGAGCTACTCGGTACAGCCACCTTGCCCTTCGCAGCTCCTGGCGGCCTTGGGAGACATGGTTCGTGCAAAGAAGAGATGAAAAGTCTTTTAAAAGTTTTGAAGGAAAAGATAGTAATGAATCTTCTCTCTCTTCAAGGCCTATTTATAGGTATGGGCCAAATACTATGCACCCACTACTTCTATGCACCTATGCGCCCACTGCATACTATACACCTACTATGACTTATGCGCTCACATGAAGACCCAGTCTTTTGCATATTATACAACTACCACTTGCGGACGTGGACAATGCATGAAGGATGGACCTCTTCAAATTCTACTCCGATGAATCTGTCAGTTCAGATTTTCGAGGAAGATCTCAACAGCCATCTCTCTGACAGTCTGGCCAAACTCTATATGCCTAAAGAGAGAGCTATGCTATCCGCCCACTGCATCACGAGAAGATGGTCTATGCTTCTTTCAAAGTATATCGAACTCGTTTAAGTATCAAAAAGTTTAAAGGGGGTCTTATCGAAGCATGAAAATTTTAGCAGTCTTGACAATGCGCCCAAGCCATAGCAAGCTATGCGCCCAAGCAAGGACAAACAACATGCACCCAAGTCACCAGAGCAAACTATACAACCATATTGATAGAATATATCCCCTATGCGCCCACTCTGGACTCCTTCAGAAGGGGCGTATAGCTCTGTTTCAGGCTATGCACCCAAGTCAGGATAGCCCCCGACTCGATCAAACCCACGATCAATCGTGCACCGAAGCATACAGCTATGTCAGTCTCCACGAGCAGTCGTGCACCGAAGCATGTGGCCACGTCAACCCTACGATCAACCCACGATCACGCAGTCTGCATGCGCCTACACACTATGCGCCCAAAGCAAGACTATGTGCCCATATGAAAATTAGTGTATTTTCTCATATGGGCGCATAACATCAATCCAGCACAAAAATGACTATAAAAAGGGGCCTCATACCTCTTCAAAGCAGAGAACGGAGAGCATTTCAAGAGCCAAATTGTTGCACTTCTTGCCAGTGGGCCGAGAGTTAGCAATTTTTTTAAGTTTTCTTCCACTTTTGTAATCGGAGTGTCAACGGAGTAAAGGAGCAACTGCCGCTCAATCTCCATCGTCCTATTCCCCAAAATTCTTTTTTATACTCGGGGATCCTCAGCGCATGATCTCTCAGGTGTACTCAATTTATGGTGACTTACGTCAATAAGAAAAGATAGCATTTCTTCTTCTTTTTTTGTGTGTGTCCACAACTTCGAACCACTTACCATAGGAGCAGTTGAAGTTTCCCAAAACGAAGTATTGCTCGAGCCAATGCAACTCCTTCTTAGATCATTCCAGGAAGAAAGATGAACTTTTTCTACTTTTTAGTAAAGGAACGGAACAGAAGATCACGCCCGATAATGAAAACGAAAATCACGATAACGGAAGACTTTAACTACGTCGTTATAGTCAGCAATCAAAAGATATTATTCAAGAGATGGGCTATAATTTTAAAGCTGGTCTTAATGACGACAAAAGAAGGAGAACTCCTATTCGTATTCCTGCTCCGAAAGGAAAGTCACAATAATACTACAGCAAAACGAAGCGGGGGTTAGGTTATACTTCACCAATTCCGACTCCAGAAGCCTCTGAATCCGAGGAAGAAGAACAATCTAATTCTTCTAATTCTATCTCATTGGATTCAGATACTAGTGTAGGGCTTGTCCATCGCGTGACTATATCTTCCAATATGGTAACTGCCGAGTTCTCGGAAGATGACGAAGACTTTGCCGAAGCCTCTGAATCTGATCCATGGGCACAAAGGATGGATACTCAATGGGAGCTTCACTTTGAACAATGGGAGCCACCTACTGAAGATCAGTTGGTTCAAGTCAATATTGGAGATAAAACTTCCCCAAAACTAATATTTACCAGCAAAAGCCTCCCTGAAGCGGATAAACAAGAACTAATCCAGCTTATTAGGGAATATATTGATGTATTCGCTTGGAGATATGAAGACATGCTGGGATTGGATCCTCAGATCGCTACCCACAAGCTCAATATCCTGCCAAATACGAAGCCAGCCAAACAGCAACAACATCAGTTTTGACCCGACATGATGGATGCCATAGAAGCTGAAGTCATGAAACTCATCGCCTGCGGTTTCGTCAGAGAAAAACAACATCCGGACTGTGTGGCTAATGTTGTCCCAGTTTTAAAGAAAACAGGGAAAGTCTGGGTCTGCATCGACTTCAGAGACCTTAATGAAGCTTGTCCCAAAGACGAATTCCCTCTTCCAATCACTGATGTCATTATTGACAATACTTGCAGATTTAAACGTATGTCCTTTATGGATGGATTTTCAGGATACAATCAAATCAAGATGCATCCAGAAGATGAGAAACATACATCATTCTGTACTCCTCTTGGAGTCTATTTTTACACTGTCATGCCATTTGGTCTTAAGAATGCTGGTACAACTTATTAGCGGGCCATGAGTACCATATTTTATGATCATTTACGAAAGACTGTTAAATGTTATGTTGACGATATTGCTGTCAAAAGTCGTCTAAAACAAGACCACATTCAAGACTTGAGAACTATTTTCGATCTAATATGCCAGCATCAACTCAAGATGAATCCCACCAAGTCATTCCTGGGAGTCTTTAGTGACAAATTTCTTATATTCGTTATTACGTCTAAAGGTATACACGTTGACCCCGAGAAAATCAAAGCCATTCAAGAGATGCATCCTACACGCAACCTAAAAGAGCTACGAGAATTCTAGGGATGACATGCGTATATCAGAAGATTCATCTCAAATCTCTCTGGACGCTGTAGATCGTTCACTCAACTCATGAAGAAAGGTGCATCTTTTATTTGGACTGAAGAATGTCAACAAGCATTTGAAGACATAAAGCGGTACTTGATGAACCCTCCAGTTCTAGTGCCTCTAGTGTCAGGAATACCCTTCCTGATGTATGTTCGAGCAATGGACCATTCCAGGTGATTTATTAGCTCAAAAGAATAAAGAGGGTCATGAATAGACTATCTATTACCTTAGCAGTATGATGGTTGTAGCTGAGCATCGATACACTCCAGAAGAAAAGGAATGTCTGGCTTTGTTGTTTGTTGTTCAAAAGACGAGATATTATATCACTGGCCAAACTATTCATGTTATTTCTAGAGTTAACCCTCTCCGGGTCCTGATGAAAAACCCCAGTACACTCAATTCTAGGCTTGCAACATGGGCCATATTGTTAGCACAATATGATATGGTTTATGTTCCTCAAAAGTTTGTTAAAGGACAAGCCCCTGCTGACTTTCTGGCAGCTCATCCAATTCCCCTGTGAGCACCCTGAATTTCGGGTTAATTTTTTTTGTTTTTTTTCTGATTGATTTAGTTTCAATAGAATAATTATTCTGTTTAATTATCATTAAGTGTACTTTCCCGTGCCTTTGATATTTGGAGTGTCAGGGATGTTCAACTCTGGAAACCTTCTTTACGAGTTTTATAGTGGACAGGATTACCTTCATGATGGTATATAATATCCTATCCAAACTTTTTCCCTTGTACTCTTTCTGCTTCGCACAACTTCGGGTCGATTTAGACCATATTAATTTTTTCTACTCTTTTTCTTGATCATTATTAGCACGTTTCCGTGACTTTTGAATTGGGAGCACCAGACCAGTCATTCTCTTGAAACCAACTCATCATGCATGATCTACTCGAGACGCTCTTCACCCATGACCTTTATGTCCCACTCAGACACGCCATTTTGTGTTCCATTTGCTTCGCACAACTTTCCTGACACGTGACCCGATTTTATTTTACCCCACGTGTCACATTTATTTTCTAACTTGATTTGTGGGTACCATATTGACCAAAATCTGTCAGCCCCAAATATAGATATGGCCCACATTGAGCCTACTACTCGCACGATACTTGTGTCCCATTTATTGGAATCCCCAAGTGCTACTTATTTACCCATGATCATCAATACCTATTTAAATTCGTTTATTTTGCCATGTCTGATTTTGACCCAATCCGGCTGCACCAAGTCCAGTCCAGCTCCGTGTTACTCTCCATCACCATCACCCTCAGCCTCATTACCCTTAAAAATACTAAATACTCATTCTACCTATTTTTTTAATATTTATTAGAAATTTCTGTTGATTTAAATCCCTAAAAAATCTATTTTAACTCCTTTTTAATCTAAACAAATTGCAATAGGTTCTAATTGATGTTTTCTTGTTGTTGGAATTTGTTTATCTCAGTTTTCTATCAATTTGAAGGAGTTTGGTGGCTTTTGAGAATCCTCATTCAAGGAGTTTTTGTGTTGGAGAACACCATAGGTAAAATCCTAATCCACCCATTTAAATTTGGTTTTAATTGCATGAACACCTAGCCCTAAGTGTCCTGGTCCTGTAGGAATAGGTTTTGTAGATTTTCGTGTCCTGTACGTGTCCGTATCAGACACGTATCAGTGATGCGTCTAAGTGTTTGACGAAATGCCCATTGGGGCATTTCGTTTTGTTTTTGTGAAACTAATTGAATGAAAAATCGTATTTTAGTGTCGCTTATATGTTTCTAGTGTACTGAGTCAGTATCGAGTTCGTGTCGTGTCGCTTTGACACTCGTGCACACATTTTTGGACACGCGCGCGCGGCCTAAGCGCATCCCCTGCTACTCGGGGCTTCTGCAGGACACGACACTGGGTTGTTGGACACGAAACTTGGTGGACACGAGGGGGCATGCACTGACATCATGCCTCCAAAGTTTTATTGGGTTTCGTGGAGGGGTTTGGGAGTTATTCGTCGTACACTGGGATTGCCCAGTTCTGTAGACAGATTATTGGAGCCACTGATACGGCTTTAGATGTCAGGACACGACACGCTAGGACCTGATTCAGGGTGACACACACCTAGCTGGACCCTAGGCGAACTACCCTGCACGAGGACATGACCCCATTCGTATCGTGTCGGGTACACGACACGCGTGCACCTATGCACGAGACAGTGTACTGTACAGTGTCTGTGTGCCTGATTCATGTTTGCTGTATGTGGACACGTCGTGTCACATTGTGGTGGACACAAAACACTCCCTAAGACACATGCACAAGTTATATTTACTTTACCAACCAATTATTGTACATTTTAACATGTTTCTATTTAGCAAATTCTATTTTCTTAAATTTTCTGATACATGTTTATATTCACTGATTTCTTCCAATTTTTAATATGAATTTTGCCATACATTTTGGTTAGTTTAATACTATTAAGTCACATGTTTAAGTTCATATTATGGTTCTCCTATTAGTCATTTACCTATGTGTAAGTTTTGGGTTGAAATTGATGTGTGTTGGCTTCGAAATAGAAGGGAATGGTTGGGACTGTTTTGTGAAGTCTGATTTTTACAAAACCTGTGTATACACTGTCATTTTGATTCATTCTTTTCTCACTGAGATATTTTAAATCTGGGTTTGGTTTATGAGAAACTGAAATGGGGTTTTACTAACCTGAACACTGTTGGGCTGAAACTGGGATTGGAATGCACTGATTCCCTTTCCCTTTGTTTCATGTACAGTCCAGTAGGGGCTGCCCCTCATTCACTCATTAACACTCACACATAAGCAATCACACACATACTTTACTCCTACACACACAACTATAAACCAGTGACACTCTTGATACACACACACATATTTGATTCTAGGATTCCTCACATTCTCTTCACTAACACCCTTCACTAAACCATGTTTCCCCTCTCACACACACACCATTACACTCACACAAGTCCTGTTACACACACACACCCTAGGTTCCTGTCACATAGGAACAGCCCCCTCTTTCACTCACTCCCTCACTCACTTACTCACTCTCTATTTTCTATCCCTCTCTATTATATATATATATATATATATATATATATATATATATATATATATATATATATAGATATATATATGTGTCTAAAGGATATTGAATGTATATATGTAATGCATATAATATATAATATGTATATCTATATAAATAATATAAGTTTGTGTATTATATCTAATATAGATACTTGCAATGGGTGTATAGGTAATGTATGTATATATATATATATATATATATATATATATATATATATATATTTTATATATATATATATATATATATATATATATATATATATATATTAGTATCATAAAATATGTGTATATGTGTTTACTATATATATGTATGATATATATACATGTGTTATGTATAATATTATGTGACTATATCATGAGTGTATCATGTTCAGATATAAATAATGTCATGTATAGGCATGATATAGCCTATGGCCTGTGTGTGTCTGTTTGACTAGTGAGTCTAGATTATACTTGTTTAGCCTTGTTTAGACTAGTTTGGACTAGTTAGACCTAGAATGACTTGTTAGACCTAGTTTGACCATAGTTGACCTAGTTTGACTTCTAGGGTTGACCAGAGTCGACCAAGAGTTGACTTTGGCCTAGATTGACCTAGAATCATGTAGAATGCATTGTAGTGTTTCATTTTACCATTCTGGACTTGTTGTGACTTGTGTTGTTCTAAATTGGAGCCAGACACCACTCCTCGGACAGTACTTTCATCTTGGACACTCAGATACCAAGCGATTACATTCTCTGATCATTTCATATCCTGTTAGAATTATTTTTCTGCTTTAGATTACTTTACTTGATGCTATCATGTTGGTAACACGGATTAGTAATATATAGATCCATTCTTGAGATGTTATCCCCTCAGGGAGCATCGTATACTACATGTTCTGTACGTTTCACTTACATGGTGTATCACTATGCTTCACGATTCATCGATCACTTGTGACATGTACTCTCATGATCACAGAGTCTTCCCTGAATCACCCATTTATGGGTATTCCTAGAATCACCCATTTATGGGCATTCCCAGAATCACCCATTTATGGGCTATCCATGTATCACCCCTTGTGGGCCTTTGCATGGAATCATAACATAACCTGGCTGGATCCTTGTATATTGATTGGGGGTACGGGAGAGTAGAAGTAAACATGTGAATAATATCCAAGTATTGTAGTTCCCATGAATCACTCCATAGTATAGTTCCCAGAATCTCTTATGCCATTCACATGTTTATATTGTACTCTGACTCACTAGCCACAGTTAGCTCTCTATTTACAGTATATATATTTCCATTACAGTTTCCTCTGTTTACATTCCATACTTCTTTCAGTTTCATGTATCTTACTCTATTGCATGTTTATATTTTCTAACCTGCTATGAACTGTTGAGATATATTGTGCTCGCTCCTGTCCTGACGGGACCTGTTGAAAATATTACAGAGGACGAGGAGGAGGCTGGTATGGATACATATTACGGTGCTACCTTAGATGAGTGCCTGGACCTGGACCAGCAGCAGGTCCCACTAGATGTGGATGACACACCCTTAGATTAGGATGTTTTCATTTACAGTATTCTATGGATGATTGAACATATAGGTACTTGGGATCTGGGATTATGTATTTATCTTAGATACTTAGACTCTCTTTTTGTACTTGGGATTCCTTTTATTTCAGCAGTTTTATTTATCTATCTATCTGCTATCATATCATCTGCCTTAGTTGTGATTGAGTTTACCTTCTGCTATGTCACCCCCATTCGGGGAGTATAAACTGTTTAGCTTTATATTGTTAGATGTTGTGACCTAGGACATCATTCTACCGCCGACACTGCGGCGTAGGCTTGACGTACCCACGTCTCGTGCCCTTACTCTAGGGTTCGGGTCGTAACACGTTTTTAGTCGTGGCTCATACAGGTCGAGTTTGTGTAGTGGTATTCGAACTAGAGTACCACTACAGCCTGCAGTAGGATTAGGATATATTTTGAAGGTACTCAATCACAATTAGGATCCCTTGAGAGCTTCCTGGGACGACCCTTGAGAATCTTATTTTAACTTCGATTTGAAAACTCTTTTTTTCCTTGATTTGATTTATCTTTACTTTCTGCTGTTGAATTAGATTTTGATGGATTATTGTTGAATTTGAGTTTGTATTTACTGATTTTGATGAATGATTGTTGAATTTTGAATCTTGATGTTAGCTGTAGCATCCGAGTTTGTATTTATATGATTTGAAGGATTTTTGTTCATTTTTGAATCTTGATGTTCGTTGATAAATTTGATTTTTGGGTATTCATTGTTAATTTAATTTTTGTCAAGATAAAATTATATGGAACTAGGTCATCTAAGTTTTGGAATCTAGTCTTCTATAGTCACATTAGCCAGCATGGTGAGAAAATATAGTCTGATTTTGGATATATTTCTCGGGTGTGGAAATTTAAGGTTTTCGCTGCCAAGCTAGCGGCATCACAAAAATATAAAATACCATGATTCTAGAGGTATGTGCCTTAGTCGAGGACTCTGTGATTATCGTAGCCTTGCTTACTAGTATAACGAGGATTTAGAGTACCATGATTTTGGATAGACGCATATGATTATCAGATTATACCTTAAATATTTTTGAACATGTTTTCTCTACTTTTGTTCCAGTCCTTCAAAAAAAATTATTATTTGTTTGTTTTGTTTTGCTTCTCATTATTTAACTTAGGAGTAGGTTTAGCTGTTTTTATGAACCTTGTGCAACTTCTTACTATGAATTTCTTCTTAATACAATAAATCGATGATTTTGCTAGACCTTACCTTGGATTTGATATTATAGCTCTGGTTTCAAAATGGTTCCTTCTTTTAAACAGATAAGCAGAACAGATTCTTTTATCATTCTCTTCCTGCCAATATTTTATTTCCATCATTCTTTGTCTTATACAACTGTCATGATTACATCAATTCCCTGTCTCGTATCTAATTCTGTCGGGTAGACTTTAAACCCTTGAATCTTTATATCTTTTTACCTGAGAAATGTTGAGGAAGTGACGTAAATCATCTAGTTCGGGAATGACGTAATTGGTTATCATAGGATGATTTTGTAGGAATCAGAATGTTGGATGTCAAATATGAAAAATTTGAGAGGGAGATGTGGTAATGGTTTAGAATGGAATCGAGTGATAAATGTTATCAATTTAGAAACAATCGTAGAAAATTTTGGTTATGAGTAATTCATGGTTGTATTTCAAAAAAAAAACTAATGAAGATATCAGAGGTCAACTTAGTTTTGAGAACTTAGGAAATCTTGGTTATTGATTCTTGGGAACTTTTACAAGGCTATGTAGAAATTTGGAAATGGAAAGGAGAATTTAATTGTATTCAATTGTATTCAATGATTATGCGAAATTGAACTAGATATTGTAAGAGGGTGACTAGAGACAGAGAGAACACAAAAATTTTAAGTTATAGGAATTATTTTAGATGATTGGGAGAAAATTGTAGAATTCAAAAGGATAATATTTGAAGGTGAACGTTGAAGAAAATATGAAGGTTGATTTATAAATAAGAATAAATTTTGTGTGACATAGTGGTATTGGAGTTTAGTAAATACGAGACTCGATTTAAACAAGTTCAAGGATTTCATAAACTGGATTTAGAGGTTTCAGATCTAAATTAAAACGAGGTAAGGGAATTTGGAAATTTGATTAAATGAATAAGTGTTGACTCCTAAATAAGAGGGGTATGTTTCGTGGAAAGTGTTTTAGAAGTTAGAAATTTTGTCTATGGTGATCATGGTAAAGATTTAGATGACTGAAGGTTATAAAATTTCGATGATAGTCTTATGAAGGTTGATTTTCATATTGGGACTAGTGAAAAAAATGATTTGGCAAATGATAAACCGATAGTATTAGAGAGAGATAATTTACTGACTTCGTATGAAATCTTTCTTGTTTTTCTCTAAAAGGGTTTTTCAATATCATTGAATCCTAGTTTCCTTAATCACGACCAAATTGACTTCGATTATCTTTTCTTATCATATTAATATCTTGGGTTGTACTCAATTGAATTAAATTTGATTGTGACCTGAATCTCCATCCTCGTATGCTCGTTCTCAGACTTTGTTGAACCTGTCCTCCATATTGCCCAAATCTTGATTTCTCCAATTTGATCAACTTAGATCGTATCGAGACTAAATATTCTTAATATATATTGTGATTGGATTTCCATGCAATTGACTTTCATTCTTTAACTTCTGATTTCGATTTTTTTTTTGAATAGTACCCCTTTATAGATAATTGGTAGTTATCTTTGTTTTTATTTTTTTGATGAGTACCAGTTTTTATATAGGATGGTAGACTGGCTTACAATTTTGATGATTTGTTATTTCTGTATCTTTTCTAGTTTAGCACCCTAGATTGCTTGTGTGTTTTGATACCCTATGACCGTTTCGGTTAGCATGACTAGTATACCTAGATGAGACTTTCACTACCACCGTATGCCATGACCCTGTATGCCGTTTTTTTGATGGTATGATTTATTTAAGTTCTGGGACTTGATTGTAGGGGTTTGACCTAGAAGGAGTACGAACATTTTAATTTCGAGGACGAAATTTTTATAAGGTGGGTAGGATGTGAGCACCCTGAATTTCGGTTAATTTTTTTTTCTGATTGATTTAGTTTCAATAGAATAATTTTTCTGTTTAATTATCCTTAAGTATACTTTCCCGTGCCTTTGATATTTGGAGTGTCAGGGATGTTCAACTCTGGAAACCTTCTTCACGAGTTTTATAGTAGACAGGATTACCTTCATAATGGTATATAATGTCCCATCCAAACTTGTTCCCTTGTACTCTTTCTGCTTCGCACAACTTCGGGTCGATTTAGACCATTTGACTATTAATTAATTTTTCCTACTCTTTTCCTTGATCATTATTAGCACGTTACCGTGACTTTTGAATTGGGAGCACCAGATCAGTCATTCTCTCGAAACTAACTCATCATGCATGATCTACTCGAGACGCTCTTCATCGATGACCTTCGTGTCCCACTCAGACACGCCATTTTGTGCTCCATTTGCTTCGCACAACTTTTCTAACACGTGACCCAATTTTATTTTACCCCACGGTGTCACATTCATTTTTCAACTTGATTTGTGGGTACCCTATCGACCAAAACCTGTCAGTCCCAAATATGGACATGGCCCACATTGAGCCTACTACCCGCACGATACTTGCGTCCCATTTATTGGAATCCCCAAGTGCTACTTATTTACCCATGATCATCAACACCCATTTAAATTCGTTTATTTCGCCATGTCTAATTTTGACCCAATCCGGCTCCACCAAGTCCAGCCCAGCTTCGCGTTACTCTCCATCACCATCACCCTCAGCCTCATTACCCTTGAAAATACTAAATACACATTCTACCTATTTTTTTAATATTTATTGGAAATTTTTGTTGATTGAAATCCCTAGAAAATCCATTTTAACTCCTTTCTAATCCAAACAAATTGCAATAGGTTCTAATTGATTTTTTCTTGCTGTTGGAATTTATTTATCTCAGTTTTCTATCAATTTGAAGGAGTTTGGTGGCTTTTGAGAATCCTCATTCAAGGAGTTTTTGTGTTGGAGAACACCATAGGTAAAATCCTAATCCACCCATTTAAATTTGGTTTTAATTGCATGAACACCTAGCCCTAAGTGTCCTGGTCCTGTAGGAATAGGTTTTGTAGATTTTTGTGTCCTGTACGTGTCTGTATCGGACACGTATCAGTGATACGTGTAAGTATTTGACGAAATGCCCATTGGGGCATTTTGTTTTGTTTTTGTGAAGCTAATTGAATAGAAAATCGTATTTTAGTGTCGCTTACATGTTTCTAGTGTACTGAGTCAGTATTGAGTTAGTGTCGTGTCGCTTTGACACTCGTGCATACGTTTTTGGACACGCGTGCGCGGCCTAGGCGCATCCCCTGCTACTCGGGGCTTCTGCAGGATACGACACGGGGTTGTTGGACACGAAACTTGGTGGACACGAGGGGGCATGTACTGACATCATGCCCCCAAAGTTTCATTGGGTTTCGTGGAGGGGTTTGGGAGTTATTCGTCGTGCACTGGGATTGCACAGTTTTGTACACAGATTATTTGAGCCACTGATACGGCTTTAGATGTCAGGACACAACACGCTAGGACCTGATTCAGGGTGACACACACCTAGCTGGACCCTAGGCAAACTACCCTGTACGAGGACACGACCCCATTCGTGTCGTGTCGGGTGCACGACACTCGTGCACCTGTGCACGAGACAGTGCACTGTGCAGTGTATGTGTGCCCGATTCGTGTTTGTTGTATGTGGACACGTCGTGTCACATTGTGGTGGACACGAAACACTCCCTAAGACACGTGCACAAGTTATATTTACTTTACCAACCAATTATTGTACATTTTAACATGTTTCTATTTAGCAAATTTCATTTCTTTTAATTTTCTGATACATGTTTATATTTACTGATTTCTTCCAGTTTTTAATATAGATTTTGTCGTATATTTTGGTTAGTTTAATACTGTTAAGTCACATGTTTAAGTTCATATTATGGTTCTCCTATTAGTCATTTACCTGTGTGTAAGTTTTGGGTTGAAATTGATGTGTGTTGGCTTCGAAATAGAAGGGAATGGTTCAGACTATTTTGTGAAGTCTGATTTTTGCAAAACCTGTGTATACACTGTCATTTTGATTCCTTCTTTTCTCACTGAGATATGTTAAATCTGGGTTTGGTTTATGAGAAACTGAAATGGGGTGTTACTAACCTGAACACTGTTGGGCTGAAACTGGGATTGGAATGCACAGATTCCCTTTCCTTCTGTTTCCTGTACAGTCCAGTAGGGGCTGCCCCTCATTCACTCATTAACTCTCACACACAAGCAATCACATACATACTTTACTCCTACACACACAACTATAAACCAGTGACACTCTTGATACACACACACACATTTGATTCTAGGATTCCTCACATTCTCTTCACTAACACCCTTCACTAAACCATGTTTCCCCTCTCACACACACACCATTACACACACACAAGTCCTGTTACACACACACACCCTAGGTTCCTGTCATACAGAAACAGCCCCCTCATTTACTCACTCACTCACTCACTTACTCACTCTCTATTTTCTATCCCTCTATATTATATATATATATGTATGTGTCTAAAGGATATTGAATGTATATATGTAATGCATATAATATATAATATGTGTATCTATATAAATAATATAAGTTTGTGTATTATATCTAATATAGATACTTGTAATGGGTGTATAGGTAATGTATGTATATATATATATATATATATTAGTATCATAAAATATGTGTATATGTGTTTACTATATATATGTATGATATATAAACATGTGTTATGTATAATATTATGTGACTATATCATGAGTTTATCATGTTCAGATATAAATAATGTCATGTATAGGCATGATATAGCCTATGGCCTGTGTGTGTCTGTTTGACTAGTGAGTCTAGATTATACTTGTTTAGCCTTGTTTAGACTAGTTTGGACTAGTTAGACCTAGAATGACTTGTTAGACCTAGTTTGACCATAGTTGACCTAGTTTGACTTCTAGGGTTGACCAGAGTTGACCAAGAGTTGACTTTGGCCTAGATTGACCTAGATCCATGTAGAATGCATTGTAGTGTTTCATTTTACCATTCTGGACTTGTTGTGACTTGTGTTGTTCTAAATAGGAGCCAGACACCACTCCTCGGACAGTACTTTCATCTTGGACACTCAGATACCAGGCGAGTACATTCTCTGATCATTTCATATCATGTTAGAATTATTTTTCTACTTCAGATTACTTTACTTGATGCTATCATGTTGGTAACACGAATTAGTACTATATGGATCCATTCTTGAGATGTTATCCCCTCAGGGAGCATCGTATACTACATGTTCTATGCGTTTCACTTACATGGTGTATCACTATGCTTCACGATTCATCGATCACTTGTGACATGTACTCTCATGATCATA
The DNA here is from genome assembly GCA_029216955.1 of Iris pallida. NCBI lineage: Eukaryota > Viridiplantae > Streptophyta > Magnoliopsida > Asparagales > Iridaceae > Iris > Iris pallida. The sequence goes on along the minus strand of JANAVB010010193.1, from coordinate 3,848,337 downwards.
GAGTCTTCCCTGAATCATCCATTTATGGGCATTCCCAGAATCACCCATTTATGGGCTATCCATGTATCACCCCTTGTGGGCCTTTGCATGGAATCCTAACATAACCTGGCTGGATCCTTGTGTATTGATTGGGGGTACGGGGGAGTAGAAGTAAATATGTGAATAATATCCAAGTAGTGTAGTTCCCAGAATCACTCCATAGTATAGTTCCCAGAATCACCAATGCCATTCACATGTTTATATTGTACTCTGACTCACTAGCCACAGTTAGCTCTCTATTTACAGTATATATATTTCCATTACAATTTCCTCTGTTTACATTCCATACTTCTTTCAGTTTCCTGTATCTTACTCTACTGCATGTTTATATTTTCTAACCTGCTATGAACCGTTGAGATGTATTGTGCTCGCTCCTGTCCTGACGGGACCTGTTGAAAATATTACAGAGGACGAGGAGGAGGCTGGTGTGGATAACTATTACAGTGCTACCTTAGATGAGTGCATGGACCTGGACTAGCAGCAGGTCCCACTAACTGTGGATGACACACCCTTAGATTAGGATATTTTCATTTACAATATTCTATGGATGATTGTACATATTGATACTTGGGATCTGGGATTATGTATTTATCTTAGACACTTAGACTCTCTGTTTGTACTTGGGATTCCTTTCATTTCAGCAGTTTTATTTATCTATCTATCAGCTATCTTATCATTTGTCTTAGTTGTGATTGAGTTTACTTTCTGCTATGTCACCCCCATTCGGGGAGTATAAACTGTTTAGCTTTATATTGTTAGATGTTGTGACCTAGGACAGCGTTCTACTGCCGACACTGCAACGTAGGCTGGACATACCCACGTATCGTGCCCTTACTCTAGGGTGCGGGTCGTGACACGCCCAAACGTCTAAACTCTACGACGAGATTCCCGATGAAACCTTGGAGTCCAATATGATTTCACAAGAAATTCTTACATGGCGATTATTCTTTGATGGTGCATCCAGAATTGGACAAAAATGTGTTATTATTGCTGGAGTCAGAATCGTCCTTGTCTCGCCAGAAGGGTTAGCTATCCAAAGACCTTATTCTTTTGATGAGTCGTATTCCAATAATGTGGCTGAATACAACGCTCTGCTCATTGGTCTCCAATTGGCTAAACAATTAGATATTAAGTATCTTGAAGTTTATGGAGACTCCAAACTAATTGTCAATCAAGTTAGAGGCCCATACGATGTTCGATATCAAGATCTAGTTCTATATCATGATGTAGCGATCAGGATGGCTACTTCATTCAAAGGCTTCTTCATCGAGCATATATACCGTGTGTGTAACACGAAAGCTGATGCACTCGCTAATCTTGTAGCAGTATTATCAATTCCTGTAAGAAGGCAACAAATGATCGTCATCACTAATAAAGAGTTATTTTGTGTCGAGAGTAACTTAAAAGCTGAAGTTAACAACTCAAACATAGAATTCAACAATTCAGTTGAAATCTGTGCCACCAGTAAATACTGGATGATTCCTTTCATAGACTTCGTAGTCCATGATATCTTACCTGAAGATCCTAAGGAGGCTACAACAATTCGTTGGCGATTACTCAGATTTTATTATAATCATACTACAAAGACACTCTATCGACGAATGTTTGACAGTTTACTCCTACGCTGTCTTGCGGAAGAAGATGCAAAACAAATACTTTACGAAGCTCATGACGGTGTTTGTAGTGCACATCAACCTGGTCCTAAACTACATGATCGTATTCGCCGTATGGGCTATTATTGGCCCTCAATAGTATCTGATGCAATCGAGTATGCAAGGAAGTGCCGAGCATGTCAAATTCATGCTGACTCCATTCATCAACCATCAGAATTTTTTCATCCGACGGCAGCATCTTGGCCCTTTGAAGCTTGGGGAATGGATGTTATCGGTCCTATTAACCCTCCATCGTCTCGAGGACATCGGTTTGTATTGGCCATAACCGATTACTTCATAAATGGGCTGAAGCTGTAACGTCCCACTCCCAAAATACGTAGGACTAGGAACGTAGACATGCCAGCTGTATACAAACAAAGTATACTCCAATATATGGAAACCTCGTATGAATACCTAAGCTGTAAAATACAGTAGAACCATAACTAATCTCATCCGCACAAAAATAAATGAATAAAATATATCATATAATGATAATGAATTGTGTTGAGACAATATGTTGGACGGAGACAAATCCACTGCTAACTATGAAAAGAAATACATAACAAAAAAAATATTTTGGTGAGCGAAGCGAAGACGATCAAAGTGCAATCATCCTCGAAGAAATTGAGATGATCATGGCCACGGCAAGAACACCTGCGAAAGACAAGAGCACACACCTGGCGAGATAACTAGGTCCTCAGAGGGACGTAACAAGACACATAATATTACGCCATATAAACTGAATAAATATTGCTAAAAAAATAACTCAATTGAATTATAACATGGTCCAATACACACCTATTGAACTAGCTTACCATCCCCCAACCAAACAAGGACAGGAGATGGTAAACTAATTTACGGTGACGTATCTTTCCATGCTATGAATCCAATATAGTATCCGGACCCCAACTAGGTTCAATACCTTCTCATCGGAGCAGTAGGCCACACCTACAACCAAACAAGGACAAGATGTGGCGAACTAATCCGCGACAAGTTATTGTTCCAAGCCACGGTCAAATACAAGTACCCAAACTAAAAGTACTCGTACCTAACGGATAAAGGTGCCTAACCGTTCTAAGTAAAATGTAGTTAAGAATAATCCTTCCTACGCATGGGCCCTGGCTAAATAGGATCGGCGTAGTCCCCCTTGGGGCACCAGAGGCCCAATCAATAAGAGCATAATGTTCCGCAGAGCACCAGTGGCCGTCAATAATCATGGGTCATCAATCCCGTATCTCCAGTGGAGCTTCCGGGTCACAAGGGAAAGTGCATCGAAGCCCATACGCTAAGGAATTATCCTCCCCGCCCAATGCCTACCATGTTGTATCTATAACAGTAAACGTCTATAACCGCTAAGCCAAACTAGCATGCAATTCTATTAGCAGTTAATCCTATCGCACGGCTTGTACGTACTGGTGGCCAGCCAATCACGTACGTCCGTGTTCTACATGCGACACACAACTTCATGGTACGATGTGTCAAGGCCAAATGAATGCAACACACAAGGTGGTCTCTTAAATCTAGGTTTAATGAGTAAAAAAAATAATACATAGCAGGAAATATAACTGAATAATAAGTTCTAACAGGTTATGCCATGTATCACAGTTTATTTTGCATAAAAAAAATAATGATTAATGCATGAAATATGAGCTAAATAAATAAACAGCAAATGGCAAGGTGTCTTGCCTGGTAGGATGCATGGTGTACTGCAATGATCAAGGTGGCACGAACTGCGACTCCGGTGCAACAACTATGCAAGATGACCTCTGATGGTGGCATGGACAGTTCCATCGGGTCCAGGATGGTCAATTTGGTTAGGGTCGATAGGAGGAAGGACATATTGACGAGGGAATATGAAAATGGGTTTAGTTTTGGAAAAGAGGATGATAAAAAAATGGATAAATAATAAGATATAGAAAACTATTTATAATACTTGAAAATGATATATTATTAGTTAATATTTGTTAGAAAAATATGTTTGAAAATCTAATAACTCATTTAAGGCAAATCCTTAATTGATCAAAATATCTTTGGCTAGGAAAACTAGATGTAAACATATCCCAAAATATTTTATTTTGATTCATACTTAAAAATTTAAAATCGTTTCTAAGCATGAACTCGAAGTTTGTCAAGATATAATTTTTTATAAGAAAATATTTTATTTGTAAATTTTTTTTTAGAATAATACTAAAGATTTCAAAAAGAACTATTGCAGGACTTCTAGACCATAATAAACATATGGAAGCCAAATATTTATAAACCTATAATATTTAAAATTATTTATCCTATACATTTTGTTTGGTAATAACAATAATGAAATAATAAAAATTTTGAATATACACACCCTCTTAATAACAAAACAATAATCATAAAATATGACAAAAACAAAATAACAAAATAATAATAATAATAATAATAATAATAATGAAAAATATACTAATGATATTAGCATCCAAAAGTATCCACCTCTCAGTAAAAACAAAAGAATCAAATAAAGAAAGAATAAAATAAAATAATAATTACCGTAATTATACTAAGACCAAAAATTGAGTATAGCATCAGCATGCTCTCCTCTCTACTAAAACATACAAAAATATAACATAATAATATTAAAAGATAATGGGGGACAAAACAACCAAAATGACATAACAACATAACAAAAAATAAAATAAATACAAAAAAAATTAGAAATAAAAAAACACACTGCTGCGCTCTCTCCATTAAAGAGAGAGAGATTGATTGGAGAGAGAAAAAAATATAAAGAACAGCAGAAAAGGAGGAGGGTGAGGAAGAGGAAAGAAGGAGAGGGGAGCGATGGCGGAGCTAGCGGCGGCGGAGGCGAAGGTCACAGAAGAAGGAGATCAAGGAGGGAGAGGGGTTTCAACGATGGGGATGGGCGACGTCGAGGAAGCACCGGAGAGAGGCGGCGCTCGCGGTGGCAGAGGCGCAGGAAGGCGGCGGTCGTAGAGAGGGTCTCGCATGGGGGGGGAACGATGGAGCTCGGTGGGTTTGAGAGCACGCTCGTCGGCGGTCGAGGCACGCGGCGTTGGTGACTCTCGAGGGAGGCGGGGCTCAGTAAATCGTTGTCGGCGAAGCGTCGCATGCCGACGGTCAGGTAAGCTGGGGTTAGGGTTTTGTGGTGATGATTTTTGGTGGTGTTGATGTTACTGATGGTGGTGGCGGTGGGTTCCCGGGAGACGGTGGTGATTGGTGGAGGGATCGGGCGGAGGAAGACGTGGTGGTGGCCGCAGACGCCGGAGAGGTCGAGTCCGGGCGGTGGTAGCTTCGGTCGGTCGGAGTCGGCCAACGGAAGTCGGAGGTCGGCACAGTGCTGATGATTGAGGGGCGGAGCGAAGTAGGTGCACAGTTCAGGGCATGAGGATGGATCGGAGAGGGTACGGCTATGATACGCCGAGGAGAGGACAACGATGTTGGTACAGATGCTGGGTCGAGGTCAAGCCAGCAGGTCGAGGAAGACAGGGAGCCGGTGGCTTGGCCAGAATAGGAGATCAGTGGTGGTCGCGGTGAGGAGCCCTTGGCTGGTTACACAGGACAATACTGGCGGCTGCCATAGACGGGGATTAGGATTAGGGTTCGCGTGTCCGGGATTGTCGGACGCGGAGGAGGCCCTGTGATTGTAAACAAGGAATAATAGAAGAATTTTGGGTGGATACGGATACAGTGCACGCACGATTGATTGATGGTAGATGCTGGCAAGCTGGTTTATAGTTGTGGAGAAATTGAAAAAACAGAGGGAAAGTACCTCTCCTTTTATAAGAGGTGGGAATCCCAGTTGGATAAGGATTGGACCCAAATTAATTATTTAAATTAAATTTGGGTTCATTCTCCATTAAATTTAAATTGTAGACAATATCCAAAATATCTAAATCCTTATTCAAAATTTAAATAAAATTTATTTAATAAATCTTTCAACCGATTTAAAAGTAACTAGTTTAAAAAATAACATTTTTAAATATTCAAAAATATGCTATAATATAAATTTTGAAAATTACACTATTTATTTATAAATAAACTATTAAATAATTATAAAATATGCACAAATAATATTTACATAATTATGTTTTTCTAGTATACAAAAATATTATTTATTATTAATAACTTTTAGAAATGAAGTAAAAATAACAAACGTAGAAATGATAGAAAAATAATTATTATATCTATTATTTTGAAATAGAAAACATTTTTCTAAAAATATGTATGCTCGCACATATTCGCACTCGTCGAGCAATTACGAAAAATGATATTTTGCGCACGGCGTACAATACGACTACGCGACGTACAATTACAAAAATTTAAATCAGTGCCAAATTTAATAATAATATAAAAAACATAGTAGAAATTTAGGGATTTTACAGAAGCTATACCTCTAGCTGAGGTCAAGACAAGCAATGTCATCAACTTTATTAAGCATCATGTGATCTATAGATTCGGTGTTCATCGGCGAATCATTCATGATAATGGACCACAATTCATCAGTCAAAAATTCACTCGATTCCCGCGATGACAATATGATCAATAATATTGCTTCTAGAGCTTACAATCCTGCAGCTAACGGGTTCACAGAAGCATTTAACAAAACCATCATCAAACTCGTCAAAAAGTTTGTTTCTACCAACAAACGGAACTGGAGTGAGAAGCTTGGAGAATGTATGTGGGCTTACCGTACTACTATACGTACTCCTATAAGCTGCACACCTTTCTCTTTGATATATGGATGCAAGGCTGTCTTACGATTGGAAATCCAGATCCCTTCCCTAAGGATTGCCTTTGCCAATGAACTCACAACCGAAAATAATGATCGTCTAAGACTTCAGGAGCTTGAAGTGCTTGACGAAAAATGGCTCCTAGCTCCACAACATATTGAGTTATACCATGCTCGTCTATCAAAAGCCTTCAATCGTAAAGTCAAAGTTCAAACATTTCAGAAAGGAGAACTAGTTCTAACCGTCAAACGTCCTATGACTATGACGCATATGAGCAAAGGCAAATTCGAAGCAAAATGGGAAGGATCCTACATTGTAAGCAAAGTTTTTTCCAACGGAGCTTATCAATTGACTGGTTTGGATGGTCGAGTCGCCATGATGCCCATTAATGGTAAATTTCTCAAGAAATATTATGTTTGAAGACAAAGAAGAAATATCAACACAGAGACTCAGAATGTAAATAAAATTCCTTTTTATTTACATAAATTTAGACAGAAGGAAATGTAACGCCCTATTTCCATAATACGTAGGACTAGGAACATAGACATGCCAGCTGTATACAAACGAAGTATACTGCAATATATGGAAACCTCGTATGAATACATAAGCTGTAAAATACAGTAGAACCATAACTAATCTCATCCACACAAAATAAATGAATAAAAGATATAATATAATAATAATAATAATAATAATGATAATGAATTGTCATTGGTACATATAGTTGGGCGGAGACAAATCCACTACCAACTATGAAAAGAAATACATAACAAAAGAATGAATTTGGCGAGCGAAGCGAAGACGATCCAAGTACAATCATCCTCGAAGAAATAGCGATGATCACGGCTACGACTAGAACACCTGCGAAAGACAAGAGCACACACCTGGAGAGATAACCAGGTCCTCAGAGGGACGTAACAAGACACATAATATCATGCCATATAAACTGAATAAATATTTCTCAATTAAATAAGTCAATTGAATTATAACATGGTCCAATACACACCTATTGAACTAGCTTACCATCCCCCTAACCAAACAAGGACAGGCGATGATAAACTAATTCACGGTGACGTATCTTTCCATGCTATAAATCCAATATGGTATCCGGACCCCAACAAGGTTCAATACCTTCTCATCGAAGTAATAAGCCACATCTACAACCAAACAAGGACAAGATGTGACGAACTAATCCACGACAAGTTATTGTTCTAAGCCACGGTCAGATACAAGTACCAAAACCAAAAGTACTCATACCTAACGGATAAGGTAGCCTAACCGTTCTAAGTGAAATGTAGTTAAGAACAATCCTTCCTGCGCATGGACCCTGGCTAAATAGGATCGGCGTAGGGGCACCAGAGGCCCAGTCAATAAGAGCATAACGTCCCGCAGAACGCCAGTGGCCTTCAGTAATCATGGGTCATCAACCCCGTATCTCCAGCGGAGCTTTCGGGTCACAAGGGAAAGTGCATCGAAGCCCATACGCTAAGGAATTGTCCTCCCCGTCCAATGCCTACTATGTTGCATCCACAACAGTAAACCTCTATAACCGCTAAGTCAAACTAGCATGCAATTCTATTACCGGTTAATCCTATCGCACGGCTTATACGTACCGGTGGCTAACAAGTCACGCATGTCCGTATTCTACATGCGACACAACTTTGTGGTACAACGTGTCAAGGCTAAGAATGCAACACATAAAGGTGGTCCTTAAATCTAGGTTTAATGTGTAAGAAAAATAGTACATAGCAGGAAATATAAATGAACAGTAAGTTCTAACAGGTTATGCCATGTATCACAGTTTATTTTGCATAAAGAAAATAATGAACAATGCATGAAATATGAGCTAAAATAAATAAATAGAAAATGGCAAGGTGTCTTGCCTGGTAGGACGTCTAGTGTACTTCAATGATCAATGTAACAACTACACAAGGTGACCTCTGATGGTGGCACGGACAGTTCCATTGGGTCCGGAAGGGTCAATTTAGTTACGGTCGACATAGGGTAGTCTAGAATTGGTGAGGGAATAAGAGTAAAGATATTGGTCACAGACAGAAGGATAATCGAAGGTATTCTGGTAAATAATATATATACTATTTTATAAAATATTCATAATACCTGAAAATATATTTTTTTTTACTACCCAAAATATTTATATAAATACAAACTTAAAATCAAATAGTTTTTGTCACTCCCCGTTCCCAGAATGCGTATTTTTATACATGTGCAACTCATATTTATTTATTTAATATTTATCATGTATCATCCTGTGTTTAAATTCCTTTAATTTCATGTTAATTAATTATCTACATTTTATTTCCTGCAATTTTATTCCTGTATTTTATTTCTGTATTTTATTTTCTGCTTTTAACCTCTCTGCTTTGCTTTCGGGTTGGCCTTGGATGGATCCGAATAAACCCGACCCAACAAACCCCCACAAACCCCCACCTACCACCACCCTTCCATTTAAAGCCCCCATCCCCTTCTCTCTCCTCATAACTCTTCTTCACCATTACTTCTTCTTCTTCCTTACCACTCTATTCCACCTACCAGGAGAAGGCAAGTACATCTTGCTTCTCCTTCACCCATTTTTATGGTTCATTTGTCTTCCTCTTATGATTCTAAGAGAGTTTACTACTTAGCATTTTTGATTTCCTTGGCTCGTTTCTTACAGATCTAAGTTGTTGTGTTTTCGGTTGTCCACGGGTTTTGATCTTCCAACCTGGCGTGCTTTCGAAATAGATAGTTCCATATGGCAGAGCATCTCATTCTTCACCATTCTGAACCATGGAAACTTCATTTCTGGCTTGGAACGAAGGTTCCATAAGAATGGAGTTCGAGAGATTTAGTCACGCTCACGTTCTTACGTGCCAGCGTGAATTTTTAGTCACGCTCACGACTTTACATGTCAGCGTAAATTTTGAGTCACGCTCACGTCTTTACGTGCGTGCGTGAATTTTGAGTCACGCTCACGTCTTTACGTGCGTGCGTGAATTTTGAGTCACGCTCACGTTCTTATGTGCCAGCGTGAATTTTGAGTCACGCTCACGTCTTTATGTGCGTGCGTGAATTTTGTGTCACGCTCACGTCTTTACGTGCGTGTGTGACATTTGAGTTACGCTCACGTCTTTGCATGCGTGCATGGATTTCTAATCACGCTCACGCTATGCGTGCGTGAGTTACTTATCACGCTCATGCTGTGCGTGCGTGAATTTTTTATCAGGCTTTTCACGCTCATACGCTCACGCTGTGCGTGCGTGAGTTACTTTTCACGCTCACGTTATGAGTGCATGAATTACCCTTCACACTCACGCTGTGCGTGCCAACGTGAACCACTTTTTACGCTCACGCTGTTTATACGCTCACTCCTTCATATTTAGACTTGTTGGCATGACTTGTTGGCCTTAGCATAGACTTGTTGGCGTGACTTGTTGGCCTTAGCATAGACTTGTTGGCGTGACTTCCTGACCTGGGTGTTTCTATTTGTTCTATAATTTATTCATTTAATGGTGGCATGATAATTCTTCTATTATATCCTTACGCCTTCTTATGAACTCGATAATCTTAGCATGTTAAATATTCTTGATACATATGGTTGTGTAGAACGTGCCTTGTGTCTTGACTGGTTTATGGATACCCAATAAGACTGGAACTTAACCCTGAGGAGTTATAGACTCGACTCCATTTAATACTAATTGACTTTCATGCCTTGTCACCATTGATAATAATGGTTATCTTGACTAAAATTGATCATGCGTTCCTAGTTGGAACTAAGAGACTAGCTAGTCGTCTTATTGAATTAAATGAATGAGACACGTTCATGTAATGAACTATTGTAATCGATTAGCCGATCCCGAATATTGATATACATGCATGTGCAGGCTTCAATTTATTTATTTTTCTACAAAGCAGTATGTGTACTTTATGGTCAAGGCATGATTACTCCGTGGTTAGATTTGATTGTTGCATTACGCTATGTAAGACCTACAACCTAGCCGCACGGGTATCGTTGTAGAGTTGCGTATATCGTACCCCGTACGAAAGTACTCATTTGAATGACCATGATCCACGGCATGGGTTTTCACTCAACGTAGAGACTATTAAGTTAAATAAAATAATGATTGCATGGAGAGAATGGATCCCCGAGTTCTTACATGGCAGCCCTCTTGGGACTAGTAGTGCCCGATAGGCCGGCTGGTTCCCACAAATACTGTAAACCTGCCACACGGGCAGGGAGCGGTATCTGCTTATATTTTTATTGTATATTGTATATTGATGACGGGTGTCCCGCTGGGACTCGTCTAGTTCATGATTGGCGCAATTGATTGACTGGATAGACTAGCCTTGCTCGCACATAGTAAGAACTGAGGAATCCCTATTTGTATAATTCCAAGATAACTTGGGACTCACAATAGCAAGCCGTAGGAGTTGATTTGGCCGTTCAAGATGATTTGTTTGTGTACTGTACCTACTCTGTTGCCTAACTGAGATGATCAGAATGCCAGGACATGACGGGCCAACTTCTGTCCTTGTTTGGTTGGGAGGTTGGTTCGAAGTGTCGTGATGTTATGTGAATCCTAGTAGAAAGCAAAGATCTATTATTATATTCTCTTACTTACTGGTTTAATCCTTCATATCGTGCTTCCTTGTGGTATTTGCTATTAGAGGTCTAACCTCTCTGGTTTTACATGGCCAGATTTAGAGCCGGTTCCCGAGGACTCAGCTTACTTCCACCTCCAAGATGGTCAATACTAGGAGAATGATCGCAGGAGGACTCGAGTGGGTTCCTTACTTCACCGCTCGTTTTGTTATTTACTTTATACTTAGCCGTTTGGCACCGACATGTTAGTCGGATCGTCTTGTACTTACTTTTACATAATTGTAACTAAGTCAGACTGCAGCTGATAACAATTGTGTATATGTTACTATACCATCTGGCTATGTTTTGTAAATCCAGATCTCAAGAACATTTTGACTAAGCGTTTGGGATGCCTTACTGCTTTATCTTACATGTTCTCTATTCTTGCTTCTTGTTTGAATGATTGAGACAATAGATGTGAAGTTACCATAGTAAGACTTTCATGTAGTATGCACCCCCTCGTCTGGTTAGACAACATTGATCGTATTATACGGTATTCATCTACCCGTAATACGTAGCTGGCTGAGTCATTCTCCCGCTCTCCAGTATTCTGGTTCTGGGGCGTGACAGTTTTTAGACTAAAACCCTAAATTTGTTAAAATAAAGTTTTAGTAGGAAACTATATATTTTTATTAGCCAAAATAATATACTAGAAATTCATAGCATAATTTGGAGACTAGCTTTTTATTGATCAAAATATTTGTTTCCTTTTAGTCCGAAAATAATATTTTCATAAAATTTTATAAATAGTAATATTTAGCAATAAATAGTTTTGCAAGTAATAACAACAATAATCATAATAAAAATAATGAGAATAATAATAATTATATTATATCAGTAAGATAACACAGCTTCTTTCCCATTAAACAAAGAAACAAGATAATAGTAGTAATAATAGAAGTTAAGAAACTTTTAGTAGTTGATCTTCTTAAAATACAGAACAACAACAAAAAAAACTATAACAATATTAATAATTATAAAAATAGAAATAAAAATCGAAATAATAATAATAATTAACAAAAAAAAGAAAAGAAAAGGAAGAAGGAGAAAGAAAATAATAATAAAAATAAAATAACAAAAATAATCAATGGGAGGAGGACAACTTTCTTAACCCAAAAAAAAAACTGAAGATGGAGAGAGAAGATCAAGAGGAGCGGAGAGGCGGCGGGGGTCGGAGTAGAGCGCCGGTGACGCGGTGACGACAGGCGCCGGAGGGGAGGATCGAGCTCAGCCATGGCGGAGGCTGGGCGTCGGGAGGACGCGCGGCGGTCGCTACTGACGCTAGGGCCGGGGATCTCTGCGGTAGCCACCGCACACTCGCGCGACGGATCTCGCCGGAGTGGCGAGGATGCCGATGACGACGGCGGTCGTAGAGAAGAGAGGGGTCGAGGAGCGGGGGTAGCGGTCGAGAGAGAGGGTGCGGAGGCTATTCCACCGGCGGTGGACGCTGAGGAGGTAAGGCATGGCGGTGTGCGGCGGAGACAGAGGCGCGGAGAGGAGGTTCGGGGCTGGCCTCGGCTACTCCGATGGCAAGGGTTCGTGGCGACGGCGGTGCTGCGCCGGAAGGGAGCGGCCAGCAAAGGTGCCGGGGCAGCCGAGGCGGATCACCGTGGCGGTGGCGGAACTGGTCGTGGAAGACCAACGCGACGGCAGAGGCTCCTGATGGAGACGCTCGACGCAGCTGGGGGAGCGCTGCAGACCGCGGCGGCTCAGCGGAGGAGCGGTGCTTCGAGCGGGAGGAGAGGGGTTTCTCGAGGTGGAGGCGCCGAGCGGAGGCGGCGGCCATAGTTCGGTGAAGTCAAGGTTAGGGTTTAATTTATTTTGGGGTTTTGGGTTTGGATCTGCCGGCCACGGCGGGGGTGGCCGATTGCGGTGGCGGTGGTTGTGATGATTGCTGGTGGTGGGTTTGGGCAGCGTCGGTCGTGATAAATTCTGGCAGTGGGGAGGCCGGGTGTGAAGTCGGGAAGGTGGCCTGGTGGTGGCAGTCCTATTGGCGATGGCTGGGTTGGGGAGTCGGGCAAGGAGGAGGAGATGGCCGGAGGCTGTGTCGGGACGGGCCGGGGTTGGTGTGTGGTTGCGGCTAGGTTGTCAGGTGTTTGGCGCAGGTGGTGAGGGTGATGATGATGGTCATGGCGATGGTGACAGAGGTGTGATGATGATGACGATGATGGTGGTGGCAGCGGGGAGATAGGGATTTGGTCGGGGTAGCGAGGAAGCGGTGGTTAGGACAGATAGGGTTAGGAATTCGTTTAGGATTAGGTTTAGGAATCGTGTCCAAGTGTCGGACACGAAGATTAGTTTGGAAAGAATTTGGTGTACGTGTCCGGTATGCCGGACACAAAGAAGACGATGTATATGTAAAAATAAGGATAGTAGAAGACACCCGGGGTCGGACCCGAGGCCGTCACGGCTGACACGGGAGATGTTGGACACAGACACGAGGCACTCACATTGGTGGAGGAAATTGTGGAGAATAGAATTTTATGGATGAGTACCTGCCTATTTATAGGACGTAAAAATTTCCAGTTGGATAAGGATTGGGATTTGTTTAAATCCCAATGGATAAATCCCGCTCTTAATTTAAATCAAATCAAAATTTATTTATTCAAATCCATCCATATTAAATCTAGGTAAATCTTGCTTTGAATCTATTTATAAAGCATAATCCATGAAAATATTTCAATTTGTAAATCATAACATTAATCCAAACGTTTTAAAATATTATTTTATGAACAATAAAATTTTATAATAAAATAATTTCAAAAATTCCTAATAAATATTTAAATAGAAATAGAAATATAATTTAAATTACCTTTTTGCAAATTCTTAAATAATATCAATTAGTTTCTGAAACTCAAATTATGCATGGAATAAACTTCCATGTTCCTTGTATGACAAAAATATATATATTTCTCTAAATCATTACTTATACTTGTATAAAATAAGAAATAAGGTTGAACCATCGCGACGCGACACTTTTGAAAATTTTAAGTAAATTATTATATAATATTTTAAAAATAGTCACATATAAAAATTTGTAATCAAAACATCTTTTCCAAAATATGTACCTTGCACATATTCGCACTCGACGAGCAATTACAAAAAACGTAAATTTCGTGAGCGACGTACAATATGACTATGCGACGTACAAATACAGTTAAAAAAATAAATCCGTACCAATTTTAAATAAAAAATAGTAGAAATTTAGGGGTTTTACATCCTACCCAACTTAAAATAATTCTGTCCTCGAAATTAAGAATTTGTAGGGGTGAGAAGACACAAGGGGTATCGATGGGGAACAATCAATAACAAAATCATGTCGTAAGAAATCGCGATCTATATCATAGAAAAATAATACGGTATGGTCATAATCGATAGGAAGGCTAGAGGAAGTTCTAGTATAATACCTTCGTCCTTCTAAAATAGGTGAAGGCGAAAACAATAGAGAGTTCAAAAGACGATATTATCGAATACGAAAACGTGGTTCAAAGACGACCAAAAATTTCAAAGGAATTGTCAAGGCAGTCGTGGATGGGATTCTAAAGGCCAAGTTTAATTATGTTCCATCCACGTAGAATAATGGACAAAAGCGAACCAAAGTGCACTTGGTTGATCAGACCATTATGCACTGGTTCTGATTAGACAATATGTTAGTGGGAGCTCTTCCAATAACATATGTCTTGAACAAGCTCGATAAAAGGATAAGCTTATAAAAACTAGGCTACATTAGCATCATTAGTCGAGATAGTAAAAATATAGGCACGTGAGATTAAGATTGAAATAAAGAACCAATATGAATAGTCTAAGTGTCATAAAAATCTAAGTCTTGTTTATTCCTATACGATCAGTCTACGGTTTATTGACCAAGGCTTGGTTGACCAAATGGTTTAAATTTTTCTAGTCTCTCTGGTCTAGATAATACTATTTGTATTCCCTTAATGGTCAAGGGTGTGTCAGGTCGTGGGGTATTCTACCCAACTTAAAGAATTAAGCTAAGGGTGTTTGGGGCATCTAACTAGTAGGGTTAATCTCTAGCAAGCACGAAGGGAGATAAAAATTTTGATAGAAGAAATCAAGCAAGATGCAGATGATGAGTCGAACGATAGTTCGAATATAGAATCGATGAAAGAGGTCAAGCATGTGGATGAGATCCTAGACTTCTAATCCTATTCGCAGGCTTGCTTGGTACGGTAAAGCAACCAAACAATTTACCTTGACCTGCATAGGCCACCACAAAAATATATAACGCCCCAGTCCCATAATACGTAGGACTAGAAACGTAGACATGCCAGCTGTATACATATGAAGTATACTCCAATATATGGAAACCTCGTATGAATACATAAGCTGTAAAATACAGTAGAACCATAACTAATCTCATCTACACAAAATAAATGAATAAAAGATATAATATAATGATAATGAATTGTCATTGGTACATATAGTTGGGCGAAGACAAATCCACTACCAACTATGGAAAGAAATACATAACAAAAGAAAGAATTTGGCGAGCGGAGCAAAAACGATCCAAGTGCAATCATCCTCGAAGAAATAACGATGATCACGGCTACGACTAGAACACCTGCGAAAGACAAGAGCATACACCTGGCGAGATAACCAGGTCCTCAGAGGGATGTAACAAGACACATAATATCATGCCATATAAACTGAATAAATATTGCTCAATTAAATAAGTCAATTGAATTATAACATGGTCCAGTACACACCTATTGAACTAGCTTGCCATCCCCCTAACCAAACAAGGACAAAAGATGATAAACTAATTCACGATGACGCATCTTTCCATGCTTTGAATCCAATATGGTATCCGGATCCCAGCAAGGTTCAATACCTTCTCATCGAAGTAGTAAGCCACACCTACAACCAAACAAGGACAAGATGTGACGAACTAATTTGCGACAAGTTATTGTTCCAAGCCACGGTCATATACAAGTACCCAAACCAAAAGTACTCATACCTAACGGATAAGGTAGCCTAACCGTTCTAAGTGAAATGTAGTTAAGAACAATCCTTCCTGCGAATGGACCCTGGCTAAATAGGATCGGCATAGTCCCCCCTTGGGGCACCAGAGACCCAATCAATAAGAGTATAACGTCCCGCAGAACGCCAGTGGCCGTCAGTAATTATGGGTCATCAATCCCGTATCTCCAGCGGAGCTTCCGGGTCACAAGGAAAACTGCATCGAAGCCCATACGCTAAGGAATTGTCCTTCCTGCCCAATGCCTGCTTTGTTGTATCCACAACAGTAAACCTCTATAACCGCTAAGTCAAACTAGCATGCAATTCTATTAACGGTTATTCCTATCGTACGGCTTAAACGTACCGATGGCCAGCCATTCACGCATGTCCGTGTTATACATGCGACACACAACTTCGTAGTAAAACATGTCAAGGCCAAGAATGCAACACACAAAGGTGGTCCCTTAAACCTATGTTTAATATGTAAGAAAAATAATACATAGCAGGAAATATAAATGAACAGTAAGTTCTAACATGTTATGCCATGTATCACAGTTTATTTTGCATAAAGAAAATAATGAACAATGCATGAAATATGAGCTAAAATAAATAAACAGCAAATGGCAAGGTGTCTTGCCTGGTAGGACGCCTGGTGTACTGCAATGATCAATATGGCATGAACTGCGACTTCAGGTAACAACTACACAAGGTAACCTCTGATGGTGGCACGGACAGTTCCATTGGGTCCAGAAGGGTCAATTTAGTTAAGGTCGATATAGGGTAGTCTAGAATTGGTGAGAGAATAGGAGTAAAGATATTGGTCACAGACAGAAGAACAATCGAAGGTATTCTCGTAAATAATATATATACTATTTTATAAAATATTCATAATACCTGAAAATATATATATTTTACTGCCCAAAATATTTATATAAATACAAACTTATAATCAAATAGTTTTTAGACTAAAACCCTAAATTTGTCAAAATAAAGTTTTAGTAGGAAACTATATTTTTTTATTTGAAAAAATAATATACTAGAAATTCATAGCATAATTTGGTGACTACCTTTTTATTGATCAAAATATTTGTTTCCTTTTAGTCAGAAAATAATATTTTCATAAAATTTTATCAATAGTAATATTTAGCAATAAATAGTTTTGCAAGTAATAACAACAATAATCATAATGAAAGCTATGAGAATAATAATAGTTATAATAATAGAAATAATAATCAAAATAATAATAATTAACAAAAAGAAAAGAAAAGAAAAGAAAAGGAAGAAAGAGAAAGAAAGAAAAAATAATAAAAATAAAACAACAAAAACAATCAGTGGGAGGAGGACAACTTTCCTAACCAAAAAAAAACCGAAGATGGAGAGAGGAGATCAAGAGGAGCGGAGAGGCGGCGAGGGTCGGAGTGGAGCGCCGGCGACGCGATGACGGCTAGCGCTGGAGGGGAGGATCGAGCTCTGCCATGACGGAGGCTGGGCGTCAGGAGGACGCACGGCGGTCGCTGCTGACGCTATGGCCGGGGATCTCTGTGGTAGCCACCGCACACTCGCGCGGTGGATCTCGCCGGAGTGGCGAGGATGCCGATGTCGGCGGTGGTCGCAGAGGAGAGAGGGGTCGAGGAGCGGGGGTAGAGGTCGAGAGAGAGGGTGCGGAGGTTGTTCCACCGACGGTGGACGCTGAGGAGGTAAGGCGTGGCGGAGTACGGCGGAGTACGGCGGAGCCGGAGGCGCGGATAGGAGGTTCGGGGCTGGGCTTGGCAACTCCGGTGGCAAGGGTTCGTGGCAACGGCGGTGCTGCACCGGAAGGGGGCGGCCAGCAAAGGTGCCGCGGCAGCCGAGGCGGATCACCGTGGCGACGGCGGATCTGGCCACGAAAGACCAACGCGGCGGCAGAGGCTCCTGATGGAGACGCTCGACGCAGTTGGGGGAGCGCTGCTGACCGCGGTGGCTCAGCAGATGAGCGGGGCTTCGAGCGAGAGGAGGGGGTTTCTCGAGGTGGAGGCGCTCCGCGGAGGCGGCGGACATAGTTCGGCGAAGTCAAGGTTAGGGTTTAATTTATTTTGGGATTTTGGGTTTGGATCTGCCGGCCACGGCGGGGGTGGCCGGTTGCGGTGGCGGTGGTTGTGATGATTGCTGGTGATGGATTTGGGCAGCGTCGGCCGCGATAAATTCTGGCAGCAGGGAGGCCGGGTAGTGAAGTCGGGAATATGCCCAGGTGGTGGCGGTCCTATTGGCGATAGCTGGGTTGGGGAGTCGGGTAAGGAGGAGGAGATGGCCGGAGGCTGTGTCGGGATGGGCCAGGGTTGGTGTGTGGCTGCGGCTAGGTTTACAAGTGTTCGGCACAGGTGATGAGGGTAATGATGATGCTCGTGGCGATGGTGACAGGGGTGTGATGACGATGACGGCGATGGTGGTGGCAGCGGGGAGATATAGATTTGGCCGGGGTAGCGAGGAGGCAGTGGTTGGGACAGATAGGGTTAGGAATTCGTTTAGGATTAGGTTTAGGAATCGTGTCCAAGTGTCAGACATGGATATTAGGTTGGAAAGAATTTGGTATATGTGTGCGGTATGTCGGACACAAAGAAAATGATATATATGTAAAAATAAGGATAGTGGAAGACACCCGGGGTCGGACCCGAGGCCGTCACGGCTGACACGGGAGATGTTGGACCCAGACATGAGGCACTCACATTGGTGGAGGAAATTGTGGAGAATAAAATTTTATGGATGAGTACCTGCCTATTTATACGACGTGGGAATTCTCAGTTGGATAAGGATTGGGATTTGTTTAAATCCCAATGGATAAATCCTGCTCTTAATTTAAATCAAATTAAAATTTATTTATTCAAATCCATCCATATTAAATCTAGGTAAATCTTGCTTTGAATCTATTTATAAAGCATAATCCATAAAAATATTTCAATTTGTAAATCATAACACTAATCCAACCATTTTAAAATATTATTTTGTGAATACTAAAATTTTATAATAAAATAATTTCGAAAATTCCTAATAAATATTTAAATGGAAATAGAACTATAATTTAAATTACCTTTTTGCAAATTCTTAAATAATATCAATTAGTTTTTGAAACTCAAATTATGCATAGAATAAACTTCCATGTTCCTTGTATGGAAAAAAAAATATTTCTCTAAATTATTACTTATACTTGTATAAAATAAGAAATAAGGTTGAACCATCGCGATGCGACACTTTTGAAAATTTTAAGTAAATTATTATATAATATTTTGAAAACTGTCACATATAAAAATTTGTAATAAAAACATCTTTTCCAAAATATGTACCTTGTACATATTGGCACTCGACGAGCAATTACGAAAAACGCAAATTTTGTGAGCGACGTACAATACGACTATGCAACGTACAAATACAGTTAAAAAAAATAAATCCGTACCAATTTTAAATAAAAAAATAGTAGAAATTTAGGGGTTTTACAAGAAATACATAAAATTAACAAGAACTGGAGCCCTCTTGATTGAAAACGTATTTCGCAAGAAGCTCGAACACATTATTGTCCGATGACACCAGCAGTTCGCAGGCAGCCTTCCTCAAAGCTTCTTCCTCGGCAGTACTCCCAAGCTCCCCAAGTTTGGCAAGAATGTCATATTTCTGTCTAGAGACAGCCGAGCTTTCTCCGACTTCTGGCTGAGTAGGCGACGGAGGCTCGTCGGAAGGAGTGTCGAGGGCGACTTCGATCTTCGGGATAACTCCCGTCTCTTTAGGCATATCTTCTGAAGATATTTGCAAAGGAAAGAAAAGTGGTGAATAATGCTCTCAGAAAAGTTCCATACTATTTATAGACAGAAAAGCCAAACATTCTGTCTCAAGAATTGAAACAACCTTTCCTCGAAAAGGCATATTCGTTCATCTTGTGAAGAGATCTTCATTTACACTTTGTCTCGAGAATTGAAGCAACCTTTCCTTGAAAAGGCATGTTTATTCATCAGCATTTTCATCTCTATTTCATTTCATGAATAGGCCTACATTTATTATCATTTATTTACTTTTTCGTAAATTAAGCCACAAGATAATAAAAACTCAAAATCCACTGTAGAGTCTATTCAAATCATCAATTCCATCTTTTGAAACCCAGCTATTTTAAAAGATGTCTTTTTCTTTATGATAAATTCGTATTATCACAGATAATTGTCTTTTTAGACACGATTTTTTGTCTTTGAGTCCCAGCGGACTTGAAGATCATTAATAGAAAAATGAGTTCACGTCCACATTACCTCTGGATTCTATTTTCTATATCATCACATCAAATCCAATCATAAAGAAGAGAAAACATTCTTTATTCCTTCTTTAAAAACATAGATATATCTTAATAAAAATCTATTACATCTTGGATTTTCATTCTAAATTTAACAAATGAAGGTCTATTACATCTTTGGATCTTCTTGTTGGTGCCAATTCCTTATCGACTCAACCTGAAGCAGCGAGCAAGGCAATGGAAAAGGAAGGCGAAGGGCATCAACCCGAAGATGTCCTGTTTCCAGTGCAGGTAGAGATAGGAATATGCTCATCCTTTCCTGTGATACAATTCCTAGTTCTGTCATGAAAGGAAGTCTTCTTCCTAAATACTTGGGTTAGAGTCGTCTGTACCGTCCAACTCCCATGTATAAAGGCCCTTCCTACAATCTTGAGGAAGCCCTTTTAAGCATGAAGAGTTCTGAGCTCTCTGATGTGTGTGTCAAAGTGGTTCAACTTCATAGCATACAAGATCACCGATGCCAGTTCTGGGAATTTTCGTCAGTTGGTCTCCTGCAAACATCAGAAAGAAGAAGAGAATACAGTAAATATTCTTTTCTTATCGCAACTATTCATGTGCAATTGAAGCTGAAATATTATGCGCATCTATAGGCGTATATTTCGAAAAAAAAAGAAACAACGTCGCGTGATATTCGGAAGTTGATGTTGTCAGAACCAAGAAAGTGCGGCATATAATAAGACAGTAACACAACAAAGCTCACATATGCCCAAAATCAAGACATGTTAACACTGTTACGCGACAAAAGTTCAAATGTGCCAGGATTTATAAAGTTAAACTTTTTTTCATTTCATAATGAAAAGTAAAAGACAGACACTAAAAGGCACTATTGCCATTATATAAAAATGACGATCTTATGTCACGTCATTTCTTCTTTCCGCCATCAGCTTGGTGCAATGTAGCGCTCAACTCCTCTATATTGTGGATCCCCGAGCGATACATTAGATGGAGGAATCCTTCTCTCTGTTCCAGTGTGCTACGATCTTCAGAAGACGATGGCCCACCTTGGGAACGAGCGAAGACTGCTGGGGTCAGGCCAAAGCAGTTCAGAAAGTTCTCTGCCCTCAAGGACAGGTCGGCTTCTAGCAGATATGCTATAGGCGCAGAATTTGACTTCTCTTCAGAAGCCTCACCATCGACAGTGAGGTTCACCTTCTTCATGCTCTCCTTGGGCGCCATGAGAGTAGTGAATAAAGATGAAGGATGGCAACGTCATACCTATATATATACAATGAAGGTCGGTTCTCGTCGACTCTTCGTCTTTCCAATAAATGGGCACGTATCACTTAACGAGGGAGAAAGGAAAAAGACTTTTCGAAAAAGAGCGCCCCATAAATAGGTTCATTATTGGGAATGAACCGAGCATTTAATACTTTTTTAGTCAGGTTGCATGGCACTCACATTGCGTCGCACTCAGCATGCACAGCCATTAGGTTGCACAACAATCATGATTATGTCACATCTTGCTGCACAATGCATCAAAATTATGCCTAAAATACAACACAGATTTTGAAGCATCGTGCAACATGGGTCGATAGTAACCAAACCCTAAAAAGGGAGGCGCAAGTTATGAGTTGTACCCCACTATAAAAAAAGTGAGTGCACGATGTCAGGAGCCGGCCAAACCCTAAATAGGGTGATCGATGATCGAGTCTAATGATTACCTTCCATGGCCAGGTTAACAGTCTCTCGTCATAACGAAGGCAGAATATACTGACACGCACGTCGCTGCTCTCTGCATGATGAAGCATGAGGTACAGGCTCGGTGAAGCCCTTTCCTTTCTTTATATCGAATCTCCTAGGTGTCATTAGGGTTTATCAAAGAAGCTTCTGAATCGGGAAGAAGATAAGATAGAGTGGTCAAAGAAGGAGGTAGGGTTTCGAGAAAATCACGTTAGTGAAATGAAAGAAACAGAGTGTATGGCTATTTATAGCCCAAACAGTTACGCAATCCATGCTGAAGAATCGGGCTCGAGTTGACTGGTGCAACACAAACAGTTCCTTGGCACAATCCAAACAAAACTAGCATAATTCAAAGTATTTCAAAACTTTGAAGTATTTTCAAGTTTTAAAAACTTTAAAGGGGGTCTTGTACAGGCTAAAAATTAAGATACGCCACCCATTAAAGTGTTCGATCATCATATGGCACCAAATCATTATGTTGCACCAAATTATTAAGTTGTGCAGCATCAGGCTACGCCAACGTCAGGTTGTGCTAGAGTCAGGTTGTACGAGCGCCACGTGGTGCACTTTCTCGAGAAACTGTAACAGCATCATCATTGACTAACAACTGACAGCACGGAGATTAAGGAAAATATATCCGAATCTCGCACAATACGGTGCTCGAGAAAATTTTGTCAGCATGTAATTAATGCTGACAGCTGGTTCGCACAAGTCATTGTGTGGCGCTAGAATTAACCAGTACAACACTAAAGACCCAGTCAACGGCGCCAGTTATTGTCACTACCACATTTCTAGTGTGAGGGTATTTTTATCATTTTTGGGGTAATTTGAATTTATTTGAATTTATGGGAATTTTTAGGATTTATTTTGGAATTGTTTGGACTAGGTTGACTTTGACTAGTATTGACCCTTGTAGACCAACCTAGGAGATAACCCTAGTTAGTATGGACTTGGTTAGGTTATATGACTCTAGTCTAACCTAGCCTAATCATTGGTTTGGTCATTAGACTCTAATTAGCAATAGGAATTAGAAAGTCATAAGTCATGGCTTATGATTTAGAGCCTTGATTAATCATTTAACACATAGCGTGTAAGTTGGCCCAAAGCCCAAAGCAATTACCAAACCCTAATCCCTAGGAAGTGTTGGCCGGCCACCTTATCTTCATGGGGATCACCACCCTATAAATACCCTCCTAAAATTTAGGGTTGCCTCTTTCTTAGGAAGGCTCAAGTTTAAGAAGGTTAGTTTCCTATTGTATTTTAATCCCTAGAACTCCATTCCTCTTCCTTTTTCATTCTAATCTTTTCTATTAGGTTCTAATATACCTATTCTTGCTATTGTTAAGGTTCCATCTCAGTTTGATGTGATTTGAGTGGATTGGGACATCAAGAGAAGAGCTATTGATTGGGGGTTTTTCTTGAAAGTTCATCCATAGGTAACTTTCTCATTTCTCCATGAAACTTTGATTTCTTTTCATGATTAGGAAGCCCTAGGGGTCCCCTAAGTGTCTGATTGGTGTCATATCGGGTTCCATAAGTTTCGTGTCCATTTGGACACGTATCAGAGGTAAGGCCTAGGTGTTTGTCGAAATGCCACTGAGGGCATTTCGATTTCGTTTGTGCAAAGTTTTTAAATAGAAAATTAGGTTTTACTGTTGCTTATGCATTTCTATTCTTCTGTGGTGATTATTGTGTCGGCTTGTGTCATTTTCGATGCGTGGACATGCGTGGACACGCGCGCACGCTCGGGATTGGATCCCCTGCTGTTCGGGGGGTCTGGAGGACACGTGAAACTTGACACGAGCCATGGGGCACTGACTGACACGCCACGTGTCAAGTCTCACGTGCCCACACGGCGTGTCGGGGGAGAAATCTTCGTCGCACGTGGATTTCACTCGACAGTGCACTGTTAATTTCTAGCTCTGATACGACTCTCGTATCCGACACTGACACGGATTGGACACTAGCCAGTTGGCCTATGTGATAGCCCTATAGGTGGGCTATTTATGTGAGTGACCACGAGACACTGTTGTGTCCTGTGTCGTGTGTACGACACGAGTGCACGTGTGCACGAGGCAGTGCACTGGGCAGTGCACTGTTGTGTCTGATTTTGGGTTTCTTTGTTTTGGACACGTTTGTGTCGTATGTATGGACACGTGATAGACCCTGGGACACGTACACATCATGTAATTATATTACCAACCTTTAGTTAACATTTTAAATTTGATTTTAATGGTGAACTCTGTGAATTCCCTATTTCCTGAAATGTGTTTCAGACTTTTAATCCCTGATTTTTCCAGGTATTGAATTATGGTTTTAGCATCAATTTTATACTACTTTAGACTGTTTAATTTCATGAGTTTAAACTCTAATAAGTGTACTTATATGGTTCCTAGCTATATGTCAGAATTTGATTGATTTGGGACTGGTATTATGGTTTTTCGAATGTGTTATGGGTTTTGGTTTTGATGAGTATAGGTACACTGTTAATTTGAAATCTGAGAATAGGTTTCATATTTAGTATTGTGGTTTTGGTTAAGTTGATACTGAAATCTGAGATTTCTTTCTGTGGTCTTAAACCTGAGATTGATGTGAAGTCTCACATTGCATTGAGTTGTTGTTTTGGAATGGGCTTTATGGCTGAAAGCTAAGTGTTAGTTTCCAGTTTAGTATTGTATTATTGGGTGAGATTTGATCCCTATTTAACTGATATTGTGCTTCACATGGACATGAACTATAATTCCTATACCATAGAACTGCTGTCACTGCCTATCTAGTCACACAAACATTACACACATATACAGCCACTGTTTCCAGATTTTGATTTCTCTTTAGCTTGCACACTCTCATGTATATCTGACACACATGGCACCCTCTCACTCATTTCATATACACATCCTCACACACTCTATACTAATTCCCTGTCACTCCATATTCCTGAGACACATAGCATCCACACACACATGACACTGAATTTTTGACACTGATATTTCACACTATTTTGGGTTAATTTAATGCAACATGACACATTCCTCTACTACCATCTAACTGTACACAGGCTCACCTATTCACCTTTTGTTCACATACACAAATCTGTAAACACACACAGTTTTTCCTGTTCACACAGTCACTTGACACACCTCTATGACACATACACACATAGCCCCTCTCTCTATATAATATATGTATGTATGTAGTATCTATATGAATATAATATATGTATGTATAATATAATGAGTGTATATATATATATATATATATATATATATATATATATATATATATATATATATATTTGGTGGTTGTGTATTTTGGGTATCTAGTCTAGATACCTACATGGGATGTGTGGCTTACACAAGTGTATATGTATGTCACATATATATGCAACTTGTGTATGTATTATTCATAGGTAAAATATATTCATGTGTTAAGAATAGGCCTAGGTAATGTGGTGTAGCCTGGTGAGCCTAGATTGGGCTTGTACAGTCTATTTGGACCTAGTATAGCCATGTTAGACTAGTGTAGACTAGATTGACCTAATTCAGACTTGGTTGACCTAGTTTGACTTCTAGGGTTGACCAGAGTTGACCAAGAGTTGACTTTGGCCTAGATTGACCTAGAATCATGTAGAATGCATAGTAGGACTTCATTATAACATTTTGGACTTATTGTGACTTGTGTTGTTCTGATTAGGAGCCAAACACCACTCCTCGGACAGTACTTTCATATTGGACACTCAGATACCAGGCGAGTACATTCTCTGATCATTTCATATCCTGCTTAGAACTATTTTCTGTAGTAGATTACTTTACTTGTACTGTCACGTTGGTCATACGGATTGGTACTATATGGATCCCTTCTTGAGATGTTATCCATAGGGAGCATCGGGTACTACATGTTCTGTGCATTTCACTTACATGGCGTATCACTATGCTTCATTGGTTCTTCGATCACTTGTGACATATACTCTTATGTTCACAGAGTCTTCCTGGAATCCTTATCCCATTTATTGGGTCTCATAGACCCCATTTATGGGACATCCATGTATCACCCTTCGGGGGCCTGTGCATGGAATCATAACATAACCTGGTTGGATCCTTGTGTATTGATTGGGGGTACGGGGGAGTAGAAGTAGACATGTGAATAATGCACCAGTAGTGTAGCATCAGAATCATTCCATAGTGTAGCATCAGAATCATCCCATGCCATTTACATGTCCATGTTGTACTCTGACTCACTAGCCACATGTTAGTTCTCTATTTATAGTAGATATTTCTATTACAGCTTTCTCTCTCTGTTTACATACTGCACTTCTTTCAGTACTTGTATCTTACTTTACTATATGATTATATCTTCTAACCTGCTATGAACTGTTGAGATGTACTGTACTCGCTCCTGTCCTGACTGGACCTGTTGAAAATATTACAGAGGACGAGGAGGAGGCCTACCTGGATACTTACTACGGGGCAGCCTTAGATGACACTTGCGAGCTGGACCCTCAGGAGGACCCAGCTCTAGCTGAGGACATTACCCCGATTGCCTAGACTAGATTAGTTAGGCTTATCTTACTTTATGTAGTCTTGAGACATGTTTTAGCTAGACTTTATTCTGAGTTCTGATTTGTATATATTCTTTCATTCTGTATCTGAGACCATGTACTTCTTGATTTTGCTGGAATTATCTTAGACTACTTTTTATCTATTTGTTTCCTTGAGTTCTATTTCATATCGTGCTATCTCTTCCTTAGTTGTGATTGAGTTTATTACTGCTATGTCACCCCCATTCGGGGAGTATAAACTGTTTAGATATATATTGTTAGATGTATGTTGACCTAGGACAGCGTTCTACCATCGACACTGCGGCGTAGGCTGGACGTACCCACGTCTCGTGCCCTTACTCTAGGGTGCGGGTCGTGACAGTTGTTGAGTTGCGCCCATGCACAGCCTGATAAGTTTGAGCCACCTGAACAATCCCCATTTTAAAGCAGGGTGATATGGCGCGCAAGCCACCAACTTCACAGAGCATGCCCACTTCACTGCCTACAACCACGCACATCTCAATCAAACGATGCCATGCGTCCATAGCAGTTGGTGCAAACCGCTCGTGCTGGTTGTTACATTGCGTCCATGTGCAACCTGATGAAGCTCGCACACATGGTGATCAAACAGTGTTCAGGACAGAGTGACATGGCGTGCAAGCCACTAAATTCGCAGAACATGCCCACTACACTCTCATGACTATGCGCATCTCAATCAAACGTTGTCATGCGTCCATAGAAGTTGGTGCAAACCGCTTGCGCAAGTGAATATGAGGCGCAGAACCTGAAGCACGCACAATCCATAATAACTTCTAAACAGTTATTTTAAGAACTCTATAAATAGAGTTTCAAATCAATCTCAAGGCATCAAGAACTATCATAATCTCTTGCTAAAGTGTTGTTGCATCCTCCAGAGGCTTGTGTCTTCGATATCACATCGTCCAAGGGATAAAGTGATCGTCTTCTGATCAGATTCCTATAGTTGTACTTCTCCAAAAATTAGTTGTATTCTTGTATTCTTTTCTAAGTTTGTAATAAAACTTTTGTTTTTGCAAATGTGTATAGATGATTACAAACTGACTTTAGAAACTGAAATCTAGAACAAGAAAAATACTAGAAATAGAAATTATTCTTATCTTTGCAATCACAGTTTCTACAATGAGGCATATACAAAAACAAGAAGATGAATACAGAAAGAAATCTTCTTGCTAGGTTGATGAAGATCGTCATTGCATAGAGCAAGATTCTTCCTCTTTCAAACGATTTGCTCCCATGAACCAACAAGTTCAATGATCGAACTTGTGGAACGCTCTAGTCACCTCTTGTGCTGGGCTTTGAATAGATGAACTCGCAAAGCAGGGTCTCGTGGATAGGTGGCGGCCACAACGAATCCTGAAGTTAACAAGAATTCTCTCTTTTGACTCTTCTGTTGTGTCTCTCAAGGAGAGCAATGAGAGAATTTATGTAGGGAGTTGTGAAAACCCTAACCCTAATCTACTCATCGCCCCTAGTCTCGAAGATTAGGATCAATCATAACAAAATATTAAAAGATTAGGATCAATCTAAATTGATTACTTGCTAAATTTATACACATAATACAGTTTTTGTGCAATCAATGTAATCTGTGCGCAAATCCCACGATTAGCGTAGCCGCACTGGCCGTGCAAATATCGTGCCCCCGTGTAGCAACCTGCGGCCCGATGCGTACGTACAAAGTACAAAGTGTGCCATCAAATTGCCACTTTGTGCCCTTCGTCCGA
This sequence comes from Iris pallida, assembly GCA_029216955.1. Classification (NCBI taxonomy): domain Eukaryota; kingdom Viridiplantae; phylum Streptophyta; class Magnoliopsida; order Asparagales; family Iridaceae; genus Iris; species Iris pallida. The sequence continues at coordinate 3,820,020 of JANAVB010010193.1, read as the reverse complement.
GCCCGAGTCACTAAGCCCCTAGGGGCTTAGTCCCTAAGGGATTTTTCCAAAGAGAGTGACAAAACATAAATATTTCTTTGAGGAGCTCTTTTAGGAAAAACACTCCACCCTGCCAACCATATGGGGCCACCATGCCCCATGTTCATATGTAAATACAAAGCATAGCTATATATTAAGATACTAACTTGGAGGTTTTTCCAATGTGAGATTCTTTCTAGTGGCCTAGGCAAAAGCCCCAACATCTTTATCTTTTATTCTCCTTTTTCTTTTTCTTATTCGCTCTGAGATGATAAATAATAAGAACTTTTTTGATAAGAGCATTAAAGTTTACTTAAAGTGTGGAGAGAGAACAAAATTTAGAAATTTTGCAGAATAAGAATTAAAACGACGAACAATGGGACGTTTTTCTTGAATATCCAACAAACAAGATCAAGAAAAATGCTCATCCGTTGGGCATTTGTTGGACGGATAATGCTCATGCGTTGTGCATTTTTGGTAGAGGAGTTTAAAAAAATAAAATTTAAAAATGTCAAAGAAATGTCATACCATTGGGCAACTTTTACCCAAAAAAGGCCTAAATATAAGACGTTCTTCGTGTAATAGAAAACGTTCAATGCTAGCACATTTTTGTTGATATCGTGTTTTTTGGAAAACTTCTTAGAGGGCTCACAAAGAATTAGAATCCTAAAGCTATGACAATCACTGAAGGGAATGATCTTACCACTATAAACCTTGAGACGCTCATGGGAAAGCTCATGATGAATGAGTTAGGCTTGAATGACCAAGAAGAAGCCTCCATATAAGAGAAAAAAAAAGAGAAAGAGATGGAGAAAGAGAAGGCACTTTCTGTAAAGGCCAACCATCACAAGCACTCCTCAAAAATTGAAACCGAAGATGAGGACTCTGACGAAGAAGAGATTTTCTTTTCTTCCAGACACTTCAAGAAGTTTCTAAAGGTAAACAAGAAGAATCAACATGGAAGGGATGATCGTGATGAAAAACCCACGTGCTATAACTGTAATAGACCCGGACATATCAAGTAGGATTTTCCCATGGCTAGGAATAGCTATAGAAAATTTGAGAGATCTAGCGAAGGTAGCTCCTCTTCAAGAAAGTTCACCAACACTAGCATTTGGTGTAGAATGAAACACCAACGCTAGTGACTTCGACAATGACAAGGATTCTTGACATACCCCAAATGTTTGTCTGACAAAAGATTCCAATAAGGTACTAGATGACTTCTCCTCTAACACCCCTACATGTAGCGAATTAGAGTTCTATTAGTGAACTCTTTGGTGATTACAAAATATTGAAACAAAAATATAAACAAGCTCTAAATGAGGTTGATGTGCACAAACAGAAACCGAAAGACTCACAAAAGTGATGAGTGAGATTAAATAAAAAACCGCTGCTTGTGACACAGATGAGATTGAAACATTCAAACTAAAGCTACACACAACTTTAAAGGACATCAAAGAAAAGGAGTTTGAATGTCAAACTCTCAATGTTGGCTATGACATTGCTAGAAACAAGACATTAATTGCCTCCCAAAGAGAGGAGGTATATAGTCACGGCCAAGTATAATGAGCTCATTATAAAAAGCATGAGGCAATAAAGTATAAATACAATAAATATGCATCACAACACTCACTCTCACGGCACAAGACACTGTGGCCCAAGGCACACACAAGGAAAATCTTATTTCTATGCCACTAGGACCCATGGTCATTACGGTCACACACATATAAGACCTTATGCAAAGAAAACATACAAAACTAATTCTCCACAGAATTATGTTTTTTATTAAAGTCATTTGTCACGACCCGCTCCAGAATTCTGGATACATTTCGGACACGCCCAGCCTACGTTGTGGACACGAAGTAGTAAACTATATTTAAACGTCAGGAAAACTCCAATACCATGATATCAATCCTTGGCTCAATCACAGATCAAGTAAACGAAAACGATCCAATACACACTCACACGATCACAGATCACTATATTTTTTTAGTACATCATACATATCCAACTTCGGAGACAAATTCGGTAACTAAATCCAGAAGAAAAATAATAATACATCTGTCTCATGAAAACTATCTAATACATCAAAATATTTGCATCTGGTCTTTTAGCATCTTCTAGGAGTCGTCATCCATTCTAGCGCGAACCTCTTGCCCAGGTCTAATATGTCAATGATCTAGTCAGGAAACGAGCAAAGTACAATTTATAACAGTGAAACATATATATACAACATATGCACAAGTAAAGATGCAATAAAATATGACAAACCTGAATCATCTGAGAAGCATAGTCTACTGAAACAAGAAGATCATGACACGTGATTTGAAATACTTAATAGATATATGACCAGCTGGGTAAAGATCATGAATAAAGAACAAGTATATGGTACGGATTAATTACACGTACACCGGTGTATGATTAAGCTATCAACAAGAATTTCGAAGTTGGGCTTTGGTCACATACCCGTAGTATTTCACCTCCCCAAGTACCAGTAAAGAACAATAACATAATAACCAGAAACACATGACCAATCGTGTAACAACGTGTTCAACATGAATACAAGTCCACATGAAGTAAATGAGCAAAAGTCATAGAATGTACTTGCCTTATCCTTGTAAATCAATATCCAAAATTTTCCACCTATAATAGGGCAATAGTAGGTTAGTTCTCATCAATGGAATTATCTAGCTATTTGCTAACAAGCTAATTCATTATCTAATATATATTATAGCTATATGTACTAGCTAGCAAGAAATAATTCTGTAAGAAAATGTTTTAGATACATAATTGTTTAGAAATATTTTTGCTAGCAAAATAATTTAATCAAGATAATATTCATAGGAAATTGGTTTTAAATATAAACACCAGTAAAAAAATTCAGTATAGGAAAATAATTTTATATTAGCAAAATATTACATAGATACTAGCAAAATAGTTTTGACTACTTTACTATCTAAAATATTACAAAAGAATATTACTAATAGTAGGAATAACAATAATAATATTAGCAATAATAATGCTACATTAATAATAATAATAATGACAATGATAATAATAAAATAAGAATAAGAATAAGAATAATAACAAGAATAATAGTAATAATAGCTCAGGCCAAAGTCTGCACCAGCCCAACAGTCAACCCAAGCCCATTTCTATTTTTTTTTCTTCCCCTTTTCTTTCTTCTAACACAGCCTAGCCCAATGGCCAAGCACACAAACTCGACACACCTTTCCTATAATAACCTTAACCCTAACCATTCTCTCTCTCACCTCTCATTCACTCAGCTCCACACAGGAGCTGCCTCTAATGGAGAGGAACATGAAGAACAAGAAGAAGAGCAAGAAGAAGAGGAACACCCACTCTCAGCCCAAATAAAGAGGAACAAGAAGAAGAGCAAGAAGAAAAAGTGCAGACGAGCTCGAGAAAGATGCTTAACTGGACGTTCGAGGCACGACGTGGTTCCGGTTGACAGATCCGGTGGCTCGGTGTTGTAGCGGATATCGATGACGGCGACTACGCGTGACTTTGATCCGACGTTGAAGGCTTCGTCCCGTCCAACTCGGTGAATTGTGGTGGCTCAGTGAGGCGACTTCTACAACGGGCTCTGGCCGAACACGGCAGGTCTCGATGGGGAGACGGCCAGATCTGGCGAGGTAATGGCATGATCGAGCGGTAGATGCAGTCGACTTCAACGGTGGAGGAGATTGACTCCTGATCTGAAGACGGCCTAACTCATGCGGTGGTCCGATGACTTGATCTGATGGTACGACGATCGACGGGATTCAACGATGGCATGACCCCAAGGCCGGACACGATGTGGTGGATCTGTGTCACGGCGGCCGGTGTGGTCGACTTGAAAGGGTGCTACACCGGCGACGTCACAGACTTGGTGACTAGGGCACGTATCTGGGTAGAGGAGACTGATCCCTGGTGCTGGCATCGAGGACACGCAGCGATGGCAGTTTCGAAAAGCATAAAGAGGAGTGAAACACTCGCCAACGGGAAGAGCACGTTCAACTGCTGATGGCTCCAGAGACATAGGTGACGGTTCTTGATGGTGAGATCTGGTGGTGACACGGCAGTCAGACGACTCCTCCGACGAGATAGCCGGACATGGCGACGACATCAATTCGGGTTAGGGTTTAGATCTAGGGATTGTGGATATGGTGTACGTGTCCATGTCACGGGACACGAGACACAGGGAATTCAGTGTAATCCTTTATTGGGGACACATGACATGGAGATGGGTTGGACACGAGAAGTATTTGTGTTGACACAACTGTATATATAAAAATATAAGAAGTAGTAGAATGGACATGGACACGTGGACACGGTAGCTAGGCACTAGATTAGGAATAATTTACAGAAGTTAATGACTCTATTTATAGAGTGACTAGGAAAGTCCTAGAGTCTCTAGGCATATGGGCTAAGGGAATATTCCTAAAATATTCCCGACTAATCCTGATTAGTCTAGTAATTCCCGCATATTCCCACTAAGTCTAGGTGACTAGACCTTCTATAATGGATTTCCTAAATGACCAATCTAGTTAAGAATATTTACAAATCTACCATTACCATAATAGGGAAATTATAATTAACTATATATAATTTCAGCTAAAAATAATAATCAATTTATTCCAAAAATATTACTTCAAATAATCAAAAATAATTAGTACTATCTTAATTAATTAGTTAGCAGTATAAATTTTATAATGAGAATCATACTCTCAAATAAAATATTTAATAAACCATTTTTATTAAAATTATTAATTAAATCATGAATAAATTTTTTTAAAAATAATTAGAAAAATAATAAAATATTGAGAATAAATTTAAATCTTATTTATTTAGGAATAGAGGAGTTACAAATCTACCCACTTTAGAAAAAATTTGTCCTAAAAATTTTAGGAGTAGTGGTAGAAGGAACAAAAAGATTTACAAAGGAGGAAGTATTAGGAACTAAGATACAAATCTCAAACAGAAAAGCAAAGAAACTACACAAACAAATCTCGAATAGGAAAGCAAAGATTTTAGGAAAAGTCTAGGTGACTAGTAGAATCAAGATTATCTAGGAGTGATCATATGATCAAAATCAAAACCTAGGCATGGTCAAAATAATATTAAAATAACATAGTTATGATTTAATTCTAAATAGAATCGTGACCTAATCACAATCAAAATCGTTTAGGCATAACTAACACAACTAGGAATAAAATTCAAATCATAATTAGCCAAAATATGGTCAAAATTCTATAATCACGACTAATGGGGTCATAAGTGCTAAAATACGATCAACATATAAATGGAACGACTAAGAATAATCAAAACAAGAATTTTGAAAATGTGTAATTTGGCTTGATCAGAAATCAAACTTAAACATGAGCAAAATCAAATTCTAGAATTGATTCGAAACATGATTAAATTGTTTTAGGCACGATTTGATCAAAACATTTCAGGAGTAAAAACCTAAAGTCACATGCATGATCAAATATCAAAAAATTAGACATGATCAAAATATAATAAAAATTATTTTGGTAACCAAAGATCTAGTCATGACCAAAAGAACCAAAATTGTCTAGGCATGACCAAGTCAAAATCAAAATCGCTTAGGCATATCAAGGATAGAATTGAAATCTAGTTATGATCATACAAGCATGAATTATGAGCAAAATCAAATTCTAGAATTGATTCGAAATATGATTAAATTGTTTTAGGCACGATTTGATCAAAACATTTCAGGAGTAAAAACTTAATGTCACATGCATGATCAAATATCAAAAAATTAGACATGATCAAAATATAATAAAAATTATTTTGGTAACCAAAGATCTAGTCATGACCAAAAGAACCAAAATTGTCTAGGCAGGACCAAGTCTAAATCAAAATTGCTTAGGCATATCAAGAATAGAATTGAAATCTAGTTATGATCATACAAGCATGAATTAAGAGTCGTCTAGATACGTTCAAAAATCAAATTTAGGCACGATCATGAATGTATCCCTAATAGGATCCAAGTAAGACTGAATGATGATCAAATGAGGATAAAATCAAAAGAAAATTCAAGAAACTTTAAGATAATCAGCTAATTAACCCCTTACACGGAACATAATCTTTTAACTCGCTGAATTAGCTAAATAATCAGCAATAAATTTTATAGACAACTAAGATGACTACCCCAAGCACTATAACTAATTCTATTATGAACTAAAAGACATCTATCTAAAATTGACTAAACTAAACTTTTCAACAACTGGAGTTTATCTGTTAATACCGATTTATTTTAAATTCCAACCTTCCAAATCTGACTACAATAATAATTGTCAATCAATTGACAAATCCTCAAAATTTCTGTTGAATCAATCTATAATTTTGAGAATTCCAAATCCATAAACCAACTTATCAAATTTAAATCCTTAACATTTGATAATCTTCCAACAAATTTTTAAAACTCAACTGCTCGTTTACTTTAACCATTATCCATCTATCCTGCTTAGTGTTGGCATTCCAGAGTTGCCTACCAATGCTCTCGTCTCCATTCCCTACTACTACTATGATACAACTCTATAATAGCTTTCTATGCATTATACCCGTCCTTTCCATATATAACAATCATCTAATTTCTCAAAAAAAATTCTCTTTAAATGTTCATTTAGTTTAATCTTCATATCCCTATAGTATCCTGAAGTATAGTTCCAAATTCACTTCCTTTATGGGAGAGCCTTATCAAATTCTAGATTTTCTTTGCCAACTCTACTTATGTTTTTCTCTATCTTTCTATATAACTTATGTTCTTGCTTATATAATTGGTCATTCTACGAAATTGCTACATTCTTTCATTTGTTAGAGTCCGCTGCCTAGGCACTAGTAAGCACTATCAATGACTCTATCATCTTCCTCTTGAATAAATCACAAGCTATAGAATGTATAACTCCCTCAAGACTTATTACTAACTTGCTTATACAAGATCTTCTTCTAGTACATTTTATACCCTTAATTAACTAACCTAATTGAAAATGCTAGTTCCCAAGGATACCTAAAAATGAGCTACATAACTATCTATATTTCCCCGTATATAGTAATATATATATCCACATTGCTATCTAGAAAGTGTATATATACATAACTATCAAGAAAATATATGCAATACACTAGAGTTGAACCATGAAAAAGATTGGGCCAATAGATGTTGGAAAATAGTCCTAATAAGTTCTAGAAAAATCAAGCAAAAATTCTATATGAAATCTATGTTAATAGAGATAATTTCTGAAAGTGGGATCAACCACTAAGATTTTAAATAAGGCCAAAACAAATCAAGATAATTTGTGGTAAAGTTGTTAATGGTGATAAGAGGCCAAACATGGTATATAACACGGATATAGTCTCAATAGTATTCGAATACCATACATATTCAAAGTCATTTTGCCTAGAGTTTATGCCCCGCCAATTATGCATCTGGCTGTAGTGAACCTTTGGTTCCATTACTCAAATTATGATAGATTACCAAATATTCTATCAACTTTATCTGATATTGTCAGAACAACTCAAGAGATCAAAATATTATGCTTTTAGGAGATAGCCTCAATAATATCTGAGTATGAATACCTGAAATTACTTTGACTTAGAGCCCATATCTCGCTAGTGCGTAGCTGGCTGTAGTGAACCCGCAGTCTCCATAATACAGGTAAATGACTACAGTGTGCATCTGCCAGCCATAGTAGGTCGTCGAATATTTTTTCCACTTTATCTATTAGAATTCCAAAGGAGTTTTTGAAAATTCAAACAAGTACCAAGTTAATCATGATAGAAAAAGATGTATATATCTATTCTTCTAGTATCGGTTCTTGAGAGTCAATCGATCGATTACCAAAAGAAAAGGATTGAGGTGTACAAAGGGAAGTATATGCTCTTGGATCTTTCTCTAGTTCGATAATTTCCAGAAAATCTATAGACTTTGAATCGATCCAAACTGATCAGATATTTGACTTGGCTGAAAATAGAGTGAGTAAGGATTCGGGTTGGCTTGAATAATATACTTGGCATCTTTAGGAAAATCTTGACCTATGATAGGATCATGTTGGAAAATAATTCCTTATAGTCAAGGAAAGTTAAATTGAAAATCGACAAAATCAACAAAGAAATCCGAAATAAGTTTTACAAATAGTACGTTTTCAAGTTGAGTGGAAGAAACCAATAAAAATATTCCGCCTCTGGAAATTACTTAAGGGAATAATGACCAATATCAGAATGATTTTGGTGAAATGATTCCTTATGGTCAATGAAAAGGTTGGGGAATTTGAGAGGTAAGTTGGACTAAATAGCTAGTCTTATGGTTTCTATAATAAAATATTTGAATTGGTTCAAAGAGTCAAATTGAAGTAGTTTAGCAAAACCAATAAAAGAATTTGAAGGGCTTAGAAAAATCAGTCATTGATGAGAGATATACTAAAAGAGGAGTCAAAACTTCTAAAAGAGTAATTGGCCTTGTCCCTACAGAATTTAGAAACTAATAGAAAAGATAATCCTCTGGAAACCATGGAATATCACTTTTAGCCTTCTATGGGAAGATGTAAATAATAACACAAATAGTGTGTATATATATATATATATATATATATATATATATATATATAGTCATAACCCGTGCCCATAGGGCATGGTTCATTTAAGGTATTCCCCCTCAAAATCTTGGACCCCCAATTTTAAACGAACAATAATAATTATGAGGCCCCCATCAAAATATTAAATCCCAACCACTGCTGGATGTGAATTTTTTTGGATTTCCTATAAAACCCCGCTCTCAATAATGCTCATCCACAACCATTATGAGTGCAAACCCCACTCTTTGAATTCCCCATAAAACCCCACTCTCAATAATGCTCATTTCCCATAAAACTCTACTCTCAATAATGCTCATCCACAACCATTATGAGTGCAAACCCCACTATTTGGATTCTCCATAAAACCCGACAACCGTTGATTCACCAATATTAAATCCCAACCACTCTTTATCTTGGCACAGTCAGCCCTAGGATTCAAAAATCTTTGTGTTTTGTATAATAGATATATTAATATAATCGACCTAAGCTATGATTGAGCATTCTATATCATAGTCCAACAGGTTCCCCAATAGTACTCTATGGCCTAAGTACTATTAGGACAAGACCTACATGGGCCACCACTAAAAACATGTCACGACCCGCTCCTAAATTTTTGAATACGAGTCGGACACGCCTAGCCTATGTTATGGACGCAAATTAGTAAGCTGTATTTAAATCTCAGAAAAACTTACCAGGATATCAATCATTGGCTCAATCATAGATCTAGCAAATGAAAACAATCCAGTACACACTCACACGATCATATATCACTATATCATTTTAGTATATCATACATATTCAACATCCGGAGACAAATCCGGTAACTAAATCCAGAAAAAAAAATAATACATCTGTCTCATGAAAACTATCTAATACATGCATCAAAATATCTGCATTTGGTCTTCTAGCATCTTCTAGGGGTCGTCATCCATTCTAGCGCCAACCTCTTGTCATGGTCTAATATGTCAATAATCCAGTTAGAAAAGGAGCAAAGTACAATCTATAACAGTAAAACAAATACAACATATGCACAAGTAAAGATACAATAAAACATGACTAACCTGAATCACCAAAGATGCATAATCTACTGAAATATGAAACAAGAAGATCATGACACGTGTTTTGAAATACTTACTAGATATGTGATCGGCTCGGTAAAGATCAGGAATAAAGAACAAGTATATGGCACGGTTTAATCACATGTGCACAGGTGTGCGATTAAGCTATCAACATGAATTTCTAAGTTGGGCTTTGGTCACATACCTGCAGTATTTTCCCTCCCCAAGTACCAGTAAAGAACAAGAGCATAATAACCAGAAGCACATGACAAATCGTGCAACAATGTGTTCAACATGAATACAAGTCCATTTCTTTCATCAAGGTGCCTCTTCGACTTTTCGTATAGGCAGGAGTCCGAGTAGTAAGATTCAACCCCTTTGAAGGGATCGATGTCAGCAAATTCCGTCTTCACAAAGCCGTGTTTGTCGACATATTTGAAGCACTGGTGTAGCGTGGACGATCATGTAATCGTGTATCCATGGGCGCCCCAAGAGGATGTTGTAAGAAGTGTCTACATCTATGACGTAGCAGGTGACTTCGGATTGGAGGTCGCCAATTTGACACTTCAGACGAATCTTCCCAATAGGGTAGCTTCTACCCGAATTGAAACCGCTGATGGCGGTACTTGTAGGTGTCAGCGATGCATTGGGATGCGGAGATGATGTAGCAGACCCTTCGGGATGATGCTTATAGAAGAGCCATAATCTATGTGCATCCGATCCACCGTCACATCGCCGATGTATGCTGTGTAGTATAGCGGGCGATCGTGTAGGTTGGTTTTGATGAGCATGTCCTGCGGAGTGAAGACGATGTTGGGCATTGCTCCCATGCAGGCACTGTCTTGGAGATCCACGGGTGAGTCCTCCCCGGTGAGGTTGGATTGAGCCAGATAGACATCGGCATTTTGGAGTGCTTCGCTTAATACAATACGAACGTCCTTGGAGAGTCTTAGGAGTTCGTATAGTGACCACTTGGCCGGTGTGTTAGCCAATTGTGCTAAGATATCAAAGTTGTAGGGCCTCTCTAGCCCTTGGGCTGCCTCTTTTTGGAGGGATTTGTCGAAGCGAGTCTCCCTTGGCCTAGGCTTGTCGGGCGTCGAAGGCTGAGCCGGTCCCGGAGCATCAGTTGTAGTGGGTTGATGATTTTTAGCTGGATTGTCAACCACAGGTTGGGATTGCGCTTCGGACCGCGTGACGACGGCTGTAGCTTCCTCGTTGTCTGTCGAGATTGTGTGGCAGGTTCTGACTTTTCCACTTTTCTTTTTGTCGGTGGAAGATGGTGTGGACCGAGTCACTTCTGACACTACGTCTGGATGGATCTACATGACCTCCCCTCGTGATGTGGTGAGGGGTACTAGACCGGCAGCCTGATCTCGGGGAGGTGGAAGATTGGTAATCTCCATTATCGCAAGAGGGATGGGAACCACCCCGTCTTGAGTCTCCGTCGGAGGAAAGCTACCGAATTGTACGGACACCATATTGGCCGCCACGGTTATCTCTTCGAAATCGATGGCCAAAACGTTCGAATCGATGAGGTTCTGGATATACCGTTTCAGCTGGTAGCAATCGTGTGTAGCATGATGGACATAGCGATGATAATGGCAGTACTTTGGATTCTCCATCTCTGCCGGCCGTGGTTCCCGTCTTGGTGGAGAAAGCTGAATTCTGTCCCCTTGTATGAGCATGTCCAAGATGGGCTTGACGTGACCATCTTCGAAGGAGTAAGTGATTTACGGCCATTGTTTGTCTGCTGGCTTTGGCTCAGATTTTTGTGCTGTATCAGCCACCATAGCCTGCTTTCTCTTGCTGTCCCGATTGTTGGAGGAGCTACCCCCATTATCGTTGTTGGGACGCTTGCCCTTATTTTCTTCTTCGGAGATGTGCAATCCCAGTTGGCGAGCCTTCTTCAGTCGTTCTTCGGCGCTTGTGGCGTTGATGATGAACGTCTTCCAATCTTTGAATTGACTTTTGCCCATCCAGAGACTGATCGTTGGAAGCAGTCTCTTTTGGCAAATTTCAATTAAAGAGGAATCTAGATTTCCGGAGGGCAGCTTCATGGCGATCTGGCGGAACCGCTCAATGTAGTTCCTTGTCAACTCCTTCTCCCCTTGGACTACGTCCATGAGAGTGGACATGGTGACGTCCTGCCCTACTTCGTAGAATATCTCCAAGAACAGGCGCTTGAAGCCGGCGAAGGAGTGGATGCAGTTGTCCGACAGATTGCGATACCAGTCGAAAGCGACTCCTTCCAATGCCCCAATGAATAATCGCATGAGGATAGCATCATCATGGGGCAGATGGTCGATGGTGACCTCGAAGTAAGTGATGTACCGACTTGTTGAGATCTTGCCATCATACGGGTTGATATTGAACGGCATATATCTTGGTGGGAATGGAACATCCCTCCATTCGGCAGGGTATGGTTGCCGCATTCTGAGGTCTTGAGTATTTTTTTGGCCATGGAACATGGCTCGGAGCTCCTGGACCTCTCTTCTTACTTCTCGGGCCTCATCTGTTGCGGTAGGGGCTGTTACTTCGGGAGGATTATTGCCCGGGTTTGGTGCCACTGAATCGAGTCCGCATTGACCGCGGGACCCGTACTTGTTTGGCCAGGTGTTCCTCCTTGCAGAGTTGGAAGAGCGGCTTTGATTTCATCTACAGACTTGACCAAGGCCTGTATTATAGCCTCCAAAGTATCAATGCATTGGCGATCGCTGGAACCACCTTGATTGCTGTCCGTCATGAACACCGTCTTTACATGAGGAGTGATGGAAGGAACGGTAGAGGATGTGCCCTCCGAGTCATACCCATACACCGAGAAGTCATCGGGATAGGTGGGAATGTTCTCTTCGGGCTCGAACTCGGAGGGAACGGTATCCCTAGCCTCAGAGCTTGCTTCATCTTGAGAGTCATGGATGTCCTTGGGGACATCAGCGTCTGTTGTACCTGATGGGAGAGTTGTTTCCCTGGGCTCGGCTCCTTGAAACATCGGATTGTTGTGGATGTTCGGAGGAGTGCTACCCCCAGTTCCCACGACCCCCAGCGATGTAGATGATGAATTCCCTATTGCAGCAGATTTCGTCTTTGAACGGGTGTGTTAGAATATTCCGGTGGAGGACAGCCGTTTAGACGTTAGTTTCTTAGCTGTAGTAGTTGATATTTTGGGGCTGGAGATGCTTGTCTTCTTCCCTCTCCCCTCGGTAGGGACTTTCTGAGTGGAATTGCAGGAGGCAACAGGAGGTGCCTCGTTTTCTGAGCTCGGATGCTGTAGTCTTTGGAAGACGGACGGCCGGTCTTCTGTCACTGTCGCGTTGTTGCAACAGCAGTTGACGATGATTTGGGTGCAGTGACGTCCAAGCGAGGACTCTTTGCACACTGAAGCCCCTTCTCTTTCCTTGCGCTTGTAGAGGATAGCCTCACGCAGGTCAGAGGAACCACTCTGTCCGTTCGCCGGCGGGGGTTAGATTCGAGTAGTTCTATACAACTTCCCATCAGAGGCCCGTGTGATAGTCAATGGGACGCCCCGATAGTCAGAGGTTGGGATAGCTGACTGGGCTTGATGAGCCCGCGCTGCCCTAGACTTCTTCTTTTTAGCACTTGCGGGTGCGTAATAGGAAGAGTCTAAGTTGAATACAGAGTCTGGCTTATCATCCAGAAAACCATCAGGATCAGGACCGCATGAGAGACGGTCGAAGACTGATTGAGAGGAGCGTGGAACGGACGCTATGCGGCTAGGATTGGAAACCGTACAGGCTGTCTGCATGCGGTTGTCCTTAGCTGGCGGATGTGTTGCTTTGGTGCGATTAGTAGGAGTCACGATCGTGCAGGCTGGCCGCATGCGGTTGGCAATTGTGGCCGCATGGTTTTTCTGCAAGCGATTGACTTCAGTAACCGCATAAGCTTTATCCGTGCGGTTGGCAACTGTAGCCGCATAAGCTATGCGGCTGACAGATGTGATCGCATGAGTTTTCTTCATGCGGCTAGCGGACGTGGCCGCATGAGCTTTTTCTATGCGGCTAGCACCCTTATGCGGCTCGAACCGCATAGGGTTCCTCTTTGCCCCTGCAAGTCCAGCATCATAGTATTTTCTTCTGCCGGACTTGGGGACAGCAGAGTTGCCTATGGTCTAAAGTAGGGCCGCAGGAGAGTCTTGCTCGCCGTCTTAAACAACAGAGGGTATCTCTGCAAGAGCTTCAGTAGGAACGAAGGATCGGGGTCTCCACTCCTTGCGGGCCTTCTTCGTGCGGGCTCGCTTCTGGACCGGGCCAGCGCTCTTGTCGGAAAGTATTTCTTCGAACGCCTGTTGGTCGAACCGGGCGACCATCTTCTGTTGCGTGGAGCCAAGCTTGGCTGCATCCGATTGCGTCCCAACTCCTCAGCCGTGGAGAAGTTTGTCTCCAGCAGAGTCGCTATCGTGTTTGCCATGAAATATAAAAGAATAGAACAATTATCGGAGGACCGGACTTTTACTTCACGTTATAAACTCGCTTGTACAAAGAAAGCCTAGGGACGAAAACCTAGGTACAGCAGTCTAAGTACAATTGTTTATTTTAGATTCTGAGGGTGACGATAGAGGCTCGGGAAGGCGATGGCAGCCCTACCTTACTCCTTGGACGATCGGTATGCAGCCTTGGCTCCTGTGAAGAGATGGTCGGCGTTGATGAAGAAATGCTCTTCTTGCTCTCCCTCTATTACTCTTCTGGCTTCTCTCTCTCTCTCTGTGTGTATTTTCTCTCTGATTATTGGGGGAGTCTCTCTGTATATCTCGCAAGGGAATGACACCTTGCTTATTTATAGGAGTGGGGGCATCATTAGGGTTTGGATGATTACCCATTCTCAAAGTGGCGGCGGCCTGATGTTTAATCAATCTGGACCATTAGTTTTAAGCGTGAAGGATCTGGGCCATAAATAGGGATAGTATTGAATCCTGTGAATGATTAATGCTGATTGCTTTAAATCTTCATGATTGGTTGTGTCAAGCTTGGATCTCTCACCACGTGTCCCATTGGCTTGATCACGAATGATATGCCCTGATCTCATTAATTATGAGGATAACGTCAAATATGGTTATTGGGATCTGGTAAATCTCTGATTGATTTAAAACCATGCGTCCCATAATCCAGCTGTCAAGTCATGGGGGCAATTGAATCTCTGCCATGTGTCTTAATGGTGGACCCTGCCAGAGCCGTATGATATCCATGAACCGCATGAGACAGCGTCTTAGTGAGCCGCATGGGATGGCTTCTTGGTGAGCCGCATAGGTATAGTACTTGCGAGCCGCATGGGATGGCTTCTTGGTGAGCCGTAGAAAGATGATTCCTGCCAGCCGCATGAAGCTTGTTCTTCAATTGAGCCGCATGGGAATAGCCACGTGGCAATCTTGGATCGTGTCAGAGATTTTCTCCTGTTCCCGAAGAGTCTGTCATTACGACAGAACCATCATGGCACTTTATGTCAAAGCGCCGTCAGCTGTCAAATCAGGTCAGAGCATTAAGCATTAAATAAGGCCATTACTTGACGGCCAGCTGGATGAAGGGATCCCACGGGGACACGTGGTGTTGATCGAGCCGCATATCTCTGTTGGTCGTTTGTGAGCCGTATATACTCCCGTACCGCATGAGGCTGGGGGACTCTTTGAACCGCATGGGACTGTCCCTATATAAGCCGCATGGATTCTTCTGCTCCGAGCCGCATGAGACTGAGAGTCTCTTTGAACCGGATGGGACTGCCCCTGTATGAGCCGCATGGAGTTCTCCTGTTCCGAGCCGCATAGAGCATCATTCTGATATTTCCTGCTTCTACAGGACCCCCTTCAAAGTTTTCAATTTGTAAAATTGAAATACTTTGAATAAGAAGCATGGCCTTTGCTAACCGTATAGATGGTTCAGCCGCATGGATTTATCTGGCCGCATAAGCTGTTAGGCCGCATAGACTTTTTGCCACGTGTCCCAACCACGTGTGCAAATCTTCTGCATTAAATGCCCTTGATTCATTTTTTGAATTAACGCCGCCTTTTGGGGGAGGATCCCAAGGGTCAGTTTTGCTTTGACCGAAGTATTTTGCCTTTATTCTTTTAGGCGGCGCGTGGATCGAGGCGTTTGTTGATTTACGAGCCTCCTTCGCCTATAAATAGGAGTAATTTATTCTTTGAGGATTTCTTTACCTTCTCTCTTTGCTCGAACTCCTTGTTGCTGACTTCCTCTTCGTCTTCTCCCATCAACGATCGGCAATGGCTCTCAAGAAGACTACCGCTACTACGGGCAAGAAGGCCGCGTCGTCTTCTGCGACAGCGAAGGGCAAGAAGGCCGCGTCTTCATCGACTGCGGCGGCAAATGTAGCGGCTCCTCCGCCGGCTGACGTGCCTATTTTTCACCCCGATGTTCACCCGCCTATTGCTGGTAGGACCATCAACATGAACTGTCATGGCTACGCCGCATATCTTATGCGCGAGCCTATATTTTCATGTATGCTGCGTGTCCGACTCATGTTCCAGCCGCATGGGATATGACCCAGGCCTGAGCCGCATGAAAGTTGTTGTTTGCAGCCGCATAACTACTTCATCATCAGGGCCGCATAAGCTCATCTGGACTTGGACCGCATGAGCTCTTTCAAACTGAGCCGCATAAGCCTATTTCGAACTGGACAGCATAAGATCATTTAAACTAGACAGCATAAGCTCATCCATACTGAACCGCATAAGCCTATTTCGAGACGAACCATATAAGCTTATTCGAATTGGGCCGTATGGGCTCATCCGAACTGAACCACATATGCTCCTTTCGAACCGAACCGCATAAGCTCATTCGAACTGAACCGCATGAGCTCTTTCAAACTGAGCCGTATAAGCTCATTCGAACTGAACCGCATGAGCTCTTTCAAACTGAGCCGCATGAGACTATGCTGAGCTAAGCCGCATAAGCATCAAGTAGTTTGTGTTTCGGCTATCTTTTTGACTTGTTTCTTTTGTCTTTCTTCAGTGAATCTGCCAGTAAATCCTGCGGGAGAACTTCTGGTTGGCTCGAATCAGTTCGCCTTGGACGTGCGTCTTGATGACTTAGTTAAGCATGTGCTGAATCAATTTCCTGATAATGAGCCTTCGGAGAGGTTGAACGCCATCGAGAATCAGACCCTCCATTATCTCCGTGCCATGATGAATGCTGGGAAGTTGGATGGATTATACCTGAAGCCTTCATTCCTCTTTGGAGACGCTTTAACCATAAAGAATCCCCGAGTATTAGAGATTTCTGAGAAATGGGATTTTTTTTTGGATGGGATGGCGATCCATATTCCTCTCATGGAACGTCATTATCCTCTGTCGTGGTTCAATATGGTGTTGTTGGACAGGAAGATGGTGTGTAACTTAACTCCTACCCAATCAGGGATATTGATGGACAACATCCATTATAACCCGAACATGTGGTCAGCGTACGCGGGTAAGGATTCCGTCCTCCGGTACATGATGGGTCTGGCCCCAGGCTCTTTCATGAATGTATACGGTCCCAACTTCACACTCACTCAAGCTGATACATTCCTGAGTCGGCTCGCTCATAAGAAATCTTATCCTGTTGGCAGACTGGCATTGCTGAACTGGATAAACCCCACTTCTACGTGGGCCCAGTTGACCACTTGGGTTCTGCAGACCTACGGAACATTCCTGCGGGAGGTGGGACTTTATCATGCCATTCGGGGTACTTGTCACGGGCTTCCTATCAATAAACCATTGTTCGTGGCGCTCTTAGAGATGTATAACCGGCAAACGGGGACGTTCTTTGCACCCGGAGGGGAGTTGGGGCTTGCTCTCCATGAGATGTATACTGTCTCCAAACTTCCGTGGGGGAACGAGCCTTTCGAGGTGTATACCCCGTCGAATAAGGAGTTCGAGGACTTGAACCGACGACTCCCAGGTTTTGTTGCGGTGTATTAGGAGTTGCTGTGCCATCATAGTGCTTGTCACCAGATGGCTATAAAAAAGGTGGATAGCTCAGAAGGGACCGCTCCCCACACCACATCCTGGGTCAATTATCTTTTTAAAGTTGACCCTTCTGGCGAAGTTACTCCTCGAACCCCTCGAACCCATGGAGAGATAAAGAACCTGATGTTGGGCGTCAAGAAGTCGCGGTCCAAGAGCGACATATTCGGGAGTCAAACTGACTCTCTTAGCTATTTTTACTACGGCACCACACAGATGTCAGAGAAGGCGCTCCTGACTGGATATTTAATGATATGGCTACGGAACTGCGTAGTCTCGGGAGGGGCGGGTTCTATTGAGAGGATCAGCCGTCACTTCATTCTTTCCGCCGTGAAGTTGGCCTTCGGGGTCAGGCTAGCTCTTCTTCCCGCTATGGTGTGCAGTATTCAGCACGGTCTCCGTGCCTTCTCGTCCAAGGTCATCGCTCGTGACGTAGTGATGGACTTTGAACGTATAGAGCTGCCTTATCATTACTTGTTGGGATGGCTGCTATTGCATTATCGGTCTTTGATGAGGCCTGGGACGGGAGACGGCGTTACGGACGATGACGCTTTTCTTTTCAGACACCGTTATCAGCCTTGGGAATATAGTACTATGCCGGTATGTCGGAGGATGCTGGCGAGGGCGGACGGATATGATTTCTTCGTGTCCGTTCTCCGTTTTACCGACCAGGAAGTGAGGAATGTCCATGTTGATGGCATTGGATCTCCTCATTTCTTACCTGAGAAGATGCGTTTCTGGTTGCGCAACATTCGCCCGGCGCATTTAGTTTATCGCAATCGCAATACTGTGTACCTGGAGCCCTACTTGCCCAGTAGGTTCGCCCGCTAGTTTGGGTACAGCCAACTATTCCTTGGGCGTCCCAATTCCTGCCTGGGATTTGAGGGTAGCATTCTTGATGGTATTAGAGCATGGAGCTACTATGACACTTGTCATACTCGAACTAGCTTTTCGGTTCCTGCGGCAAACGTGATAGGGGAAATCTTGCATATGGCGGCATTATATCATGTTACGGCAAATCAGCCTCCTCTCGATTTTGACCCGAGGACTAGCTTCATCGTGGGTACTCGTCTGGCGGAGAAGGCTACGGTGTCGAGGGAAAAGAAGAAAGGGGTGAATAGAGTTCCTACGCCCGATTCGGAGTCCTTTGACACAATTGAGGAAGGCAACGAGCGGGACGACGAGGACTCTCTCTCTTCTGGTGGCGAAGCAACGGTGGGTCAGCCGCCCATCATGGCAGATGAGATGATGATGGATCAATCGTCGGTCGTGTTAGATGAGGCGGTAGATTAGTTGCCACCTGTATCGGAGGTGGTGCGGGTAGAACTACCGCATGCCGTGCCTGGTTCCTCACGTAAGTGAGGCAGGCATGAGTCTATTGGCGGAACGGTGGCCTTTTCCGTGAAAAGAGCTGCGGTCGGACCTCGTAGGCTACTTATTACGGAGAAGGGTGAGGATGCAGACGATGTTCCGGAGGTAAGACCAAGTCTGAGCCATCTCTTTATTGTGGTTTTCTTTTCTCTTGGAGATATGACCAGACCGTTTTTTTTCTTTGTAGGCATCTGACGAATCAGGCTCTCCTGAACCGTCTGCTGCCCTTGGAGTTGATCCGGCCCTTGCTGCTTTGATTAGCGACATGTGTGCCGCGGTCCTTTCTGCGGGGGCTCTCTCAACGGCGGCTGGGAGCTCCCAGGTTGCTGAGGCCTCAGTCCGGGATGACGAAGGTTCCCTCGGGCCTATTTTCGAGGTTGCTGAACTTCCGCAAGGTGATGCCGATCTCGTTGCATCCCCTTCCGAGAGTGCAGGGGCGGAGGAGCCTATCATATTCCACTCGGAGGCTGCTCGTGAAGAGGCTGCGGTGGCTGTAGGTGAACCTCAGCCTCCACACTCCTCCATGAAGAACAGTTTGGCAACTTTAGAGGGGGGTGAATAGAGTTTATATAGAAAAATAGCTAATTAAAAATAACTCTTTCACCAACAATAAAAAATCAGAGTAAAGTGCGGAAAATAAATGAAGAGCAGAAGAGCATACGCAAACACAACGATTTTAACCTGGTTTTCCTCGTTGAGGACTAGTCCAGGCCTGAGAACTCTAGCTCAGGATTAAATCTACTATTTATGAAATAGTAGCTTACAACCCGTGCCTTTTCTTCAGAAGAGCACGTCAACTTCTAACAGAGGATCGCAGTGGCGATTTGCTTGGAATTGTCCAAGCGACTTCTTCACTCTTGCACAAGAATCCTAACTGAGAGATGCTGAGCACTCGAGACTTAGGAGGCTTGTGGCTAGTAGATAGGAAGGGTATGGCTTATTGAGCTTGTAGGAGAGAAGAGAAGAGAAGATTGAGTGAATTGAAATGAGAGAATTCATGCCCTATTTATAGTGTTTTTAGAGGCAGAATTCGGCCAGAATTCGGGTAGGAAAATTCAAAAATTTGGCCGTTGGACAGCTAGCAACCAGCTAACCCTAAAATTAGGGTTCCTGATTTCTAGGGGACAGAGTTCGGCCCGAACTCTGTGTGGAGGCAGAGTTCGGCCCGAACTCTGTCTCCAGAGCACAGAGTGGTCCTAAGTGGGACTTGTGGGCAATTTTTGTTTTGGTAGAGCTTGGGATTTTGGGTAGGCTTATAGACTAAGTTCTAAGAGCTCAGCATAACTCAGAGTACATACTTTTAGACTCAATAAAATGTAAAAGTACAGACTCGAAAATACACTGAGAGTCGGAAACTGAGCTGTTGTCTGTCCTGAACTGAATGCAGACGTCGTGTGTCGTATTGAATTTATACAGATATTATTTAGTCAATGTAGTCAATATTTGGTTGACTGTGACTTTGTGTCAACAATCTCCCCCATATTGATAATTGACAAAATAATAAATGTATATTTCAATATTCATACCTGGATACAGTTGGTTAAAATACAGCTCCCCCATAAACAAACCTGGACACAGTTGGTTAAAACACAGCTCCTCCATAAACAATGCCGAGCTAGAATAAGATAGCTCCCCCGTAATCAGTGAACGGTGCCGAGCTAGAATCAATAGCTCTCCCCCGTAAATAATGCATAGAACCTGTGGCCTGATAAAAATATTTTCCCAAAAGCAAACACAAGCACAGACAAATATACATATTTCTCCCCCTTTTGGCAGTTAGCAATATAAAGGATCGTATAGACTGCATAAGGAAAAGCATGGGAATAGCAGTATAGACAATGAAAAGTAATCCAACCACACCAAGCAGAGAAGAAACAGTATAATACTAAGTCACTGACATAAAGTAGAACTACGAAAAAATAGCATAAAATGTTATCCACCAACCAGCACATCATCAGGGTTTGAAGACATAAATCCAGTACATAAATCCATAACAAACTGAAATAACTAAAATCAAAAAGGCAACTAAGACCATCAGCAGTGGCAGCAGCATATCAAGCCAATCTCCATCATGGAGCACGAGAAGGTCCTGGAACATCTGAAGGACCAGGGAATGAGCGACGAGGGTCCACAAAAGCATCATCAGGATCCATATACCTCATGACCCACGGATCGTCTATACGATGACCCGCGCGATCTGGATCCCGCTCAATAGGCACATGCAGATCAGGATGACGAGCAAGTGAATACCGCATATCATGCAGAGAGTTCCTAAGGGCACTGATCTGCAAGGTGGTACGGTAATCCTGCTGCGTCCAGCGATCATCCACAATAGCAAAGCGATCGCGAAGCATAGTCTGAAGAGACTCAAGAGTGGCAGGAGGAGGAGGTGCATCCTGACCAAAAGGAGGGGCGTCAGGCTCCTCATCAGCAGAATGCTCAGATGACTCAGAAGCAGCGACAGGCTGAAGGCGTCGTGCTTTGGATAGAAAGGCAGGTGCAGGCATGAACGGACAATCATGGATAGGAATGATGAAAGCACGAAAAACTAAACGAAGATAGAGAGGATAAACCAAAGCTCTTGGTTTCTTCCGACAGTTGATCATCCAATCCATCATAGTCCGTGGAAAGTTGAATGGAATACGAAAGTGGAGATGATATAAGGCGGAGATCTCAAGATAAGTGACTTCATCTGTTGAGCCAGCCTTGGGCAAGATAGTATTGAACACGATGCGATGAAGTTCATAAAAGTAGGGGGTGAGATGCTTGGCCTTTAGCTTGCGAGGACTTACGTTAGGAGCACATAAATCCTCCTTGAATCCTTCAAGGAAAGTGTCGCCAACAAATTGAAGTTGACGTGCCTCCACAAGCTTGTTCCACACATCAAGATCCGGGAGAGCAAGAAAATCTCCCAACTCAGAATCATTAAAGGCAATGGTAATGCCAGCAACCCGAGAATAGATGTGGGTTGCATCGTGAGTCAAATTGCAGTAAAACATTTGAATGGCACTATGGTAGATGACAGAATTTGAAGCAACAAGTTCATCCAAACAAAGATCACGGAATAATGACTCATAATGTGAAAATATAGTGAAATTTATGGGATGGCCCCCAAACACCGGACGAGTTCTAAAATTGCTAAACCATTCATTAGAGGCTTCTAGCGATACAAATAAATGGTCGTCATAAGTGTTAGGGTCATCGGGACGCGGCGGATTGAACAACAGATGAATGGGGTGTTGTTCAACTGCTTGTTCAATCGGAGGAGGAGGAACCGAAGAGGAAGCACCCTCATGTCGAGTCCTTCTCCCTCGTTTGGACAAGCGAGATGCCATTTGAAATAAAAGAGGAGAACTTGGAAATGATAGAAAAAGAGAGATATACCTGAAAAGAATATCAAACAGTTGAAGAGAATGTTGAAAAACCCCTTTCCCTTGATTTTGAGAAGAAATAGAGCCCTCTATATCAAGAACTAGGGTTAGGGTTTGGAAGGAAGAAGATGGAAGAGGTGGAGAAGAAGGAAATATGGGAGGAAAGAGAGGGAATCCCGAAATAAAGTAGGGCTTGGTCTTTGGTCGGGTGAAATATTGACCATTGGATTAGAATTGATCCAACGGCAGAGCCAGATCCCGACCCTGGAACCTAAGAACCGAACTCGGCCCGAACTCTGGTAGGGGCAGAGTTCGGCCCGAGTTCTGGATCAATGGTCCAGAACTGAAAACAGGCAAAGAACATGAAGAAAATGTTTAAGAGTTAAACACAAGATAGTTGAGGACAACAAAGAGTGTTGAATTTAAAAAAAAGATAGAGAGGTACTCAGAAAACAGAATGAACTTTAGAAAATCTCAATTAGGCAATATTAAATCGAAAATGAGCCATATAATAAATAAGGACATATACTGTGGTTCAATAGTCCAAATTTTCCATGGGTTAGCTGCAGGGGCCGGATCCCAGCTAGCGGTAGTCCTGAGGACTAGTGCACCGTATCGCTTAGGCTTTTACGCCTTGTTGTCAGAAGGACCCTTTCGGCTTGTACCCATACCAAATTCTTCGAAAAAGAATCACAATATACTCGATATTTACGCAGGTGAGTTTCAATTTATAACTGCATCATCTAAAATTCCAAGTTCACGACAAAGAAAATTGAAGCGCTCTTCGGATAGTGGCTTAGTAAAGAAATCTGCCAGCTGATGATCAGTGTCAATAAATTCTAAGTTAATCGTGCCATTTTGCTGATGATCACGCAAAAAGTGGTGTCTGATCTTAATGTGTTTAGTGCGTGAGTGGCAGACAGGGTTCTTAGTCAAATTGATTGCACTAGTATTATCACAGAATATAGGAATATGCATGAAAGATAACTTATAGTCCTCAAGGGTTTGCTTCATCCACAGAATTTGTGCACAACAACGCCCAGCTGCTATGTATTCAGCTTCTGTTGTGGATAGTGCAACAGAGTTCTGCTTCTTGCTAAACCAGGAGACTAAAGCTTTTCCTAATAAATGACACGTGCCGCTCGTACTTTTACGGTCGACCTTGCATCCAGCGAAGTCAGCATCGGAGTAACCAATAAGATCAAATAATGTTGACTTGGGATACCATAGGCCCACTGTAACCGTACCCTTAAGGTATCTAAAGATACGCTTAACCGCGGTCATGTGTGATTCCTTAGGATTAGCTTGATATCTAGCACATAGGCAAACACTGAACATGATGTCGGGACGACTAGCAGTTAAATAAAGTAAGCTGCCTATCATACCTCGATACTTACGTTGATCAACAGGTTTGCCACTCTCATCTGGTTCGAGTTTGGTTGAAGTAGCCATTGGCGTGCTGATTGGTTTGATGTTGTCAAGATCGAACTTCTTCAGCATGTCCTTGGTGTACTTTGATTGGCAGATGAAAGTTCCATTAGCCAGTTGTTTTACTTGCAGACCAAAAAAATAGTTGAGCTCTCCCATCAAGCTCATCTCAAATTCCGTCTGCATACACTTGGCAAATTCTTGACAAAGAGTTTCATCAGTAGACCCAAAAATAATATTATCAACATAAATCTGAATTAATAGAATGGTGTCTTTGAAAGATTTAATAAACAGTGTAGTGTCAATTTTCCCTTTTGAAAAACCTTTCTCAAGCAAGAAACTGCTTAGCCTTTCATACCAAGCTCTGGGGGCTTGTTTAAGGCCATAAAGCGCTTTCTTCAGCTTGAACACGTGGTCGGGAAATTTGTGATTTTCAAAGCCAGGGGGTTGTTTGACATAAACTTCCTCCTTAATAAAGCCATTCAAGAAAGCACTTTTAACATCCATTTGAAATAATTTAAAGTTCTGATGATTGGCAAAAGCACAAAGCATCCGAATGGATTCTAGTCTAGCAAGAGGAGCATATGTCTCATCGTAGTCGATACCTTCCTCTTGATTGTATCCTTGAGCTACTAGACGGGCTTTGTTACGTGTGACTGAACCATCTTCATTTACTTTGTTTCTAAAAACCCATTTAGTACCAATTATCGAGTGATTAACCGGTCTAGGAACGAGTTCCCATACTTGGCTTCTCTCGAATTGGTTGAGTTCTTCTTGCATAGCAGAAATCCAAAATTCATCATTAAAAGCTTCAGAAATGTTTTTAGGCTCTACTTGTGAAATGAAGGCAGTGCTAGCAACGGAGTCTCTTAGTGATGATCTAGTAGTTACTCCACGTGAAACTTCTCCTATAACTAAATTTTCTGGATGAGAAGGTTTGAAAGAGAATTTCTTAGGCAAACCCTCCAGAGAATTAGTTTCGGTTGAAGTATTCATTGGAGTAGAAGTTGATGGCTCAACATCATCATCAAGAGCGCTTACTGCACTGTTATCTTCATCAAAAGTCACATTAGTTGACTCCTCCACAATAAGTGAGCGTTTGTTGAAAACTCTATATCCCTTACTCTTGGTGGCATAACCAAGAAAGATACCATCGTCAGCTTTGGCATCAAATTTGCCTAAGTTGTCTTTGGTGTTAAGGATAAAACATCTACAACCAAAAATTTTAAAATACGAAACATTGGGGGTTCTCCCAAACCAAAGCTCATAGGGTGTTTTCTTCGTAATGGGACAAATAAGCACCCTATTCAAAATGTGGCATGCTGTACTTACAGCCTCTGCCCAAAAATATTTCGGAAGAAAAAATTTATTCAACATGACTCTAGTCATATCGCCAAGAGTCCTATTCTTCCGCTCCACAACACCATTTTGTTGAGGAGTTCTAGGACAAGAAAATTCATGATCAAAACCATTTGCATTACAAAAACTTTCAAAATCATAATTTACGAATTCGCCTCCATGATCACTTCGAATTCGAGTAATCATGTAGCCTTTTTCGTTTTGAACTTTCTTTACAAAAATTTTGAAAGCAGAAATAGCATCGCTCTTATTAGCGAGAAAGAAAACCCATGTAAATCTCGAAAAATCATCAACAATAACAAATGCATAAAGTTTGCCTCCAAGGCTAGCTATTCTACTAGGACCAAATAAATCCATATGAAGTAGTTGCAAGGGTCTAGTAGTACTTACAGAGTTGATAGAATGAAATGAGGATTTAATTGCCTTGTTTAGTTCACATTCGGCACATACCGTGTCCTTTTTGAACGTGATGTCAGGCAATCCTCTCACTAGCTTCTTGGTGGAAAGCCTGGATATAGCATCCATGTTGGCATGACCAAGACGCTGGTGCCAAAGTAGTCGTTCGTCTTTGTGGGCATATAGACATCTACCTGCATTGTTAGTATTTATAGAAAGATAGAAAATGTAGATGTTGTCCTCTCTTTTCCCTTCAAAAGCAATGTCTCCTGTTGACCTATCATAGATGTAGCAACTGTTTTGTCCAAAGTTAATATCATATCCATGATCAGCAAGATGACTAATGCTGAGCAGGTTATGCTTTAACTCGGTCACTAGGCAGACACCCTTTATTACAGGAGAAGGAGGATGACCAATGATACCATTACCTATAATGTGCCCTTTGAGATTGTTACCGAAGGATACGTATCCTTCTCTCTTCATCGATAGTGATGCAAAAAGATTTGCGTCTCCCGTCATATGTCGCGAGCATCCACTATCGAGAATCCACTTACTTTCAGTTGAGGAGGGAAGGTCCACCTACATCAAGAGTAGATGTGACCTTTGGTACCCGAGTTCTTGAGGGTCCTGAAAAGTTAGTCTTTGGGAACCAAGCATATATCCTTTTATCTACAAGTCTTCTAACTCTGCACTGTGGTGAGATGTGTCCATGTAATCCACAATAAGTACAGATAGCATTCTTATTTATACTAGGAGCATGAGAATAATATCTATAAGCAACAGGATGAGGATGGACATGATGTGAAGAGTTAGCATGGTGAAGATGATTATGCATGGAATAAGTGGCATGTTGATGGTGTCTATGAGGCATAGAATGATGGTATTGTCTATGATGTGTGACATGCTGATATTGTCTAGATGGCATGGCATGATGATTTTGTTTATATGGTATATGAGAACCTTGTCTATATGGCATTGCATGATGATTTTGTCTATATGGCATGGCATGATGATTTTTATGTGTGGAGTGATGTTGATTGTGTCTTTGTGCATGATGAGTGTGTACTGAGTGAGAATTGTTCTTACGTGCACGTGGTTTGTGAAAGTTTGTGTATATAAATGCATGGTTATGTGCTGCATGAGAATGACGTGATTGACTAGCATGAGTGGTATTGTGCCCATGTGATTGGGTTTGAGGTTGGACAACCTGTTTACCCAATTTGGTTTCTAATCTTTTAGAAACAGCTTGCAGTTCATCAACCTTAATATTTAAGCCATAAATCTTAGTCATGGAAATCTTGTGTCTACTCTTTTCTTCAGCAAGCAACGTGTTGAGAGTAGTGATTTCTTGAGTTTGTTGCTCAATACGTGCTTCAGCATCATGTAAGCTTAATTTAAGCTTGGATACTTCATCAGTGTCATTAGTGGGTGATGTGTTTCTAACATTATCAAGAAGTAAAGAAATTCTTTGTATCTCATCTTCTAGACTTTTGATTTTGTCCTTGGCATGTTTATATTTACCGATGACCTTTTTATGATCATCGAGTAAATCAGTGAAAGCATCGCCAAGTTCATCAAAAGAGAAGTCATCCAGAGTTTCGTTAGATACCTTGTTGGAAGTTGCCATCAGGCACACATTTGCTGTATCTTGAGGAGAGTCCTTTTCTTCCTCAGAGTCACTCGCTTCACTTTCATGCCAGATGCCTGTGTTGGCATATTTCTTTGATGAGTTCCTTTTGTATGGCTTCTCATAGTGGTTGCTCTTCTTCAGGAATGGGCAGTCTTTTCGGACATGTCCAGTTTTCTTGCAACCATAACAAGTTGGTTCCTTTTTATCGTTTTCTTGAGATTCCTTCTTCCTTCGATTGAAGCGAAGGAATTTCCTGAAGTTGCAAACCATGAGAGCTTGGTCTTCATCATCCGAGTTATCTTCTTCGGTCTCATCATGATTAGCTCTTCGTTGATGAGCTTTGAGTGCGATCTCCCTGGTCTTTGGAGCAGGCTCTTCGAAGTCCTTGAGGTCAAGCTCGTGAGTCATAAGCTTACCCATCAAGGTCTCCATTGACATTGTTGTGAGATCGTTTCCTTCTATGATGGCTGTCACCTTAGGATTCCAAATCTTTGGTAGCCCTCTGAGCAGCTTACGAATCTTCTCGTGGTTTGAGTACTGCTTTCCAAGCGAAGATAGAGGATTGATAATGTCGAGGAATCTTGTGATCATTTGAGTGATCGTCTCACTTGGCTTCATCTTGAAGGCTTCGTATTCTTGAGTGAGACGGCTAATTTTGGATTCTTTGACCTGTGTGGTTCCTTCATGCGTCACTTCTAGAAGTCTCCATACTTCATGAGCAGTGGTGCATGTAGAGACCCTGTTGAACTCATTCCTGTCTATGGCAAAGAATAAAGCATTAATAGCCCTAGCATCTAGACTTGTCTGTTTCTTCTCCTCGACAGAATATTTGTCGTGTGGTTTCTTAATGAGGTCACCATCGACAACTATTATGGCGGGCTTTTTGTAACCGTCAGTGACGACAGTCCACAGGTCAAAGTCTAGAGACTTAAGATAGAAGCTCATCCTTGTTTTCCAATATGTGTAGTTAGTCCCATCAAATAGGGGAGGCCTATGAGTGGACTGACCTTCACCATGATTGGAAATCAAGGATTGTGTGGTTGCCATGGATCAGCTCTTAGGATGTTAGTCCTTGTAAAGAGAACAGAGCTCTGATACCAATTGAAGAACAGTTTGGCAACTCTAGAGGGGGGTGAATAGAGTTTATATAGAAAAATAGCCAATTAAAAATAACTCTTTCACCAACAATAAAAAATCAGAGTAAAGTGCGGAAAATAAATGAAGAGCAGAAGAGCATACGCAAACACAACGATTTTAACCTGGTTTCCCTCGTGGAGGACTAGTCCAGGCCTGAGAACTCTAGCTCAGGATTAAATCCACTATTTGTGAAATAGTAGCTTACAACCCGTGCCTTTTCTTCAGAAGAGCACGTCAACTTCTAACAGAGGATCGCAGTGGCGATTTGCTTGGAATTGTCCAAGCGACTTCTTCACTCTTGCACAAGAATCCTAACTGAGAGATGCTGAGCACTCGAGACTTAGGAGGCTTGTGGCTAGTAGATAGGAAGGGTATGGCTTATTGAGCTTGTAGGAGAGAAGAGAAGAGAAGATTGAGTGAATTGAAATGAGAGAATTCATGCCCTATTTATAGTGTTTTTAGAGGCAGAATTCGGCCAGAATTCGGGTAGAAAATTCAAAAATTTGGCCGTTGGACAGCTAGCAACCAGCTAACCCTAAAATTAGGGTTCCTGATTTCTAGGGGACAGAGTTCGGCCTGAACTCTGTGTGGAGGCAGAGTTCGGCCCGAACTCTGTCTCCAGAGCACAGAGTGGTCCTAAGTGGGACTTGTGGGCAATTTTTGTTTTGGTGGAGCTTGGGATTTTGGGTAGGCTTATAGACTAAGTTCCAAGAGCTCAGCATAACTCAGAGTACATACTTCTAGACTCAATAAAATGTAAAAGTACAGACTCGAAAATACACTGAGAGTCGAAAACTGAGCTGTTGTCTGTCCTGAACTGAATGCAGACATCGTGTGTCGTATTGAATTTATACAGATATTATTTAGTCAATGTAGTCAATATTTGGTTGACTGTGACTTTGTGTCAACACTCCACTGGTAAGATAAGCCAAATATTGACTAGTGAGGGGGCTTATTTGCTCAATCAACATATCCTCCGGGTCAAATCAATTCATGGTTGTCTTGGCCCTACAGGTCCTGACCCTTTACTTTCCACCGCGGATGTTCTTGGGGAAGGCTCGGCCCGCCGCAATCTGGGGGAAGGTAGCATTTTCTTTCCTTCACCGTTCCATGTCGAAGGTCCTTCCGCCAGCTCTGGAAAGATGGAAACGGAGCTGGCGATGGTCTCCGCCTCATCCACTGTCGATTATACGGCTCCGGAGATTGATCTCTCGACCCTGCCGAGCATTCAAGTTCTACGGGCTGCTGAAAAGGAGTTGGCCGCTGTTCATGCGTCCTTCCGTGCGGAGTTTGTTTCTCTTGTGGCAGGAGCGGCATATTCTGTTGCGTCTTCTTCAGCGTTGTCGGCTACACTCCCGTTGACACCGGCTTCTTCGGAGGCTCTGGACGAGGTGACGCAGGATGTGGTTGACAGCTTCTATCGCCACTTAAAGAGGGGTGTAGATGCTGCTGTAGAACGGGGGACCCCTTTTACTCTGTCTTTGCGGTGCGCTCGGGGCCAGGTTACAACTTTGAAGTCTTTTCCTGGCGGGGTGTCACGACCCGCACCCTAGAGTAAGGGCACGAGAACGTAACAACGTCCAGCCTATGCCGTAGTGTCGGCGGTAGAACGCTGTCCTAGGTTACAATATTTAACAATAAAGCTAAGCAGTTTATACTCCCCGAATGGGGGTGACATAGCAGATACAGACTCAATCACATCTAAGGTAGAGCATGATAAGGATAGATAAAACATAAAATCCAAAGAGATACAGGAGATAGAAGTCTAAGTGTCTAAGATACATAAACCCAGAAATACATCTCAAAACTCAAATACAGATACAGTAATCCACAAAGTAAATACAACTCCAGACAAAATGAAATAACTACCTAAACAACCTCTACTGTGTCTCCTCTAGGCTAGCAGGCAATCCCAGGCCATCTGTAAAATTTATCAACGGGTCCAGTCAGGACTGGAGCGAGTACAGTACATCTCAACAGATCATAGCAGGTTAGAAAATATAAACATGCAGTAAAGTAAGATACAAGTACTGAAAGACGTGCAGTATATAAACAGAGAGAGAATTGTAATAGAAATATATACTATACATAGAGAACTAGCAGTGACTAGTGAGTCAGAGTACAATATGAACATATAAATGGCCTGGGATGATTCTGATAAGACACTAAAGAATGATTCTGATAAGATACTACTGGTGTATTATTCATATGTCCAATTCTACTCCCCCGTACCCCCAATCAATACACAAGGATCCAGCCAGGTTAGGTTATATGATGCTATGTAACAGCCCACGAAGGGTGGTAGACCCCGAAGGTGATAAGCCCCCGAAGGGTGGTAGACCCCGAAGGTGATACATAGTAGTCCCGTAAATGGGATAAGAATTCCAGGAAGACTCTACGATCATAAGAGTATATGTCGTAAGTGATTAAAGAACCAATGAAGCATAGTGATACGCCATGTAAGTGAAACGTACAGAACATGTAGTACCCGATGCTCCCTAAGGATAACATCTCAAGAAGGGATCCATATAGTACCAATCTGTATGACCAACGTGACAGTACAAGTAAAGTAATCTACTGCAGGAAATAATTCTAAGCAGGATATGAAATGATCAGAGAATGTACTCGCCTGATAACCTGAACAGCCGATAAGTATAGGGGGGTCCGACTGAAGCCACAGAGTCCTATTTAAAGCAACACAGGTTACAAGGTGTTCAAGTTGTAATAAATGAATCTCTATAATCAATCTACATTATTCTAGGCTCTTCTAAGTCAAAACAACTCTAGGTCGACTCCGGTCAATAATCTAGTCAAACTAGGTCAAGTGTTGACTTACAGTTGACTTTTGGTCAACTGGTCAACTCTGGTCAAACAGGGTCAATTCTAGTCTAATATAAAGTGTACTTCGTTATTTGTACGTCGAAACTTACGTCACACAAATCGAGATAAGAAGATTATCGGTAAGATTGATAATCTTATTATAGTGATCCACGTGTCCAACTTGTCAATTTCAGCGATGTGAGATCACTGGAATTGGCTAATCTCAGTTTCGTTGTACTAATCCCGAAATATGAACATTATATGAATTAATTATTAATTAATTATAAAAAGGTTAAACTCAGAGAAATTATCAACAAACATTGTCGGACGATGAAATAAACATCGCCAACTTATCCAGAATGGTCAAATTAGCTAGGATAGCCTACCCAACGGTCCAATTTGGACACAAGGGCAAAAAGGTAATTTTGGGTCAAAATGGTGTCCGTATCGGAGCCGTTTTGCACCAAAAAATGTGCAAGAAATCAAGTCAATAAAATATAACAAATTATATGTCCACGAAACCAGAATGTCGATACGAACCCAACGGTATCTCCAGAATTGGATTCCGTTGACCCGATCTCAATTTGGCCCGTTGACCAGAATTTAGAATTCCGGTTTGCACGAAAATGCGTGCCGGAGCCAAAGTTCTCAAAACTTAGCAAACTACCTATCAATGAGTCCAGAATGATGATACGAACTCAACGGTATCTCCGAAATTGGATTCCGATGAGCCGATCTCAAAATGACCCGTTGACCCGGATATTGGTATCCGACTTGCACCGAAATGCGTGCCAGACCCAATGTCCACCAAAACCTAGCAAATTATATGTCAACGAGTCCAAAATGATGATACGAACTCAACGGTATATCCGGAATTGGATTCCGATGAGCTGGCGTCAAAAAGTTCCGTTGACCCAGAATGTAGGACCCACTTTGCACCGAAAAATGTGCCAGGGCCCACGTTCTCCAAATCTAACAAATTTTATATGAAAACATGCCAGAACGACGCCACAAGTCTAATGGTGGTGTCAGAAATGAAATCTGGAGTCCCGTGTTCAAAAATAGAATTTTACAAGTTGGAAATTACGAATTCGGACGGCCAACTTTGGCGTCGAATTCAACCAATCAAACAAGCTCACAATGAAACAAAACTGGAGGAGAAGTAAGAGGGTTATACCAGCTTCGCACCGGAACTGGTAGCATGCCAAACGGAGCTGCGGTGGAGGAGATACAAGCGGACGAAGTTGGCCCCACGAAACTGTCCAAATTTAATACAATTTTAACGGTCAAGTTGGTGGCCGGTTTTGATGTATCAAACGATAAAATTAACGGACGAAAATTTGCATGAGTGAAGGTGGATATACCAAGATTGCGACGGAGCAAAGAAATTACCGATCCAACGGTGGGATCTCCGGGAAAACGTGTACGAAGTCGCTGCGACGGAGCGCCAAAACGAACTCGATCCCGCGCGCGTCACGATGGGACGTCGTTCAAAACGCACGAATCGCCTCGACGGCGCGTCCCGGAGGACGGTGGCCGTCAGGGAAGGTTCGTCGGAGAGAGGGGGTGCACGGCCAGGGCCACGGCAGCCCACACGACGGCGCGGCGGTGCACGACGGCGGCCTGCACGTACGCGCGTGTGCGTGCCTGCTGCGGTGCAGCCGCTGCTGCTGTGGAGCACGAGGCCGTGCTCGGCCAGGCCGGCGACGGCGGAGTGCTGCGCGGCCTCAACGAGGGTTGGACGGCGGCTTACCCCGACGAGGGTGGAGGTGGTGGCGGAATGATGATGTAGGTGGTGGCCATGGCGGTTTTGATGGAAGGAGGAGGAGGAATGAAGGAAGAGAATGGAGGAGGTCGGTGGGCTCGGCCAGGGTGGCCGGAGCCACGGCGGGGGGTGGTCGATCTAGTGGGAGGAGAGGGAGGTCGGGTTCGATTGGAGGTGGTAGTCGTGGTATTGTAGCTGCTGTTGTTGTGAGTTTGTATGGGAAAAAAAGAGTGGGAGAGAGAGAGAATGGGAGAAAAGTTCTCCTCATTTTTAGGGCCGGCCTATGGGGTGTTGGCTGTAGGAAATAAATAGGTAGGAAACGAATTGAGGAGATTAAATTGGGGAATCAAGGGCTAGGAATTAATAGCTAAAAAAATGGGATCATTCCAATGGATTAAAATCAATGGAAATTTTCCATCAAATATTAAAAATAGGTAAAATAAGTACTTGATATTTTTTTGGCAAGAATTATGAGGGTGTCATGATGGAGGGCAACACAAAGTTGGACTGGACTCGGTGGAGCCGGATTGGATCAAAACTGGACATTGTGCAAAAATCGAATTAAAATTAGGTGTTGATGATCATGAGTGAATAAGTAGCACATGGGGATTCCAATAAATGGGACACAAGTGTCGGACGGGTAGTAGGCTCAATGTTGGCCTTGTCCATAATTGGGGCAGACAGGTTTTGGTCGACAGGGGACCCACAAATCAAGTTAGAAGATGAATGTGACGCCGTGGAGTGAAATAAAATCGGGTCACGTGTCGGGAAAGTTGTGCGAATCAAATGGAGCACAAAATGATGTGTCTAAGTGGGACATGAAGGTCATGGGTGGCGAGCGTCTCGAGTAGATCAAGCATGAGAAGTTAGTTTCAAGAAACTGACTGGTCTTGCGCTCCCAAATTAAAAGTCACGGTAACGTGCTAATAATGATCAAGAAAAAGAGTGGGAAAATTAATTAATAATCAAACGGTCTAATTCGACCCGAAGTTCAGCGAAGCAAAAAGAGCACAAGGGAACAAGTCTGAGTGGGGCACTATATACCATCATGAAGGTAATCCTGTCCACTCCAAAACTCATGAAGAAGATTTATAAAGTTGAACATCCCTGATACTCCAAATATCAATGGCACGGAAAAGTACACTTAGGAAAAATAACAGAATAAATTATTTTTCAAAATCAATCAATCAGGAATTAAAATAAAGTAAAAAGAAATCAACCCAAAATTCAGGGTGCTCACATCCTACCCACCTTATAAAAATTTCGTCCTCGAAATTAAAATGTTCGTACTCCCTCTAGGTCAAACCCCCACAATCAAAGTCCCAGAACTTAAACAATCATACCACCAAATAAAAGAACGGCATACAGGGTCATGGCAATCGGAGACAGCGAAGTCTCATCTAGGTATACTAGTCATGCTAACCGAAAGGGTCATTGGGTATCAAACACACAAGCAATCCAGGGTGCTAAAATAGAAAGATACAGAAACAACAACCATCAAAACTGTAAGGCAGTCTACCGTCCTATATGAAAACTGGTACTTATCAAAAATAAAACAAAGGTAACTACCAATTATCTGAAAAAAGGTACTATCCCAAGAAAATCAAAATCACAAGTTAAGGAATTGAAAGTCACTTGCATTGAAATCCAATCACAATATATATATAGAGAGAGAGCGTTAGAGAGGGAAAACTAGTATCATGTGTATGGGAACATGTTCATATGGTTAGATAGTAGGCGTGGGTGCACGTGAATATACATAAAAGTGTATATGAGGATTGTGTTTCAATTCAATGGCTATCAAGTTACACTAATCATGGCATATTGGTTAAATAATCTACAATACGCAACTTATTGACTCATAACATGCATGGCTAACCATATATATATAAAAAGGTAGAACTTAGTTATGTATTTATATATATTATAACATGTACGTATAAACTCTATATATATCTATCTAGGTATATGATCATAACATAGAGAGGAAGGTTAGGTTACATGACAATGTATACTAAGTTAGAGTGTGTGTGTGTGTGTGTGTGTGTGTGTCCTTGTACAGGGTTATAACTTAGTATTGAAAGGTTAAACCCAGTTTTAGTTCAACATTTACATAAAAAAAATCTGAAAAATAAGCTAACACTTAAACCAGGATAATATTAACATAATGCAATTTCAAAATTTAGGAGTTTAAAACATCACAACTAATTTCAATGCTCCCAATACATCCTAGCATGATAGAAATGAAACCCTAACATACTATCAATACGTTTATCTACGCATACAGTTCAATATTACATGTTAAATCTGAAATCGAACTAAACATTTGAAATCAATGTAAAAATGTTAACATGTTTTCAGTTTTCAGGATTTTGGAGAAATTTGAACGTTAAAACCAACTCAATGTTTATCACAAACTAACATGTAAGAATATGAAACCTAACATTATATCCCTACATACAACAATGTACACAGCTTTAAATATTATATTAAAGAAAATAAAACAGCAATTTAAACTAAACATTTGGAATTCAGTATTAAGGGTTAATATGCACACAGTCTCAGATTTTTCAAATTTAACACAAAACTCAACCAAAAAAATTTTTTGAATTGACACCCTATGTATAACATACATGTGCAGTAGTATAAATAAAACTATTATCATGAAATTTTATATTTAAATTACGAGTTAAGCTAGGAAAAGCAGAGAATCAGAAATATTGGGGTTTTGAAAATTTCACATCAACAACATATTAATAGGTATTCAGATAGGTGGAAAATCAAGTGTAGCATGCATACGTGTTAAGCAAAGTGTCTGCTATATGTATTCATATATATATTCTCATGTTCCAATATAAAAAAAATTAATTCTACGTTAAAACTAACATTTAGATTCCTACCAAGATTGCAAGTAGGTGATTGACGAAATCAAGACAGTTTTATTATCATTATTATTTAATACAAGAATAATAGCAAGAAAGAAATAACGATAAAATTGGTTCTGCTTATCTGTTTAAAGAAGGAACCGTTTTGAAATCCAGAGTTAAAATATCAAATTCAAGATAAAGTCTAGCAAAATCATCGATTAATTGTATTATGAAAAACTCATAGCAAGAAATTACACAAGGTTTATATAACCAACTAAACTTACCCCTGAGTTAAATAATAGAAAACTAGACAAACAAACAAATAATAATTCTTTTCTCTTTTTTTTTGAATGACTGAACAAAATTAGAGAAAACATGTTCAAAAATATTTAAGGTGCAATCTGATAATCATATGCGTCTATCCAAAATTATGGTACTCTAAATCCTCGTCATACTAGTAAGCAAGGCTACGATAATCACAGAGTCCTTGACTTATGCACATATCTCTAGAATCATGGTATTTAACATTTTTGCGGTGCCGCTAGCTTGGCTGCGAAAACCTTAAATTTCCACACCCGAGAAATATATCCAGAGTCAGACTATATGTCCTCACCATGCTGGCTAATGTAACTATAGAAGACTAGATTCCATAACATAGATGACCTAGCCCATATAATTTTATCTTGCCAAAAATTAAATTAAATCAACAATGAATACCCAAAATCAAATCAAATTTATCAACGAACATCAAAATTCAAAAATGAACTAAAATCCATCAAAATACAACTCGGATGCAACAGCTATCATCAAAATTCAAAATTCGACAATCATCCATCAAAATCAATAAATAAAACTCAAATTCAACAATAATCTATCAAAATTCAAATTTAACAACAGAAGGTAAAGATAATCAAATCAAGGAAAAAAAGTTTTTAAATCGAAGTTAAAATAAGATTCTCAAGGGTCGTCCCAGGAATCTCTCAAGGGTTCCTAACTGTGATTGAGTACCTTCAAAATATATCCTAATCATACTGCAGGCTGTAGTGGTACTCAAGTTCGAATACCACTACATAAACTCGACCTGCATGGGCCACCACTAAAAACATGTCACGACCCGCACCCTAGAGTAAGGGCACGAGAACGTAACAACGCCCAGCCTACGCCGCAGTGTCGGCGGTAGAACGCTGTCCTAGGTTACAACATTTAACAATATAATGCTAAGGAGTTTATACTCCCCGAATGGGGGTGACATAGCAGATACAGACTCAATCACATCTAAGGTAGAGCATGATAAGGATAGATAAAACATGAAATCCAAAGAGATACAGGAGATAGAAGTCTAAGTGTCTAACATACATAAACCCAGAAATACATCTCAAAACTCAAATACAGATACAGTAATCCACAAAGTAAATACAACTCCAGAAAAAATAAAATAACTACCTAAACAACCTCTACTGTGTCTCCTCTAGGCTAGCAGGCAATCCCAGGCCATCTGTAAAATTTATCAACGGGTCCAGTCAGGACTGGAGCGAGTACAGTACATCTTAACAGATCATAGCAGGTAAGAAAATATAAACATGCAATAAAGTAAGATACAAGTACTGAAAGAAGTGCAGTATGTAAACAGAGAGAGAACTGTAATAGAAATATCTACTATACATAGAGAACTAGCAGTGACTAGTGAGTCAGAGTACAATATGAACATGTAAATGGCCTGGGATGATTCTGATAAGACACTAAGGAATGATTCTGATAAGATACTACTGGTGTATTATTCACATGTCCAATTCTACTCTCCCGTACCCCCAATCAATACACAAGGATCCAGCCAGGTTATGTTATATGATGCTATGTAACAGCCCCCGAAGGGTGGTAGACCCCGAAGGTGATACATAGTAGTCCCATAAATGGGATAAGGATTCCAGGAAGACTCTACGATCATAAGAGTATATGTCGTAAGTGATCAAAGAACCAATGAAGCATAGTGATACGCCATGTAAGTGAAACGCACAGAACATGTAGTACCCGATGCTCCCTAAGGATAGCATCTCAAGAAGGCATCCATATAGTACCAATCCGTGTGACCAATGTGACAGTACAAGTAAAGTAATCTACTGCAGGAAATAATTCTAAGCAGGTATGAAATGATCAGAGAATGTACTCGCCTGATAACCTGAACAGCCGATAAGTATAGGGGGGTCCGACTGAAGCCACAGAGTCCTATTTAAAGCAACACAGGTTACAAGGTGTTCAAGTTGTAATAAATGAATCTCTATAATCAATCTACATTATTCTAGGTTCTTCTAAGTCAAAACAACTCTAGGTCGACTCCGGTCAATAATCTAGTCAAACTAGGTCAAGTATTGACTTACAGTTGACTTTGGGTCAACTGGTCAACTCTGGTCAAACAGGGTCAATTCTAGTCTAATATAAAGTGTACTTTGTTATTTGTACGTCGAAACTTACGTCACGCAAATCGAGATAAGAAGATTATCGGTAAGGTTGATAATATTATTATAGTGATCCACGTGTCCAACTTGTCAATTTCAGCGATGTAAGATCACTGGAATTGGCTGATCTCAGTTTCGTTGTACTGATCCCGAAATACGAACATTATATGAATTAATTATTAATTAATTATAAAAAGGTTAAACTCAGAGAAATTATCAACAAACATTGTCGGACGATAAAATAAACATCGCCAACATGTCCAGAATGGTCAAATTAGCTAGGATAGCCTACCAAACGGTCCAATTTTGACACAAGGGCAAAAAGGTAATTTCGGGTCAAAACGGTATCTGTATCGGAGCCGTTTTGCACCAAAAAATATGCAAGAAATTAAGTTAATAAAATATAACAAATTATATGTCCACAAAACCAGAATGTCGATACGAATCCAACGGTATCTCCAGAATTGGATTCCGTTGACCCGATCTCAATTTGGCCCGTTGACCAGAACTTAGAATTCTGGTTTGCACGAAAATGCATGCCGGAGCCAAAGTTCTCAAAACTTAGCAAACTACCTGTCAACGAGTCCAGAATGATGATACGAACTCAACGGTATCTCCGAAATTGGATTCCGATGAGCCGATCTCAAAATGACCCGTTGACCCGGATATTGGCATCCGACTTGCACCGAAATGCGTGCCGGATCCAATGTCTACCAAAACCTAGCAAATTATATGTCAACGAGTCCATAATAACGATACGAACTCAACGGTATATCCGAAATTGGATTCCGATGAGTCGGCGTCAAAAAGTCCCGTTGACCCAGAATGTAGGACCCACTTTGTACCGAAAAACGTGCCAGGGTCCACGTTCTCCAAATCTAACAAATTTTATATGAAAACATACCAGAACGACGCCACAAGTCTAATGGTGTGTCAGAAATAAAAT
The DNA here is from genome assembly GCA_029216955.1 of Iris pallida. Taxonomy (NCBI): domain Eukaryota; kingdom Viridiplantae; phylum Streptophyta; class Magnoliopsida; order Asparagales; family Iridaceae; genus Iris; species Iris pallida. Next base: position 3,780,832 of record JANAVB010010193.1, on the reverse strand, counting down.
CTGGAGTCCCGTGTTCAAAAATGAAATTTTACAAGTTGGAAATTACGAATTCTGACGGCCAACTTTGGCGTCGAATTCAACCAATCAAACAAGCTCACAATGAAACGAAACTGGAGGGATAGTAAGAGGGTTATACCAGCTTCGCACCGGAACTGGTAGCATGCCAAATGGAGCTGCGGTGGAGGAGATACAAGCTGACGAAGTTGGCCCGGCGAAACTGTCCAAATTTAATACAATTTAAACGGTCAACTTGGTGGCCGATTTTGATGTATCAAACGATAAAATTAACAGACAAAAATTGACATAAGTGAAGGTGGATATACCGAGATTGCGACGGAGCAAAGAAATCGCTGATCCAACGGTCGGATCTCCAGGAAAACGTGTACGAAGTCGCTGCGATGGAGCGCCAAAACGAACTCGATCCCGCGCGCGTCACGACGGGACGTCGTTCAAAACGCACGAATCGCCTCGACGGCGCATCCCGGAGGACGATAGCCGTCAGGGAAGGTTCACTGGAGAGAGGGGGTGCACGGCTAGGGCCACGGCGGCCCACGCGGCGGCACAGCGGCGCACGACGGCGGCCCGCGCGCGCGTGTGCGTGCCTGCTGCGGTGCAGCCACTGCTGCTGTGGAGCACGAGGCCGTGCTCGGCCAGGACGACGACGGCGTAGTGCTGTGCGGCCTCGACGAGGGTCGGGCGGCGGCTCACCCCAACGAGGGTGGAGGTGGTGGCAGAATGATGATGTAGGTGGTGGCCATGGCGGTTTTGATGGAAGGAGGAGGAGGAATGTAGGAAGAGAATGGAGGAGGTCGGCGGGCTCGGCCAGGGTGGCCGGAGCCAAGGCGGGGGATGGTCGATCCAGTGGGAGGAGAGGGAGGTCGGGTTCAATTGGAGGTGGTGGTCGTGGTATTGTAGCTGCTGTTGTTGTGAGTTTGTATGGGAAAAAAGAGTGGGAGAGAGAGAGAAAGGATAAAGTGCAATTAATGAAAGAGAGAATGGAAGAAAAGTTCTCCTTATTTTTAGGGCCGGCCTATGGGGTGTTGGCTGTAGGAAATAAATAGGTAGGAAATGAATGGAGGAGATTAAATTGGGGAATCAAGGGCTAGGAATTAATAGCTAAAAAAATGGGATCATTCCAATGGATTAAAATCAATAGAAATTTTCCATCAAATATTAAAAATAGGTAAAATAAGTACTTGATATTTTTTGGCAAGAATTATGAGGGTGTCATGATGGAGGGCAACACAAAGCTGGACTGGACTCGGTGGAGCCGGATTGGATCAAAACTGGACATTGTGCAAAAATCAAATTAAAATTAGGTGTTGATAATCATGAGTGAATAAGAAGCACATGAGGATTCCAATAAATGGGACACAAGTATCGAACGGGTAGTAGGCTCAATGTGGGCCATGTCCATAATTGGGGCGGACAGGTTTTGGTCGACAGGGGACCCACAAATCAAGTTGGAAGATGAATGTGACGCCGTGGAGTGAAATAAAATCGGTCACGTGTCGAGAAAGTTGTGCGAATCAAATGGAGCACAAAATGACGTGTCTGAGTGGGACACGAAGGTCATGGGTGACGAGCGTCTCTAGTAGATCAAGCATGAGAAGTTGGTTTCAAGAAACTGACTGGTCTTGCGCTCCCAAATTAAAAGTCACGGTAACGTGCTAATAATGATCAAGGAAAAGAGTGGGAAAATTAATTAATAATCAAACGGTCTAATTCGACCCGAAGTTCAGCGAAGCAAAAAGAGTATAAGGGAACAAGTCTGAGTGGGATACTATATACCATCATGAAGGTAATCCTGTCCACTCCAAAACTCGTGAAGAAGATTTCCAAAGTTGAACATCCCTGATACTCTAAATATCAATGGCACGAAAAAGTACACTTAGGAAAAATAACAGAATAAATTATTTTTCAAAATCAATCAATCATGAATTAAAATAAAATAAAAAAACTCGAAATTCAGGGTGCTCACACGGGATGGGGTTGGCTGCACTCCGGGAGCCTAAGTTAGCAGAGGCTGATCAGCTTGTAACCCAATTGCTGGCGATACGGCAGACGGGCTTGCCTGCTGCGATTGATCGGGAGCGGGACTTCCTCATTGCTGCTCGGGATAGGATTAAGCTCGCTCGAGATACTGCCAGGCCAGTTGTGCAGGGGGACCTTGACAAGTTCTCCGCTTCGTACGACAGGCTAGGTCGTCGAAGTCAGGCTTGTCGGGCTCGGGAAGAGTCTGCTTCTCGTAGAATCGCTGACACGAAGGAGCGGATTCTCGCACTCCAGAGGGAGTTGACCTTCTTAGAGTCAGAGCTGGAGGCTGCTCGTGCGGAACAGGAGTCAATCGCTCGGAAGGCCGAGAGGGTTTCCCGATCTTCTGTCAACCTGGAGCGGGCCTTTTATGAGATTCAAGGATAACTGGCAAGCCCATGCTCATCTGGAGGACGAGGAGGTGCTGACTCGAGAGGCGGAGCGTCGAGATACCCAGAGGTTTGAGCGATCGGCTGCCTTGCTGACAGACCGTCTCAGGGCGTTATGTGCCCCGGAACAGTGATCAACTTTCTATTTTTCTTTTGCTATTTTTCTTTTTCGTCTTTTTGTTTTGATTTTTTAAAGCATGTGATCCTAAAATGATGTAGCACTTTGAATTTTGAATGAATGAGCATGTTTCAACTCATCTTCTCTTTCTTGTACTTGCGGTGTTCGTGGAACCGGACTTGCTGGGGGATTATTTGTGGACCTGTTACCCTAGGCGTACCTTGGTTTTAGGTACGAATAACAAGTTTGGTCAGGATATCCGGAACAGCCATGGCAAAGTGGTCATGGGTGCTCTCGGTATTGGGGAAAAGAATGCCGTAGAGCAGCTGGGCTCCCGGGGCATGGTGAGATGGTAGATTTATGCTAAGAAGCTTAGCAAGGGATATTTGTGGACCTATTATCCTTGGCATACCCTGGTTTAGGATACGGATAATGGGATGAAAGAAAACCAACATATTTGCTCAGAGGTTATGAGGACATGGCAAGCATGAGGGTTTCACCGTAGAATCTTCCTGCTCAGAGGTAACGAGGACATGGCAGGGGAGACTTCACGGAAGATATTCATGGTCAACAGCGGACATTTGTGGTCAACAGAGGACATTTGTGGTCAACAGGGGACATTTGTGGTCAACAGAGGACATTTGTGGTCAACGGAGGACATTTGTGGTCAACAGAGGACATTTGTGGTCAACAGAAGACATTTGTGGTCAACGGAGGACGTTTGTGGACCTATTATCCTTGTCGTACTCCGGTTATGGGTACAAATAATAGGTTGAAAGGGAACCGACATACTTACTCAGAGGTAATGGGGACATGGCAAGCATGAAGGTTTCTTCGACGGAGCCTTCCCACTCAGAGGTAATGAGGACATGGCAGGAGTGGGCTCAATAAAGAGGGGGTACATAGAACGACTTAGAGGTAGGAGAACGTGGAAGTTCTATGCGAGGGAGAGGTTTGTTTTTGGTAGAAGTGAAAATGACTCAGAGGTAATGAGGACATGGCCGTTTCGGAAATTTGTGGATCGATTACCCTTTTTGTGCATTGGGAGCACGGGTAGTGGATCATGAGGGAGGATCTCTTCCAGGAAGAAAGTTCAGAGGTATAATTATATGTGACTTACTATCTGAAAGAGTGATCGGAATGTGAGTTCAGAGGCACCAGCGGGTACATAACTCGATAATTTAGAATATTGAGAAAGTGTGAGTTCAGCGGCACCAGCGGGTACATGACTCGATAATCTGAAATATTGTGGATGTGAGTTCAGCGGTACCAGCAGGTACATGACTAGATGATCTGGAGAGAATATCGTTTAGACATAATATTTCTTCAGGAACTTGCCGTTGATGGGCAACATGAGCAAGTCTCTGTTATGTTTTGCGAGGCGGTAAGCACCGTTGGAGAATACTGCCTCAATGATGAATGGGCCTTCCCACTTTGGCTGGAATTTGCCGGCGGGCTTGTGAGTCATGACCATCGGCCTCCGTACTGCCAGAACGAGATCGCCCACCTGGAATGTTCTGATTTTGACCTTCTTGTTAAAGGCTCCAGAGATGCGTGCTTGGTATAGCTCAATTCGTTGCTGAGCCAAGAGGCGCTTTTCATCTAGTGCCTCCAATTCCTGTAGCCGGCGATGGTGGTTTTCGTTTGTCGTCAATTGATGTATGAGGGCGACACATAGTGAGGGGATCTGAGTCTCCAATGGGAGGACTGCCTCACTCCCGTACACCAGGAAGAATGGTGTATTCCCGGTGGCTGTTCGAACTGTGGTGCGATAAGCCCATAAGCATTCGCCGAGCTTCTCGTTCCAGTCGCGTTTGTTGGAGGAGATAAACTTCTTGAGGAGTTTGATGATTGTTTTGTTGAATGCCTCTGCCAACCCGTTCGCTGTTAGGTTGTATGGTGTCGAAGCTACATTCTGAATACGGTGCTTATCGCAAAACCGGTAGAATGCGTGGCTTGCAAACTGCGGACCATTATCGTAGATGATCCTTCGGGGCAGTCCAAAGTGGTAGATGATGTGATGCTTAAGGAAGCTGATCATGTTTGAAGTCTTAACTTTCGTGAGTGGGACAGCTTCCGCCCATTTGGAGAAGTAATCAGTGATCGCAAGTATGAAGCGATGTCCTCGGAAGGAAAGTGGGGTGATTGGACCAATGATATACATTCCCCATGCTTAGAATGGCCAGGACGCCACTGTCGGATGTAGAAACTCGGATGGTTGGTGAATAAAGTCCGCGTGGACTTGGCAGGCTTTGCATTTTCTAGCATAATCTACCGCATCTGCCACCATTGTGGGCTAATAGTAGCCCATTCGGCGAAGGCGGTCTTGCAGTTTTGGGCCAGGCTGGTAGGCCCCGCAGACACCGTCATGAGCTTCTCGTACGGCTTCTTTGGCTTCTGCAATTGACAGACACCGAAGCAGTAATCCGTCGTAAGAGCGGCGATACAGCATTTTTGTCTCTGTATCGTAGAAGAATCTGAGAGAACGCCGTCTGATGGAGGTGGCTTCCTTTGGGTTCTCGGGCAGGATGTCGTAGACGACGAAGTCGATGAATGGTTGTCTCCAATCTGGGGCATCATCGATCGTCTGTGCGGAATAACTCGCCACGAATTGCACATTGTTCTTGGGACAGACCAGTTCGTGGCCTATCACATCCACTGATTAGCGATCATGATTCAGAACTGCTAGGGAAGCGGCAAGACCAGCTAAGGCATCAGCTTCGATATTTCGGAGTCTGGGGACATGTTCGATGAAGAACCCCTCGAACGACGAGATGATGTCAATCGCTATTTGGTGATAAGGGATCATGTCTTCGTGGCGGACCTCATATGAGCCCCGTATCTGATTGACGATTAGTTGGGAATCGCCGTATGCTTTAAGGTATTCTACCCCTAGCTCTCTTGCGAGTTGGAGGCCAATGACCAGAGCGTTGTACTCGGCCACATTGTTAGAGCAGGGCTCGGTGAGGGAATAAGCGCGGTTAATCACCAATTCGGAAGGGGAGATCAGTACTACCCCGACTCCGACGACTATATTGCCTTTAGGTCCGGTCCTCGAAGCACCGTCGAAGAACATTTGCCATATATTATCGTGAGAGGATGCGTGCGAGTCGGCGACCTCATCTGGGATCTCTTCGTATATTCTGGAGGACTCCGAGCCTGGGTGGGCTGCTAAGAAGTCCGCCAGGGCTTGACCTTTGACTGCCTTTTGTGGGACGAAGATCATATGATAAGGGGACAGCAATATTGCTCATGTAGCGAGTCGAGAACTGAGTGCCCCTGGTTTAGTCATGCGGACCCTGAGAGGGTTGACTCGTGAGATCACATATATCGTTTGTCCGGTGACATAGTGTCGTATTTTCTGAATGGCGAACACCAGGGCGAGGCATTCCTTCTCCACAGCGGTGTATCGGTGCTCTGGCCCAATCATCATTCTACTGAGGTAATATATGGCTTGCTCATGGCCTGCGTCGTTGTTTTGTGCCAGCAGAGCCCCGAGGGAGTGTTCCATTGCTCGTACATAGAGCAGGAATGGTTTTCCAGGAACCGGGGCCACCAAAACTGGAGGATTTGACAAATATTCTTTGATGTTGTCGAAAGCACGCTGACATTCCTCGTCCCATACGAATGAGACTCCTTTTTTCATGAGATGGGTGAACGGTCGACATCGCCCAGAGAGGTTGGAAATGAACCTCCTGATGTAAGCTAGCCTCCCTTGAAGGCCTCTGAGTTCGCAGAGATTTCTCGGGGAACCCATCTCCATGATTGCTTTTGTCTTCTCAGGATCTACATGGATACCCTGTGCAGTGATGATGTCACGACCCGCACTCTAGAGTAAGGGCACGAGACGTGGGTATGTCCAGCCTATGCCGCAGTATCGGCGGTAGAACACTGTTCTAGGTCAATCATCTAACAATATAAAGGTACTGTACAGTTTATACTCTCCGAATGGAGGTGACATCACAATATACAGTCTCAATCACATCTAAGGTAGAAGAATGAAAGACAGATAGATAGATAGTAACTCAAAGAGAACAGTAGCATAGATGAAATAAGTCTAAGTGTCTAGGATACATAACATCCAGAATGTCAACTCATAATACAATAAGTCTAGGGGTCTATACATCTCAACATCTCAAAATACAACTCAGAATGTGAGACAAAATACAAGTAGAAAAGACTGTCTAGCTAAACTGGTCTAGACTACTGGAGCAACATCCTCAGCTGGTGGTGGATCCTGCTGAGGGTCCTCAACACAAGTGTCATCTAGTCCTGCTCCATAATATGTAGTCACCCATGCCTGATCCTCATCCTCTGTAATATTTTCAACAGGTCCAGTCAGGACAGGAACGAGCACAATATATCTCATACAGTTCATATCAGGTTAGGAAATACTATACAGGCAATAGAGTAAAATACAGGAAGTGCTGAAAGGAAATATACGCTGTAAAAGAGATAGCTGTAAGGAAATATCTACTGTATATAGAGAACTGTAAGTGACTAGTGATGTAGAGTACAAGCTAGGCATGTGAATGGCTAGAATTTATACATGATTACACTACTGAGTTTGCACATGATTACACTACTTTGGAATTATTCACATGTCCACTTCTACTCCCCCGTTTTCCCCAATCAATACACAAGGATCGAGACCAGTTATGTTATTATACATTACTTCACATGAGGCTCATAAATGAGTATACGTGAAGTTATACATGAGGGCTGAGTAAACATGAGAGTACATGATCACATGAGTGCACATGCATGATGGAAGCATAGGAGTACATGATGAAAGTGAAACACACGTAACATGAAGTACCCGATGCTCCCGAGGGGGATAACATCTCATGTAAAGATCCATATAGTACCAATCAGTGTTACCAACGTGACAGCATCAAGTAAAGTAATCTAGAGCGAGAAAGTAAAGACTGAACAAGTATGAAACGGTCAGAGAATGTACTCGCCTGCTATATGAATGTCTGTAGAGAATATGCTGTCTAAGAAGAGGTGTCTGGCTCCTGATCAGAGCAACACAAGTCACAATGTATTCTAAATAGTAAAAATGAGGTTTACTATGCATACTACATGATTCTAGGTCAATCTGGTCAAAAGTCAACTCTAAAGTCAAACTAGTCAAAGTTAGGTCAACCATAGTCAAACTAGTTAGGGTTTTAGTCAAACTAGTTAAACTAGTCATTTTAGGTTAATCCTAGTCAATTCTAGGTTAATTAGGTCAAGTTTGACCTAAGGTTGACTTTGGTCAACACTAGTCAAACAAGGGTCAACTAGTTAGGGTTTGGGTCATTAGGTCAATTAGGGTTAGCCCCTAATGCCATAGGCTAGTAACTTAGGCCATAGGCTAGTTGTCATAGGTTTCCATATAACCTATATTTAGAAAGTCATATATATATATATATATATATATATATATATATATATATATATATATATATATATATATATATATATATAGATATACACAAGTCTATCTACTACCTATATATATCAATATATGTATACCCTATATATAATACAAATCACACTCACATATATATAATGACACAATATATAATCTAATACAATATATATATATATATATATATATATATATATATATATATATATATATATATATAATATATATTTTTTTTTTTTTAATATATATATCAATATATATATCAATATAATAAAATATATATATCAATATATGTATATATATATATATATAAAACATATATATAATACATATATAGAGAGAAGTGACAGAGAGAATAGTGAGATAGAGTGAAAGTGGGAGAGTGAAAGAGAATACTGGACACAGGAGGGGGGTTCCAGATTTTTGGAAACCAGAAATCAGACCCCCACACACACAAATACACACACACACCTATATATATACGTATATGTATATACACATGTACACACATGTATATACCCCAAAAATCTACCTACACACACACACCTATATACACTACGTATACATACACTGAAAACATGGAATTATATGTATAAAACATAACAAAAATTGTTTTGAAATTCGATTTGGAAAACTGGAAAACATTCCAAATTTCTGGAAATGTGCACTGTGCACAGGTAAAATGGGTAAACCCAAATACACACACCAAACCGAGCTAAGGCTCGAACCCAAGGGTTGGTAACACTAGCCCCTAGTGTCCTCTAGTGTCCTAGGTGCCTGACACGACACCACGACACAATTTGATGTGTCAAAACTCACCAAAACCCAATCGGGTAAACTGACACACACATACGAATACGCTGCGTCGTGCACGCGTGCAACTGTCTCGTGTTCGCGACACAGGACACGACACGTCTCGTGCTCGTATCCATGTGTTCGCCACATGATGGGCTACCTTCTCGTGTCACCACGAGGTGCCCAAGTGTCGTGTTCGTGCGATACGACACGCGCGAAGTTGGCTCCCGTGCGCGTGTGCGCTGACAGTGCACGACCAGTGCACGTGTCCGTGTGTTCTCGATATGACACAAATGTGTCTCAAACTCGAGGGGGGCATGACAGAGGTTGCCCCCTCCTCTGTGTCAATTTGCACGTGTCCTCATGGCGTGTCGTGTCAGAAATTAGGGTCGAGTAGCAGGGGATTTTTCGTGTCTGTGTATAGTATAAAAACGTGGGTTCGTGTCCGATTTGGACACGAAGAAGAATCTAAATTGTGCTCAGTCAACTAGGTATATATTCTACTATTCTAAGGCTACAAGAAAATGTAATTAGTTTTACATTTTAACAAAATCAAATCCTTTGTGGTATTTCATCAAACAAGGTTTAATAGCCTAGGATACGTGTCCGATACGGACACCAAACCAACCCTAAATTTTACCAAACTTGACCCACAGTTAGGGTAGACCTATATGCATGCATTTATAAAGAAAAAACAGAATATTAGCAAGGTTTATGGGTATTTACCTATTTGTGCAATTTCAATGGAAAATCAAAGAGAGGGGGGGTGTTTGTCCTTCAACTTGGTGATGTCCAAAGCTTGTAAATTCTGGATTGCTAGCCTCCCTTAGCACCCTTGATGTTGTAGGGTCCCAATGCAAAAGACTAGAGGTGATTTAGATCAAAAATGATCAAGTTATGGAGGTTTGAAGGAAATGGAATTTTGTAGGCTTAAAATTCATGTAAATTGATCATGAATGAATATAATGGGATTATATAGAATGGTGTAGTGCTAGGGGGCCCCCTATGGCTGGCCATGGCAAGGGGGGTGTCCTTGGCCTTCCTTCAAGGTGAAGGCAAAGACTTTGGTGCCAAAGCAAGGATATTTTGAGGGTTTTGTGGAAAATATCTAATAAAGTGCATTCTAAAATATTTCCACCCTTGACTAAAAGTAAATATTTATCCCCTTAGCATTCTAGGTTAGTAACTAACCTCTAGATTAGGATAAGATAGGTTAGGGACTAATCATGGTACTTAACAACAATTAAATAATATTAAAAACACATAATCTCAATAAAATCTAGTAAATTACCAAAATACCCTTTTTGGCTAAAATCACTAATTTGATGTTCTAAGCCTATGGCTAGGCTCACATGGTCATGGCAACTTCTAGGTTAAGGAATAACTAGGGTTTACACTAGGGTTATACTAGTAAAATCACAAAGTCATAAGTCATGACTTAGAAATAGTTTTAATTACACTAATAATCACCAAAAATCATATCATGACTAAAACACCATTAATAAATAATAAAAATAATAAATTTTCAAAAATACCCCAATTTCAGAAAACAGGGTGTTACAAGTCTACCCTCCTAACAATAATTTCGTCCTCGAAATTTTAAGACGAAACTGAAACTGATGAGAAGGATAGAAAATCATACCTCAAGGTACAAATAGATAAGGGTATCGCTCGCGCATCTCATCTTCCCGTTCCCAGGTGGACTCTCCTGGAGAATGATGCCTCCATACGACACGAACCAATGGTATCGTCTGGTTCCTTAATGCCTTCTCCCGTCGATCCAGAATCTCAACAGGCTGCTCTGGATAACAAAGAGTAGGACCCACCTCGATCTCGGAATGATCAAGTACATGGCTAGGATCTGCCACGTACCGTCTCAACTGCGACACGTGAAATATGTTGTGGACTCCTACCAATGCTGGTGGTAAGTCTAGCCTGTAAGACACGTCACCGACTCTCCCGCTGATAACGAAAGGGCCGATAAAACGCGGGCTAAGCTTCCCACCTCCACCAAAATGTATCGTGCCACGTGTCGGAGATATCCTCAAAAATACCTGGTCTCCAACCTAATCACAAGCAAGGTCTCAATTTAATTATGATAATCAACATGGTTAATCAAAACACAAACAAGACAACCTAATTCTAATCCTATCTCTAAACTGTACCTCAAACTCCAAGGGTCTGCGGTGGCTGTCGGCCCAATGTCGATGTCTGTCCTGCGCCACGCGAAGCCGATCTCTGATGAGCTTCACCTTTTCTGCTGCATCCACAACCATCTCAGGCCCCAATAAAACTCGCTCCCCAACATCATCCCAAGACAAGGGTGTACGACATCTACGCCCGTACAGTGCCTCGAAAGGGGACATCTCAATGCTGGCCTGAAAGCTGTTGTTGTATGCAAACTCTACTAAGTGCAGGTGACTCACCCAAGATCCTCCAAAGTCCAAGACACAAGTCCGCAATATGTCCTCCAGTGTCTGAATGGTCCGCTCTAACTATCCGTCTGTCTGAGGGTGGTATGCAGTACTAAACTTGAGCTGAGTGCCCAAGCTAATATACAAGCTCCTCCAGAAATATGAAGTGAAACGACTATCCCGGTCCAATACAATGCTCACTGGCACTCCATGAAGTCTGACTATCTGTCTCATATACATCTCTGATAGCTTCTCGTTAGACAAACCCACTTTGAATGGCAAGAAGTGGGCCGATTTGGTCAACCTGTCGACGATGACCCAAATCGCGTCCTTCCCTCCTGGAGTATGCGGCAATCCCAAAACAAAGTCCATCATGATGTGCTCCCACTTCCACTCCGGAATGGGCAATGGCTGCAACAGTCCTCCTGGCCTCTGCCTCTCTGCCTTTACCTGCTGACAGATCAAACACCTGGCTACGAAGTGTGCCACCTCGCACTTCATCCCACTCCACTATACATGCTCTTTCAGATCCTTATACATCTTGTTGGCTTCCGGATATATAGAGTACTGAGAACGATGGGTCTCCTGCATAACCTGCTCCCGAAAGTCTCTACTGGGCACACATAGTCTAGAACTGTGCCTCAATGCGCTATCTCCTGCAAGAGTGAACTCATCATCCGTAAATCCTGCTATGACCTGCTCCCTGATGCATCGTAGAGAAATGTCATCGAACTGTGCCGACTTGATCCTATCAATCAAGTCCGACTGAATCTGGAGGCCCCACATCTGCATCAGCACTCCCGGCACAATCACCTCGATCCCAAGGCTCTCCAAGTCGGCTAACAAGTGACGATCCATCGTCAAACACATAGCTGTCGGATATCTGCTCAAAGCATCGGCAACTATGTTGGCCTTCCCTGGGTGATACTGTAGCAGAATATCAAAGTCCTTCATCAGCTCCAACCATCTGCGCTGCCTCATGTTGAGCTCCTTCTACGTAAATACGTATTTCAAGCTCTTGTGGTCTGTAAATATCTCCACACGCTCTCCATACAAATAGTATTTCCACAGCTTCAGAGCAAAGATAACTGCCGCCAACTCCAAATCATGGGTAGGATAGTTCTTCTCATGGGGACGTAACTGCCTGGAAGCATAGGCAATCACCTTCCCATGCTGCTGCAAGAAACAACCCAAACCCTTCTCCGAGGCGTCACGGTAGATAGTGAACCCGCCTGATCCTGATGGCAATGTCAGAATCGGGGCTGTCGTCAACCGCTTCTTCAACTCATCAAAAGCGGCCTGACACTCCTCTGACCAGACAAACTCTGCGTCCTTCCGGGTCAGCCTAGACAACGACTCTGCAACCCGAGAGAAATCCTGGACGAACCTCCTGTAGTAGCCTGCCAATCCCAGGAAGCTCCTGATCTCTGCCACTGACGTCGGTGCTGCCCAAGTCTCAACTGCTGATATCTTCCTTGGGTCGACTGAGATCCCATTTCCAGTCAACACATGACCCAGGAAGTCCACTCTGTCCAGGAAGAACTCGCACTTCGAGAGCTTGCCATAAAGCTGCACCTGCCTGAGAGTCTCCAGCACCACTCTCAAGTGCTCCTCATGTTCATCCTCTGTCTTCGAGTACACCAGGATGTCATCGATGAACACCACCACGAACTTATCTAAGTACTGGTGGAACACCTTGTTCATCAAGTTCATGAATACCGCTGGGGCATTAGTCAACCCAAACGGCATCACCATAAACTCGAACTGGCCGTACCGCGTCCTGAACGCCGTCTTGGGGATATCCTCCCTCTTCACCTTTACCTGGTGGTAGCCTGACCTCAGATCAATCTTCAAGAATACCCAAGCTTCGCTCAACTGATCGAAGAGATCGTCGATCCGCGGCAGTGGATATCTGTTCTTGATCGTCAGACTGTTGAGTGCCCTGTAGTCGATACACATCCGTACCGACCCGTCCTTCTTCGGTACAAAGAGTACCGGTACACCCCATGGTGAAGAACTAGAGCGGATGAAGCCCTTGTCCTACAACTCATCCATCTGCTTCTTCAATTCCACCAACTCGCTGTTGTTTATTCGATAGACATGCTGAAAAATCGGTTCCGCACCTGGAACCAAGTCTATCGAGAACTCAACGTCTCTGTCTGGTGGAAGCCCAGGCAATTCCTCTAGAAATATGTCCATGAACTCAGCTATCAATGGATGTGGAGCTGGCTGCTCCTCGACCGAAACTCCACAAAAAACTCCGCAAGTCTGCTCTGCCTGCCGTCGGGAATATACAAACTCTGGCTCTTCTGGCGCTCTGAACAGAACTCTACCCCCGCGGCAATCTATGCTGGCATGGTGCATGCTCAATCAATCTATACCGAGTATAATATCGTAGTTCGGTAGTGGAATTACGAGCAAACACACATCCAACTCTCGGCCTCCCAAAACTACTCTCCGTCCCTTGCAAACATCACGAACGAGGATAATGCCACCCCCGGTCGTGATCTTGCAAGTCCTAGGCAACGATTCAGATATAACATGATGTCGAATCGCAAAAGATACTGATACAAAGCTATGGGAAGCCCCAAAATCGAACAATGCAAAAGCTAGAATAGAGTCGAGAAGAATAGAACCTACTATCAGCTCTCCAGTAACCTCAGTATCCTCTGCTGCCATGGCGTAGGTTCGCCCCTACTGACCACTGTTTGCCATTAAAATTGTTTGATTGAAAACTTTAATACAAACAGAACAGTGTTACAATGTAGGACTTAGATGTAGTCCTAGGAGTATACTTTTGTTTAAGCTGGGTCCTTAGTGCCAATGGAGCGAGTGGTAATGCATTGACTCCGTTGACGGGCTGACGACGGTTATCGGTTCTCTGAAGGTGTAGATTGCTCTGGGTGCTGGAGCTTGCTGAGAGGAGGAAGACCTTGAGTGTCTGTATCTGCCTCTCTGGTGATTCCTCGTATGTTCGTTGTGGATTCTGTGTGTGTATGAAGGAGAAGATCCCTCTATTTATAGTTTTACAGGCTGGCTGCTCATGCGCGCATGTAGGATGCGCCGGTGTGTGGAGACGCCACATGGAAGTTACTGATGGGGGCGCGTAGATGATGCGCCCTGATTGAGGGGAAGAACTCTTCATACTGTTGTTGTGAGCCGGTACGTAGTAGAGGAGAAGATCTTTCTGTTGCTGAAATCTTGGACGAGTTGAGTCAAAGGACACGTGTCATCGACCCATGGCTCGAAGATCTCGGATTTTAGGGGGGGCAGTGATCTGGTGAGCTGCGCCTTGGATCTGGGCGCAGGAGGAGGCTGCGGCTCATAACCTTTAGGAGTTACAAACCATTTAGGGCGCATGGCTTTTGAGGCGCATGCAGGTGACCTTCCTTCTGTCTTTCGGGATCAGAGATCAGTCTGGGGCGCATGGCTTTTGAGGCGCATGCAAAGCTTCAACTGGAGACTCTTCTTCTGTCTTTAGGGATCAGTAAAGGGTCTGAGGCGCATGGCTTTTGAGGCGCATGCTGGTTTGGATGCATGGCCGTAGAGGCGCATGCGGATGGCCACGTGGCAGTAGCCGTCGGAATAGAGTCATGATGATGCTGACGTTGCCGACGCTTCGTTCTCTGAAAAAGCTGTCAACTGTTCAGACTTTGGGAAGCGTGCTACCAACTCTGGTGTCAGTTCAGCATTTAATGTTTGTGATGTTCGATGGACAGCAGAGTGGGCACATTGGTTGGTATTCCACTCGGCATGGAGATGTGAAGGAGGGCGCATCCTCTGTGATGCACCGGGTACTGTAGGGCACGTCTGTGTGATGCGCCTGATACTGAAGGGCACGTCCGTGTGATGCACTGTTTGGTTGGTGCATCCGACATGTCCTTTAATGACGCGGCTGTCTCGCTCCTCGAGTGCTATAAATAGCCGTTTGGCTGAATTCGAGGCGTCCGGTTCATCCATTTAATGCAAATTCATTGCACAGAATTCGGAGAGTCATCCACTTGGCTTGTGGGTTTAATTTGCCTGGCCTATAAATAGTGGCATGGAGAGAAGGTTTACTCCTCATTCCCTCACGTACTTCTAACATGAACTTGGATATGTGGGTGCATTCTGTTGACGAAGTGCTCCCGAGGGTAAAGATGAGACGTCGTGTTATCTTTGATGCACTTGAAGGTGACTGTTACATCCAAAAGACGGAGTCGAGGGCTTCTGAGGCAGGCGGAAGGTGCCTGTTGCATCCAAAGATAAAGATGTTCGGGCCTCGTCTCCGTTGTTCCGGAAGAGCCGTAGATCGGAATGGTGGTGCTAGGCTCTCTCTTCCTTCAAAGTGGGTGTCGCCCACTTTGATTGTGTTGAAAGCTTCTTGTGCCATGATTTCGATCACGGTCTTCCTTGGTCTTTGGAGGCTCTTTCGAAGCCTCCCCTGGCCACAGCATTTGCGGTGCTCTTCTCTTCCTTGGTTCCAGCCAGAGGGTTAAATGCTTTGCTTGGCGAAGCACTTATCAGGCGAGCCTGGCTGGAAGAGCGGCACATAACTGGGCTCTGCTCGGCCAGGTGAGCCTGGTTGGAAGAGTTGCACATAACTGAGCTGCTGAAGGGATGCACATAACTGAGCTACTGAAGAGATGCTAGGATGCACCTGGCTTGAGGCGCATGACATCTGTTGCACCTGGCTGACAGCACATGGTGATTGCTGTGCCTATCGGAAGGCGCATGGTGGTTGCTGTGCCTATCTGGGAGGCGCATGGTGGCTGTTGGCTGTAGATCTAGGATCCTTCCTTTGTAGAAATTCTCTTTTGTACAACCTTTTTCTAGACATGTAATAGACTTTTATATATATAAATAAAAAGTCCTTCTTCGAATGTCTATGGCTTATTTGATTAGCTGTCTGAGTTCTGGCATATATAATGCCTGGCGCATGGGCTTTCTGGTTGTGAGATTCCGTGCTTCTACAAGACCCCCTTCAAAGTTTTCAAAACTTTTGAATAAGTTTTGGAATACTTTGAATAAGAATCATGGAGGTCAGGGCGCATGATTTTTGGGCGCATGCTTGTTCGGGCGCATGCTCCTTTCAGTTGATGATGAGCATGGGCTTACGCCCTGATGATGCGCCGAAGCAAGTTAACGCGCATGGACTTACGCCCTGATGATGCGCCGAAGCTCTGATGCTAGCGCGCATGGGCTTACGCCCTGATGATGCGCCGAAGCTATTTGGCATTTTTTTTCTTTTTGCCTGACTTCCATCTTTGTTGTATCAGTGTCGATGACGATCCCTTTGTTGAATGAGGTCCTTCTGGACGCTTTTCTTTGTCAGATGGGAGTTGATTTTGACGAGGCGGTGATCAATCCTGCGAAGGATGCTATCTTACAGGACCAACCTCGTGAGAGAATGCTACAAGTCCAGACCCAGTTGCCTCTTTTCCTCCAGAGTATGATGGAGAGTGGTAAACTGAAGTCTGCTGAATCCGAAAGTGTAACTTTCTTAAAACCTGCCTTTCTGTTTGGCGACCGACTAGTCTCTTCCGAAGCGAAGATACTGAGGATTAGAGAAGACTGGTTCTTTTCTGCCAAAGGCATGGTCTTGTACATGCGGCAGGTTGACCGCCAGTTGCCGCTGACGGCTTTTTATCGTCTAGCTTCGAAAAGAAGGATGGGTTGGGACCTTACTCCCTCTCAAGGAGGGGCCTTGGGAGGTACCCTCTCAATTGACGCCTCCTCGAACCAGCGAGATACATTGACCGCTTCACGAGCCGGTTCTTCTTTCAGCTACCGAGCCTTGCGTCCTGGGAGCATCTACAGTGAGGTCCCAAACGACACGTTTCCCTTCAGTGCCCCGATCTTTGCAAATCGGATGCTGACATCAAAGGTGATGTATCCGACAGGTAGCTTCCGAGTCGAAGGCTGGTGTCACTACATCCCGAAGTGGGACGAGTTGACCACTTGGGTGCTTTCAAGGTTCGAGGTTGAGCTTAAAGAGATCGGGCTGACAGCCGCCATTCGGGCCATGCAGGCAGGCGTGGACCTCAATAAGCCTATGTTCCTTGCGCTCTTGGAGCTTTTCAATGCCCAGACTGGTAGCTTCTTTACTCCGATGGGGGAGTTGGGATTAGCCCTTCATGAGATGTACGAAGTGTCCAAGCTTCCTTGGGGCTCGGAACCGTACGAGGAATATTTTCCATCAAATAAAGAGATCCAAGTTCTGGAGGATAAGGATCCGGAGATGATGGCTGTTTTCAAAGAGGTGACAAGCCATCATTATCTGATGCACCGGAGGGACAAGGGCAAGACCCAGCCTCATGTGACTGCTTGGAGGGACTACGTCTTCAGGCAGGACTTGACGGATCCTTCGAGGATTCGGTTTGCGACTCCGCAGGGATTGAAGCCCGCGGAAGTAAGTTCTGAAATAAGCCGGCTGGACGAAAGGACCCCACACTCTAATGAGGGCGGCAAGGCTACGTACAGCTGTTTCTGGCACTACGGGCACCGGATGTCATCCAAGGCAGTGTTGACGTCCTACTTGATGATATGGCTCCGGGATTGCGTATTTGCAGGTGGATCCGGTGCCGTCGAGAGGGTACATCAAAATCTCATTTTGCCTGCGGTAAAGTTGGCCTGTGGACGACCTTTGGCTCTCCTCCCCGTGATGGTGTGCAACCTGTTGCACGGTTTGAGGTCCTTTGCCGATGATGTGATCCACGAGAGAGGTAATAATGATAACTTTCCCCGGGCCGAGCTGCCTTTCCATTATCTTATGGGGTGGCTGATCTTGCATCATCCGAACGTGATGAGTCCCGGTCCGGAGGAGGAACATGTCGAAGGAGATGCCTTCATTCGCCGCTTCTATAAGAGGAAGTGGTCTTACACCGGCGTCCCCGTTTGCAGGAGAGTCTTGTCCTATCTTCAGGGGTGGGAGATTGTCAAGGTTGGCCCGATCTTCAAAGATTTCGAGACCGACGAAGATTTAGTTGACTCTGGCGAAGATGCGGTCACTTTGCCGAAATAGAGTTTTCGTTGGTTACAGAGTATCCGGCCTTCTCACCTGGTCTATCGCAACCAAAATAGGTGTTATCTGGAGCCTTATCTGCCAAGCCGATTTGCTCGTCAGTTTGGCTATATCCAGTTAATGTTGCGGAATCCCAGTAGTAGTTTAGGCTTCATCGGGAGTTTGCTGGATGGAGCCCGGGGCTGGCAATATTATAATGCTGGATGCACTAGCGTTAAGTTCACCACGCCAGTTCGCAATCCTCGGCCGCCGATCCTATATCCGGCCGCCAAGCTGTATTACACTATGACTGCTATGTCTCCTGGTTATGACAGGGAGACTAGTTTCATTATTGGAACCCAGCTAGAGGCGATAGTGAATATGTTGATGGCAGCCCGATCATATCGTCCACCAGAGTTGGCGGGGTATCGGGCTGCTGCTGCAGTACCAGTAGGAGACCCGTCTGTCGGGAAAAGGCGTGCTGACACAGAAGCTGGTTCTTCTGTACCGAAAAGGTCGAGAAAGGCGCCGACCCTGAAGGTTACGGAAGTGCCACTTATAATGCCAGCAGGATCAATCCCTGCTGAGGTAAGGAATATTTCGTAATTCCAATTCTTTTCGTCATTGTGGCGACTTATGCTCTTCTTCTTGTAGGGATTGAAGAAGAAGTCCCGTGTTTCAAAATCGGGCGCCAGTAAACCGAAGGAGGTGGCAGGCTCTTCTGATGAGCGCCTTCCACCGATGCTAATGTCTCCCGTGGAGGAAGGTCCCGAAGATGTTCCTGCGGAGGTTTTAATATCTTCTGACTTCGAGGTCGCAACAACTTCTGGGAGAGCACCATCTGCCGTGGAGGCCTTGGATGCTGAGGGTCCTGCGGACTCGAGGCATCCTGATGATGAAGTGGACTGGAGTTCGTCGCCTTTCGATGACGTTCCTCCGGTCTTGCAAGAATCTGCTGCGGGGACAGCAGATATGGTTGAGACAGGGGAGAGGGTTGAATCCCCTCTTTATCATGATGAGGGGAGGTCGGCTGCATCATTGCCGAGTCCTACCCCGGCTTCAACCGTGGAAGTTGAGGCGGCTACCACTCAGGAGGTAGCGACAGATTCTGTCCCTGTTGAGGGACTCGATGATGAGACCCGTCTGCCAGTCAAGACTGCTGCGACGGGTCAAGAGACAAGTGATAATCTCCCTATTCTGCCAAGGGAGGTACCAACTGTTGATAGGACGTTGGGGGTGGAAGAGGTGGCCGTTGACATCGGTGGTTCCTCCGGACTTGAGAAGGGTAAGGGTGTAGAACCCTGTGTCGCTCCTTCTACTTGGGGGACTATCTCGACGCCTGTGCCGGCTCCTTCTGTTGCTTCGGCTCCTCGGGCTAGAAGTCCAGCCCCTGTTGATGAAGAGCCCATTGATGCCGAGGTTCAAGCCTCGCTGATTGAGGTTGCCGGATCTTCTTCCAGTCCGCAAACTGTAGTAGCTCCTCCAACTCCCGCGATGACGCCGCAGGTCCTGGCGGATGCAGACGAGTATGTGAAATTCCTCGTCGAGGGGGTGTACAAAATGTTACAGAAGGGTGTATCTGCTGTGATGGATGCCAATGGGAGTTTTGCGACGGCAAAAGCTCTGGCAACGCCCTGCATCGAGCTGATTCGTATTCACCAAGGCTACGACCATATGGCCGAAATTCTGGAGGCTTCAGTGATTGAGCTGGATGAGCGGCTCGCGGAACTTCAACGCATCCAGCGAAACGACCTCTCTGTCCTGATAGATGCGGAGAAGGGGAAGCTGATCGCCGAGATCGAGTCTTCATACCAGGCCACCGTGGGCATTTGGGAGCGCGAGGTGGCTGAGACTAAGGCTGCGGTAGAGCAGTTGTCTCAGTCCATGAAGACGACGGTGGAAACTCGAGCTGCATTGGAAGCTAATATCGAGGATATCGACACCCAGATGCGCCGCCTTGAAGACCAACGGGCCCGACTCCAGTTAGAGGTCGAGCGTGTTCGGGCTGAACATGCAGCATTTAAGAAGGATGAGGCGACCTTTACTCAGCGGACTCTTGCCTTGGCGCAGCAACGACAACAGCTTGATGAGAAGCATGCAAGTGATACTTCCGCTAGGGCCGTTGAATTGATGCGCAAAGAAGCAGAGCGACGAGTCCTGGCGACGGTGGAGGCCCGCGCAGTCGACTTAAAGCTTCGAGTCAGGGAGCTCTCAGCCCATCCTGGGGAGATTCAGGGACCATAGCTTTTTTCTTTTTTCTTTTGTGTTCTTTTGCAACCCTTACTGGGGGATGATGTAGTTTCTTGTACTCCTTTTTCAGAAGAATAAAGAAGTCTACAACTTTTTTTGTGATGTGTTCATCTTTTGTTGTCATGAACTTGATGATTTGTGTGGACCTATTATCTTTTGCGCACCTTGGTTTTCAGGTACAGATAATAAGTTTGAAGGAACCATTATGTTTGCTCAGAGGTAATATGGACATGGCAATCATTGGGTTCGAAATGATAGAATCTCCCTACTCAGAGGTATTATGGACGTGGTAGGAATGATCTTGGGGGATACGCTGAACAACTCAGAGGTTATATGGACGTGGAAGTTCTGCGATAAATGTACAATAACGCAGGGGTTGTTTGTACAAGATGTTTACTCAGAGGTAATGTGGACGTGGTAAACATGAAGGGTAGCGTAGGCTTACGAAGTGTAAGATTCTGCTTTGTAGGGTATAGAGAGACAACTCAGAGGTAATATGGACGTGGTTATCTTTCTACTGGAAGATGCCACGGAACAGCTGGGTTCCGGAGGCGTATGAGTTTGTGGAAAGAGGTTGTTTGAGGAAGTACATGTCTGGAGGATGTCAAGAATAGTACTTCTTTAGGAACTTACCGTTGATGGGCATCATAAACAAATCCCCATTGGGTTTGGCGAGGCGGTAAGCACCGTTTGAGTATACCGTCTCTATGATGAAAGGTCCTTCCCACTTGGCCTCGAACTTTCCTGGTGTCTTGTAGGTCAACACCATTGGTCTTCTGACTGCTAAAACCAGGTCGCCAACTTGGAAAGTCCTCTTTTTGACCTTTTTGTTGAAAGCCTGTGATATACGGGCTTGGTAGAGCTCGATGCGTTGTTGAGCTAAGAGACGCTTTTCGTCAAATGCCTCCAGTTCCTGCAGACGACGACGTTGATTGTCCTCTTCTGTGAGTTCGTTTGTGATTGCTACGCGGAGCGAAGGTATCTGTATCTCGAGAGGCAGTACTGCTTCGCTCCCGTAGACCAGGGAGAATGGAGTGTTGCCTGTTGGGGTCCGTACCGTTGTACGGTAGGCCCAAAGGCATTCGCCAAGCTTTTCGTCCCAGTCGCGTTTGTTGGATGACACGACCTTTTTGAGCAGCCTAACGATAGTTTTGTTGAATGCCTCAGCCAATCTGTTTGCTGTCGGATTGTAGGCGGTTGAGGCCACGTTCTGAATGCGATTCTTGTCACAGAACCTGCTGAAAATGTGGCTGATAAACTGAGGACCATTGTCATGGATGATCCGTCGGGGTACTCCGAAACGGTAAATGACATGGTGTTTGATAAAGCTGACCACCCTGGAGCTTTTTACTTCTGCTAGTGGAACTGCTTCCGCCCATTTGGAGAAGTAGTCGGTGATGGCCAGGATGAAACGGTGTCCTCTCGATGAAGGAGGGGTGATTGGCCCTACAATGTCCATGCCCCAGGCTTCGAAGGGCCAGGAGGCGACTGTAGGATGTAGCGGCTCCGATGGTGTATGTATGAAGTCCGCATGAAGTTGGCACGCGTGGCACTTCTTGGCATATTCGACAGCATCGGCAACCATGGTTGGCCAGTAGTAGCCCATACGTCGCAGTCGATCTTGCAACTTAGGACCGGGTTGATGAGCTCCACAAGTTCCGTCATGAGCTTCTTGAAGAGCTTCGACTGCTTCTTCGTTGGACAGGCATCGAAGGAGGAGCCCATCGAAGGAGCGTCGGTACAGCATTTTGGTAGCCGTATCGTAGTAGAATCGAAGAGAGCGTCTCCTGACTGAGACGGCTTCCTTCGGGTCCTCTGGAAGGATTCCGTAGACAGCAAAGTCGATGAACGGGAACCTCCAGTCTCGGACATTAACACCAGTGTTTGTCGGTATGGCGTGAGCCACCCGCAAGCATAGGTTGTTTCTGGGACAAATCAGATCTCGTCCTGTTACCGTGATATAGTGTTGAGTCCCAAAGGGCGCTGCTAATGAGGCTGCGAGGCCGGCCAGAGCATCGGCCTCCAAGTTTTATAAACGGGGGACATATTCAATGAAGAACCCGGTGAAGGTTGAAATGATGTTCAATGCGACTTCATGATAAGGGATTAAATCTTCATGGCGAACTTCGTATTGTCCCTGAACCTGGTTTACGACGAGTTTTGAGTCGCCGTAAGCTTCCAGATGGTCGACCCCCAGCTGTTGTGCGAGCTGGAGTCCCATGACGAGTGCGTTGTACTCGGCAACATTGTTGGAGCACGGCTTCGAAAGAGAGTACGCACGCTGGATGACCAGCTGATCGGGAGAGACTAAGACTACCCCCACTCCTGCGATGATTTGGCCTTTGGGGCCTGTTCTCGAAGCGTCGTCGAAGAACATCCGCCAAACGGAGCTTCCTTCGGTGACGTTGGATTCTTGGACCTCATCCGGGATATCTTCATAGAGTTTTGAGGATTCTGGGATGGGGTGCGCAGCTAAAAAGTCAGCCAGAGCTTGACCCTTAACAGCTTTTTGCGGCACAAACACCAGGTTGTACGGTGTTAGCAAGATCGCCCATGTAGCCAGCCGGGAGTTCAATGATCCTGGCTTCGTCATGAGGACTCTGAGCGGATTGACTCGGGAAATGACATGAATTGTCTGACCCGAGACATAATGACGAGTCTTCTGGATGGCAAACACCAAAGCCAAGCACTCCTTTTTGACGGGGTTGTACCGGTGTTCGGCCCCGATGAGTGTTCGACTGAGGTAGTAGATTGCTTGCTCGTAGCCTGTATCGCTGTTTTGAGCCAGCAGAGCGCCAAGAGAATGATCCATGGCACGGACGTAGAGGAGAAATGGTTTGCCGGTGACTGGTGCTACCAGGACTGGTGGGCTCGTCAAGTAGGCTTTGATGTCGTCGAAAGCCTTCTGGCACTCTTCTGTCCAGACATAAGAGACTCCCTTCTTTATGAGCTGAGTGAAGGGTTGACATTTACCGGAAAGGTTTGCTATGAACCGCCGGATATATGCCAGACGTCCCTGTAGGCCTCGAAGTTCTCGAAGATTCTTCGGAGGGTCCATGTTGAGGATGGCTTTGGTCTTCTCAGGATCAACATGAATGCCTTTCGCTGTGATGACGAAGCCCAAGAATTTGTCGCTAGAAACCCCCAGAAAGGATTTAGCGGGGTTCATTTTGAGTTGATGCGCCCGCATGAGATCGAAGACCGTCTTCAGGTCCTGTAGGTGATCTCTTTTGAGGCGGCTTTTGACTGCGATGTCGTCAACATAGCATTCGACTGTCTTGCGAAGATGTTGACGGAAGATGGTGCTCATAGCTCGCTGGTACGTTGCACCGGCGTTCTTCAAGCCGAAGGGCATTACTGTGTAGCAGAAAACACCCTTTGGAGTCCTAAACGATGTGTGTTTTGCGTCATCGGGGAACATCTTGATTTGATTGTAGCCTGAATACCCGTCCATGAAGGACATGCGCTCAAAGTCACATGTGTTGTCGATCATCACATCAGTGATTGGAAGCGAGAATTCGTCTTTCGGGCAAGCAGAGTTGAGATCCCTAAAGTCGATACAGACTCGTATCTTCCCGTTCTTCTTGGTGACAGGAACGATGTTGGCTACCCAATCCGGGTGTTGTTCCTCACGGATGAAGCCGCTAGTCAAGAGTTTGTCTACCTCCTGATCGATGGCATTCATGATGTCCGGACGGAAGCGTCGCTGCTGTTGTTTGATAGGTTTGGCATCAGGTAAGATGTTCAACCTATGCATTGCGATCTGTGGATCGAGTCCCGGCATGTCTTCATAGCTCCATGCGAAGACGTTGATATACTCTTTAGCCAGTTGGATTAAAGATTCTTGATCTTCTCCTTCCAGGCTTTTACTGATGAAGATGGGTTTGGAAGAAGACTCCTCCCCGAGGTCGATCTGCTCGACTTCGTCTTCGGTGGGAGGTTCACGAAGCTCAAAATGAGATTCCCATTGTTCCCTTAGGCGTTGGGCCCAGGGTTCTTCTTCGAAGGGTTCTGGCGCTTGGTCTTCGCCTTCACCTTTTTGAGGTTGTACTGACGTCATGTTAGCTGACAGCACTTTCCTGAAGACTGATCCGATACTGGTATCGGAATCCCAAGTCGATGCTTCGGACGAGTAGGAATGTTCTATGTCTTCTGCATCTGAACTCTCTGGGGTTGATGGCGGCGTGACATAGCCTAACCCTCGTCCAGTCCGATTATAATGGTCCTGTGGCTTTCCATTGGGCATCGAAAGCCGGACAGGGAGATGCCGACCCTTGCCGTAGTTTAAGCCTTTGTTGCTTTTCAGGTCATAGCCCATCTTTTGGATGATGTGCTTAGCCGCATCCGTGTACCGATAGACTTGTACTCTGCCGGTATCAGGTTCGGGCTCGATTGACGGGAGGTCCCGATGATGCTCGACTTTGCCCGAGATGATGGTGCCTTGGTCTCGGCTCCGTGGAGGGACTATGAAGACTCCTTGAGACGGGACTACTCGATTATGGTAGACGGTCGTTATTTGTGTTTGCAACGACCGTAGAGCATTGTCTAATGTATACATGGCATTCCAGTGTGGAAGACAAGAATAATTAAAAGACACTCTATTATTGATAAAATACGAGATCTTATCCCGTGGGATTACATTGTCAAAGGAGGGTGCCTCTACGTCAGCCGAGATATAATCACCAAGCTCCTCGTCTGTAAGAACTGGGGGCAGACTAGGAGAGCCCAACACAGCTTTGGGGTCTGAGAGGGTTATATGAGCCTTCTCTGACACCTTGGATGACTGCGGCGGCTTGCCCTTGAGACGCACCTTGAGAGGCGCCTCGGTTGCGCCTCTGGTGAGTGGTGCCTTCCCTTATAATTTTGCCACCAGGGGAGCCGATGTTTGAGGTGGCTTTCCCTTGAGGCGTATCTTCAGGGGTGCTTCGCGAGCCGGCGCTTTCCCTGATAGCTTGATGCTCATTGGAGGCGCCTTCTGGGGTGGTTTCCCCTTCAGTCGGATTTTCAAGGGGGCATCGGGAGTCGTCTCAGGCTCCATGTCCGGCTCTGTTGCCGTCTCTGCCTCATCATCAGCGTCGTTGGCTTCCTCCTCGTCAATAGGCTTATACAAATCGGAATCGGTGAAGTAGGCTTCAATTCCTTTGAAAGGATCGATGTCTGCAAACTCCGTCCGGATGACGCCATTGGTGGATACATACTTCATGCACTGGTAGAGCGTGGAGGGCACCACCATGTACTCATGCAGCCATGGTCGACCGAGCAGGATGTTGTAGTTGACCTCGGCATCTACTACATAACAAGTCACCTCAGTTTTGAGGCTGCCAATGTGACACTTCAGTCGGATCTTGCCCAATGGTTCGCTCTTGCTAGCATTGAAGCCACTGATGGTTGTATTGGAGGGCGCCAGCCGGTACATCGGGATCCCCAGCTTTGATAGCAGTGCCTTCGGAATGATGCTTAGGGAAGACCCAGGATCGATCTGAATCCGGCTCACCTTGACCGAGCCAATGTACCCTGTATAATACAGCGGTCGGTTATGTCGGTGATGCTTGAGCAGCATGTCTTATTGGGTGAAAGTTATGTTTGGGATAACTTCATCCGCACAATGACAGTGCGCACAAGTAGTTGGGAGGTCTTCAGGCTGCTTGACCTGACTGAGAAAGGATTCAGCGTCCTTCAGAGCTTCGCAGAGAGCTTCTCGGGAATCTTTAGAAAGACGCAGGAGCTCGAACAAAGACAGGCGCGCAGGTG
The DNA here is from genome assembly GCA_029216955.1 of Iris pallida. Classification (NCBI taxonomy): domain Eukaryota; kingdom Viridiplantae; phylum Streptophyta; class Magnoliopsida; order Asparagales; family Iridaceae; genus Iris; species Iris pallida. Next base: position 3,754,683 of record JANAVB010010193.1, on the reverse strand, counting down.
TACTGTCTAATTGTGCCAGAATGTCGAAGTTGTGAGGCTTGGACAGCCCCGAAGCATTCTCCTTCCGTAGAGGTCTGTCAAAATGGGCCTCCACCTGCTTCTGCTTATTGGCTGCTGAGGGCTTAGATGGACCCTCTTCAGGGATGGTGCTAGGAGGCACCACCTCGGCGGCGGCTTCGCCGGATTGGGAGCTCTGTTGTGCACGTATTTGCACTGGAAGTGCCTCTTCTGTTGAAGAAGAGACTGTGCAGCAAGACTTGATCTTCCTGCCTTTTGATTTGGAGGTAGGGCGTACCTCCGATTGAGTCACCTCGGAGACGAGGTCGGGGTGAACCCAGAGGACCTCTCCTCGAGATGTGGTGAGCGGGGTGAGTCCACTCACATTGTCACGAGTAGGTGGTAAGTTTACCACCTCCATTATCGCCTTAGGGATGGGGACGACGCCATCTTGTGTGGTAGTTGACGGCAAGGTGCCGAACTGAAGTGAAACCACATTGGCCGACACCGTCTTCTCTTCATAGTCGACGGAGATTACATCCGTATTGATCATGCGCTGGATGTAATTCTTGAGGACGTAGCAGTCCTTGGTCGGGTGTCCGACAAACCGATGGTAGTGACAGTACCTTGGGTTGTCCACTTTTCCAACTTCATCGGGCCGCTTTGTGTCCGGTAGCTTGATCTTGTCACCCTGCTTCAGTATCTCGAAAAGTTGCAGGGTGTCATCATCATTGAATGAATAAACCTCCTTGGGTCTCGGTGCCAGTGGAGGCTTCTGAGTAGGCACAGATGCGCCTTTTGAGGCATTAACAGTTAATGCCTATTTCCCCTTTGCTTCTCGTCCGGAGCTGTTAGCTGCAGACTTTTTCCCCTTATCGTCAAAGGCGGGGAAGCTGACACCCAGAAGACGTGCATTGGACGCCTTCTTTTCTGCAGCTTCAGCTTCGATGATCAGGGAGCTCCAGTCAGGAGGGAGAGTAGAGTTGAGCCAGAGCTTTACTACAGGCAACATGTTCATGCTGCAAGCGGAGAGGAGCGCATGTTCTGGCATGCCTGGAGGTAGCCTGAAGCAAGCCTGTCGGAAGCGTTCGATGAACGCCCGAACCGTTTCCTTCTCCTTCTGACTTATCTCTATGAGAGACGCCATCGTCATGTCCTTTCCGCCGTCGTAGAAGCGATCGAGGAAGAGGCACGTCAGGTCGTCGAAGGACGATATGGAATTGTCGGGGAGGCTGCAGTACCAGTCATACGCCACTCCTTTCAGGGCCCCGACAAAGATACTGGTGAGGAGCGCGTCCTTCTTCGGAAGATGCCCTGTCTGTGACTGGAAGTACGTCAGGTACCGTCGCGGAGAGTCCTTTCCGTCGTATGGGGTAAGTGTTTGTGGCTTATACTTTGGGGGATAAACCACCTTGTTCCACTCGAGGGGATAAGGCTGGGGAATGCCCATCTTCTAGCGTTCCTCTTGCCTGTTCTTGGACTCGAAGCGCTCCCGCAGGTCTTTGATCATTTCGACCACATCCTCCGTAGAGCTAGGAGTCGGGGAGGGAGGTACCATCTGGATTGGAGCGTTTGAGGGCTCCGAGGTCCGAGGTGCTTCTGTATCCGAGGGCGCCCGTTGGAGGGGCACACTCGACTCCCCATTAGCTCCTGGGTCAGGACCAGTTGAAGGTGTCCTGATCAAGGCCGACCGCATCTCAAACACTGCTTGAGTCAGTACTTGCATTGAGGCAGAGAGGGTTTTGAGTCCTCCCTCCAATGAGTCTATGCGCTGGACTATGTCCTGTGACGGCGCATCAGACTCGACATCATCCCCAGCCATGTATACTGTCCTGACACGGCCAGGAGTGGATGGATTGGTTGAGGCTTCGCTTTCGGCCTCACTCTCATGCGGGGGAGTCACTTCTCCTGGTGTTGGGCCACCCCCAGCCATATTCTGGAGTTCATCTTCAACAGGCGCATCTGCAAGGGTCTGCTTGCCCTCAGCTCCGTCTTGAAGGACCTCTTTGTTTCCAGAACTACCCCCGGCAGTGTCCTGGAGGACATCCTCATTTTGAGGGGCTTCAGGGAGAGTAATCTCATCTTGATAATGAAGATCCGCCGCAGCTGTGCTTTGGACATCTTCGTCTTCGGAAGGAGGCTCAACAAGGGTCTGGCTACCCCCAGCTTCCTCCGAGGACTTCTTCCTCGACCGAGTGCCTTTAAACACTCCAGAGGTCGAGACAGCTGCCTTGGTTTTCCTCGGCTGGCTTTTGGATGAAGACGAAGAATTGGCAGTCGTCTTCCGGATTGATGAGGAGTTGGAGACCACGTTGCATAAAGCAACCTTTGGCTCCTCTTCAGCTGACACCTTTGTCCCAAGGCAACGTCGGAGAGGTGTCGATGATTGCAGTCGTTGGAAGACCGACTGTCTTGGTAGAGCTGCCGTCTTGCAACAGCAGTTGATGGTGACCACCGCACAAGTATGCCCCGCGAGAGGCGTATTGTGCTTGTTGGCCGACTCTCCTGACCGGCGCTTGTGAGTGATCACGTTGCGCAGGTCATCGGAGGAGAGTGGTGCCTTCACACCTCCTTCAGACGTATGGCAAGGCCAAACGCCGGGGTGGTCGGGTGAGTGCTGCACCCTCTGATCTAATACCAAGCAGGCATCACGATCAGTAGTGGGGGAACCACAACATTGGAAGTGACTTGAACGGACCTCAAACGCACAACCAGAGGAGGCGCGGGAGTTCAAGACCACTGAGTTTGCCTCTCTCGACTTGGTTGTGCACGCAGTAGATGCACCCAAGCGAGATAAGGACTTTGAAGATCGACTCGTTGTTGGTGCAGAAGCACTTGAGTCAACCTTGTACAGCTTGCCATCGGCAGCGCGCGTGATGACGAGCGCGTGCCTCTGGCCGGCTGCTGGCATAGCACGTTTGTGGTGCATGGCCCGTGCTGCCTTGGATTTTTTCGTACCAGCCCGCTGGGGCGCGTAGTACTCAGCATCCAAATTCTCCTCGCCATTACAGCGAGTGAGTCTGTCAAAGACAGAGGCTTTTTGTGGCGCATCAGAGGTGATGCGCGGGGCATTGGCTGCGCCCCTGCTCCGTCGACGTATCTTCCTCGCCTGAGAGGGAGATAGCTGGGGAACGTGGTCGGCCGCACGCTTCCCCAAGAGATACGCTGCATCGGCGGGCGCACCTTAGTTGCTGAGAACGTCAGCAGGAAGGGAAGGCTGGATTGCTGCATCCCCTTCAGCGGTGGTGCCCGAGGCGTCGACCTTGCGCACCCAGGCCATGCGGATCTTCTTCGGCTTTGCTAGCCGCTTCGAAGGACTCGCACTTCCTTCAGAAATTAACTCCTTGTACGCCTGTTGATTGAGGCGCACGACCAGCATCTTGTGGGAGGAGCCCACCTTCACGTCGTCGGCCTGTGACATGACTTTCTCGGAAGAGGAGAAAGAAGTCCCCAGCAGAGTCGCCAGCTTGTTTGCCATTAAAATTGTTTGATTGAAAACTCTAATACAAACAGAACAGTATTACAATGTAGGACTTAGATGTAGTCCTAGGAGTACACTTTTGTTTAAGCTGGGTCCTTAGTGCCAATGGAGCGAGTGGTAATGCGTTGACTCCGTTGACGGGCTGACGACGGTTATCGGTTCTCTGAAGGTGTGGATTGCTCTAGGTGATGGAGCTTGCTGAGAGGAGGAAGACGTTGAGTGTCTGTATCTGCCTCTCTGGTGATTCCTCGTATGTTCGTTGTGGATTCTGTGTGTGTGTGAAGGAGAAGATCCCTCTATTTATAGTTATACAGGCTGGCTACTCATGCACGCATGTAGGATGCGCCGGTGTGTGGGGACGCCACGTGGAAGTTGCTGATGGGGGCGCGTAGATGATGCGCCCTGATTGAGGGGGAGAACTCTTCATACTGCTGTTGTGAGCCGGCACGTAGCAGAGGAGAAGATCTTTCTGTTGCTGAAATCTTGGACGAGTTGAGTCAAAGGACACGTGTCATCGACCCATGGCTCGAAGATCTCGGATTTTGGGGGGGCAGTGATCTGGTGAGCTGTGCCTTGGATATGGGCGCAGGAGGAGGCTGCGGCTCATAACCTTTAGGAGTTACAAACCATTTAGGGCGCATAGCTTTTGAGGCGCATGCAGGTGACCTTCCTTCTGTCTTTTGGGATCAGAGATCAGTCTGGGGCGCATGGCTTTTGAGGCGCATGCAAAGCTTCAACTGGAGACTCTTCTTCTATCTTTAGGGATCAGTGAAGGGTCTGAGACGCATGGCTTTTGAGGCGCATGCTGGTTTGGACGCATGGCCGTAGAGGCGCATGCGAATGGCCACGTGGCAGTAGCCGTCGGAATAGAGTCATGATGATGCTGACGTTGCCGACGCTTCATTATCTGAAAAAGCTGTCAACTGTTCAGACTTTGGGAAGCGTGCTGCCAACTCTGGTGTCAGTTCAGCATTTAATGTTTGTGATGTTCGATGGACAGCTGAGTGGGCACATTGGTTGGTGTTCCACTCGACATGGAGATGTGAGGGAGGGCGCATCCTCTGTGATGCGCCGGGTACTATAGGACGCGTCCGTGTGATGCGCCTGATGCTGGAGGGCGCGTCCGTGTGATGCGCTGTTTGGCTGGCGCATCCGACATGTCCTTTAATGACGCGGCTGTCTCGCTCCTCGAGTGCTATAAATAGCCGTTTGGCTGAATTCGAGGCGTCCGGTTCATCCATTTAATACAAATTCATTGCACAGAATTCAGAGAGTCATCCACTTGGCGCGTGGGTTTGATTTGCCTGGCCTATAAATAGTGGCATGGAGAGAAGGTTTACTCCTCATTCCCTCACGTACTTCCAACATGAACTTGGATATATGGGTGCATTCTGTTGACGAAGTGCTCCCGAAGGTAAAGATGAGACGTCGTGTTGTCTTCGATGCACTTGAAGGTGACTGTTACATCCAAAAGACGGAGTCGAGGGCTTCTGAGGCAGGCGGAAGGTGCCTGTTGCATCCAAAGATAAGGATGTTCGGGCCTCGTCTCCGTAGTTCCGGAAGAGCCGTAGATCGGAATGGTGGTGCTAGGCTCTCTCTTCCTTCAAAGTGGGTGCCGCCCACTTTGATTGTGTTGAAAGCTCCTTGTGCCATGATTTCGATCACGGTCTTCCTTGGTCTTTGGAGGCCCTTTCGAAGCCTCCCCTGGCCACAGCATTTGCGGTGCTCTTCTCTTCCTTGGTTCCAGCCAGAGGGTTAAATGCCTTTGCTTGGCGAAGCACTTATCAGGCGAGCCTGGCTGGAAGAGCGGCACATAACTGGGCTCTGCTCGGCCAGGTGAGCCTGGTTGGAAGAGTTGCACATAACTGAGCTGCTGAAGGGATGCACATAACTGAGCTGCTGAAGAGATGCTAGGATGCGCCTGGCTTGAGGCGCATGACATCTATTGTGCCTGGCTGACAGCGCATGGTGATTGCTGTGCCTATCGAAAGGCGCATGGTGGTTGCTGCGCCTATCTGGGAGGCGCATGGTGGCTGTTGGCTGTAGATCTAGGATCCTTCCTTTGTAGAAATTCTCTTTTGTACAACCTTTTTCTAGACATGTAATAGACTTTTATATATATAAATAAAAAGTCCTTCTTCGAATGTCTATGGCTTATTTGATTAGCTGTCTGAGTTCTGGCGCATATAATGCCTGGCGCATGGGCTTTCTGGTTGTGAGATTCCATGCTTCTACAACCACCCCTGGCCTGATGCTGGGTGAACCTCTGCTGCTGAGTCGGCAAAGGTCCCTTCTGCTGTCCTGCCGGAGCCTTGGCTCCGCCTCCCTGAACTGGTCGTCCCGAAGATATAGGACACTCTTTCAGCTGGTGGTCTCCGGAACCACATAGTAGACACCTGCCAAGCCTCTTTCTGCAGTCGTTCCATCCATGACCCTGCTTCTTGCAGAAAGTGCAACTGACGACCTGCTGTCTGGGTGCCTGCTGCTGGTGCCTCGGCTGCTGCTGCACCTGCTGGAACGGCCTCTGCTGCTGGAATGGCCTCTGCTGCTGGTACTGAAAATGAGGCCTCTTGGCCTGCCCTCTACTGTTGCCAGCTCCCTGAGTGTCATGGCCCCTCTTGAGCTTCAGCTCAAGATCATCCTCAGCCGCCATCGCTCCTACCAGAATCTCCTCAAAAGTGGCATTTCTGTCACTCTTGGTCAAGGACTTGACCTCCTTGACCAAGCCCTTCCTGAACCTCCTCGCCTTCGCTGTTGCGCTAAGGCCCTCCATGAATCTGCTCAATCGGCAAAACTCACCAGAATACTCCTCTACAGTCTGGTTCCCCTGAACCAGGTTCTCGAACTGGGTCTCCAAAGCACCGACTGCCTGATCCGGGAAAAACTTCTCCTTGAAGAGCTCCTTGAAAGCTCCCCATGTCTGCCCTGGAGTGCCTACTCTCGGGTCCATCTGATACCAGGTACGGGCAAGATCCCGCATCTGGCTGGCTGCTGCCTCTATCTGGAGTTCGGCTGGTATCTCCGCTAGTCGAAAGATCTCCTCAATGTGCTCAATCCAGTCATCAGCATAAAGAATCCCCTCTGTCCCCAAGAAGTCCCTGGGGTTCATCTTCTTGAAGTCCTGAATGCCCGAAATCCTCTGCTGTCGCGACTGTCCCAATCCTCCCTGTGGTTGGACAGCCAACCTCTCCACCGTCGCTCTAGCCAGCTGATGGGCCTCATCTATGCCCCTGGTAAACTCCGCTGTCTGACGCTGCTGCTGGGCCTGCTGCGTCTCTAGAAAATACTGAAAGTATGAAAACATCTGTACAGCATCCACTAATCCAGATGGCATCGGCGACTAGAACTGCGGCTGGTGCTGCTGAAACTGTGGCTGACGAAACTGCGGGAGAGGCATGTCTGGGGTAGCTGGAATGGTCCCTCGAATAAGTAGAGGTACACCCCCAAATGTGGCAGAAGCTCCCACATGAGCTGGAGTAAGGGGAGCTGCAGTCCCCGGGTCCTGAAGAGCTGGACGAGAGGTGGCAGACCTCTCAGTGGTGTCACCTGGACCGAGACGCTGCGATCGTGTCTCCACCATCCTGAAGACAGATCAACAAGAAAATCAATACGGAGAAGAAACGATATAGTCAAAGGGGACAGTTTATTTTCAAAAGAAAGACAATATCAGCAAGAATTTAGATAGCAGGGATTTAGATAAGAGTTTTTTTCCTAATGTGATTGAGTACCTCATACATCCTATTTTCTACCGCAGGCTGTGGCGATACTCTAGTTCGAATACCACCACATAAACACGACCTGCATGGGACACCCCTAAAAATGTGTCATGACCCGCATCCTAGAGTAAGGGCACGAGACAAGGGTACGTCCAGCCTACGCCGTGGTGTCGACGGTAGAACGCTGTCCTAGGTCAATCATCTAACAATATAAAGGTACCTGTACAGTTTATACTCTCCGAATGGAGGTGACATCACAATATACAGTCTCAATCACATCTAAGGTAGAAGAATGAAAGACAGATAGATAGATAGTAACTCAAAGAGAACAGTAGCATAGATGAAATAAGTCTAAGTGTCTAGGATACATAACATCCAGAATGTCAACTCATAATACAATAAGTCTAGGGGTCTATACATCTCAACATCTCAAAATACAACTCAGAATGTGAGACAAAATACAAGTAGAAAAGACAGTCTAGCTAAACTGGTCTAGACTACTGGAGCAACATCCTCAGCTGGTGGTGGATCCTGCTGAGGGTCCTCAACACAAGTGTCATATAGTCCTGCTCCATAATATGTAGTCACCCATGCCTCATCCTCATCCTCTGTAATATTTTCAACAGGTCCAGTCAGGACAGAAACGAGCACAATACATCTCACACAGTTCATATCAGGTTAGGAAATACTATACAGGCAATAGAGTAAAATACAGGAAGTGCTGAAAGGAAATATACGCTGTAAAAGAGATAGTTGTAAGGAAATATCTACTGTATATTGAGAACTATAAGTGACTAGTGATGTAGAGTACAAGATAGGCATGTGAATGGCTATAATTTATACATGATTGCACTACCGAGTTTGCACATGATTACACTACTTTGGAATTATTCACTTGTCCACTTCTACTCCCCCGTTTTCCCCAATCAATACACAAGGATCGAGACCAGTTACGTTATTATACATTACTTCACATGAGGCTCATAAATGAGTATACGTGAAGTTATATATGAGGGCTCAGTGAACATGAGAGTACATGATCACATGAGTGCACATGCATGATGGAAGCATAGGAGTACATGATGAAAGTGAAACACACGTAACATGAAGTACCCGATGCTCCCGAGGGGGATAACATCTCATGTAAAGATTCATATAGTACCAATCTGTGTTACCAACGTGACAGCATCAAGTAAAGTAATCTAGAGCGAGAAAGTAAAGCCTGAACAAGTATGAAACGGTCAGAGAATGTACTCGCCTGCTGTATGAATGTCTGTAAAGAATATGCTGTCTGAGGAGAGCTGTCTGGCTCCTGATCAGAGCAACACAAGTCACAATGTATTCTAAATAGTAAAAATGAGGTTTACTATGCATACTACATGATTCTAGGTCAATCTGGTCAAAAGTCAACTCTAAAGTCAAACTAGTCAAAGTTAGGTCAACCATAGTCAAACTAGTTAGGGTTTTAGTCAAACTAGTTAAACTAGTCATTTTAGGTTAATCCTAGTCAATTCTAGGTTAATTAGGTCAAGTTTGACCTAAGGTTGACTTTGGTCAACTCTAGTCAAACAAGGGTCAACTAGTTAGGGTTTGGGTCATTAGGTCAATTAGGGTTAGCCCCTAATGCCATAGGCCAGTAACTTAGGCCATAGGCTAGTTGTCATAGGTTTCCATATAACCTATATTTAGAAAGTCATATATATATAGATATCGATATATATAGATATACACAAGTCTATCTACTACCTATATATATCAATATATGTATACCCTAAATATAATACAAATCACACTCACATATATATAATGACACAATATATAATCTAATACAATATATATATATATATATATATATATATATATATATATATATATATATATATATATATATATATATATATATATATATACAAAACATAAATATAATACATATATATAGAGAGAAGTGACAGAGAGAATAGTGAGATAGAGTGAAAGTGGAAGAGTGAAAGAGAATACTGGCCACAGGAGGGGGGGTTCCAGATTTCTGGAAACCAGAAATCAGACCCACACACACATACACAAATACACACACACACCTATATATATACATATATGTATATACACATGTACACACATGTATATACCCCAAAAATCCACCTACACACACACACACCTATATACACTACGTATACATACACTGAAAACATGGAATTATATGTATAAAACATAACAAAAATTGTTTTGAAATTCGATTTGGAAAACTGAAAAATATTCCAAATTTCTGGAAATGTGCACTATGCACAGGTAAAATGGGTAAACCCAAATACACATACCAAACCGAGCTAAGGCTCGAACCCAGGGGTTGGTAACATTAGCCCCTAGTGTCCTCTAGTGTCCTAGGTGCCTGACACGACACCACGACATAATTTGATGTGTCAAAACTCACCAAAACCCAATCGGATAAATTGACACACACACACGAATACGCTGCGTCGTGCACGTGTACAACTGCCTCGTGTTTGCGACCCAGGATACGACACGTCTCGTGCTCGTGTCCATGTGTTCGCCACATGATGGGCTACCTCCTCGTGTCACCACGAGGTGCCCAAGTGTCGTGTCCGCGCGACACGACACGCGCGAAGTTGGCCCCCGTGCGCGTGTGCGCTGACAGTGCATGACCAGTGTACGTGTCCATGTGTTCTCGATACGACACAAATGTGTCTCAAACTCGACGGGGGGCATGACAGAGGTTGCCCCCTCCTCTGTGTCAATTTGCACGTGTCCTCATGGCGTGTCGTGTCCGGAATTGGGGTCGAGTAGCAGGGGATTTTTCGCATTTGTGCACAGTGTAAAAATGTGGGTTCATGTCCAATTTGGACACGAAGAAGAATCTAAATTGTGCTCAGTCAACTAGGTATATATTCTACTAGTCTAGGGCTACAAGAAAATGTAATTAGTTTTACATTTTAACAAAATCAAATCCTTTGTGGCATTTCATCAAACAAGGTTTAATAGCCTAGGATACGTGTCCGATACGGACACCAAACCAACCCTAAATTTTACCAAACTTGACCCACAGTTAGGGTAGACCTATATGCATGCATTTATGAAGAAAAAACAAAATATTAGCAAGGTTTATGGGTATTTACCTATTTGTGCAATTTCAATAGAAAATCAAAGAGAGGGAGGGTGTTTGTCCTTCAACTTGGTGATGTCCAAAGCTTGTAAATTCTGGATTGCTAGCCTCCCTTAGCACCCTTAATGTTGTAGGGTCCCAATGCAAAAGACTAGAGGTGATTTGGATCAAAAATGATCAAGTTATGGAGGTTTGAAGGAAATGGAATTTTGTAGGCTTAAAATTCATGTAAATTGATCATGAATGAATATAATGGGATTATATAGAATGGTGTAGTGCTAGGGGGTACCCTATGGCCGGCCATGGCAAGGGGGGTGTCCTTGGCCTTCCTTCAAGGTGAAGGCAAAGACTTTGGTGCCAAAGCAAGGATATTTTGAGGGTTTTGTGGAAAATATCTAATAAAGTGCATTCTAAAATATTTCCACCCTTGACTAAAAGTAAATATCTATCCCCTTAGCATTCTAGGTTAGTAACTAACCTCTAGATTAGGGTAAGATAGGTTAGGGACTAATCATGGTACTTAACAACAATTAAATAATATTAAAAACACATAATCTCAATAAAATCTAGTAAATTACCAAAATATCCTTTTTGGCTAAAATCACTAATTTGATGTTCTAAGCCTATGGCTAGGCTCACATGGTCATGGCAACTTCTAGGTTAAGGAATAACTAGGGTTTATACTAGGGTTATACTAGTAAAATCATAAAGTCATAAGTCATGACTTAGAAATAGTTTTAATTACACTAATAATCACCAAAAATCATATCATGACTAAAACACCATTAATAAATAATAAAAATAATAAATTTTCAAAAATACCCCAATTTCAGAAAATAGGGTGTTACAGATGATGAAGCCCAAGAACTTCCCGCTGGATACGCCCAGAAAGGACTTCGTAGTGTTCATTTTCAAATTGTGCACTCGCAATAGGTCGAATACCGTCCTTAGATCCTACAGATAGTCTCCCTTGCAGCGACTCTTAACGACTATGTTGTCAATATAGCACTCCACTGTATTGCGTAAATGGTCTCTGAAGATGATGCTCATGGCTCTTTGATAGGTGGCTCCAGCATTCTTCAAACCGAAAGGCATGACTGTGTAGCAGTACGTGCCAATTGGCGTTCGAAATGATGTATGCTTTTCGTCATCAGGAGACATTTTGATTTGGTTGTACCCCGAGAAGCCATCCATGAATGACATACGTTCGAAGCCGCAGGTATTGTCGATCATGATGTCTGTGATAGGAAGGGGGAATTCATCTTTGGGGCACGCCTCGTTCAGATTGCAGAAGTCGATGCAGATTCGAATCATCCTATTCTTCTTGAGGATGGATACTATATTGGCGACCCAATTGGGATGTTGCTCCTCACGAATGAAGCTGCTGGCTATCAGTTTGTTGACTTCGGCTTCAATCGCGTCCATGATGCCTGGGTGGAAGCGTCGCTGTTGTTGCTTGACTGGCTTCGCATCTGGCCGAATGTTGAGTTTGTGAAGGGCAATGTCGGGATTTAACCCTGGCATGTCTTCATAGCTCCAGGCGAACACATCAATGTATTCCCTGATAAGTTCTAGCAGCGACTCCCGTTCTTCATTTGCTAGGCTTTTACTGACGAAAATTAGTTTTGGAGAAGATTCGCTGCCGAGGTCAACCTGTATGACTTCATCTTCAGTAGGAGGTTCTCTTAGTTCGAATCGTTTTTCCCATTGTGCATCCAATTGCTGGTTCCACGGCTCTAGCTCGAGGATCTCGGGGATGTCTTCGTCTTCTTCGTAAGCGTCGGCGAATGCCATGTTGACTGTCATGATTTGTCTGAATACATCTCCGATGCTGGTATCCGAGTCAGAAGTTGGTGACCCAGTTGAATGTGACTGCCAGTCGCATTCTTCATCTGAACTCTCAGGGGTCGTAGTAGGCATTACATACCCTAACCCGTATCGATTTTTGCTATAGTAGTCCCGTGGTTTGCCTGCCGGGACCGGCGGCTTCAAAGGTAATCGTCGCCCAGTGCCGTAGTTCAAACCTGGTGTCGTCTCCAGATCATACCCCTGTTTCTGTATAAGATATTTGGATTGGGGGCTATAAAGATACAGAGGCAGTCTTCCGGCATCTGTCCCGAAGTCGGCTTCCTCTATGGTGAAGGGATACGGGTTGTTCGTCCGGTCGAAGATGATCGGATGATCCCCTCCCTCGATTATTCGATAAGCGTCCTCTACTGGAGTAAGCTGGATCACGGTGTACACATTTGTCACTTGTGTGTGTAGGTGAGTGTCTATACCGTATTCCATAGCATACATTGTACATAGCTTATTGAGCTCGGTGTAGTTCAAAGATAACCCTTTATTGATGAAGTAAGGTATCTTTTCCAGGGGGATTATATCATCAGTGGAGGGAACATCAGTGTGGGCAGCCACATACTTGGCTAACTCTGGTTCCTCTTCGGCTACCCCCTGTGTGAATGAAGACTGAGAGGACGTCCTGGGAAGCTTGATTGTCAGTGGTTCAGTTGATGGAGTAGAGCGTGGAGTTGTTGGCAGACTAGCGACCCCCAGTTTGGCACTTGACGTGGAGCGAGGAGTGGCTGGTTTGCTAGAAGTGTCAGACCTTGCATCGGGGTGACGACCCTTCTTGGGAAGGCGTATCGTCAGTGGTTTGTCGGAGGGATTGAGCTTCTCTGTTTGAGGCTGACCGACTCTCGGCAGTCTGATTGTTAGTGGCCCTGTGGAGGATCTCAGTACTTGGCCGGACCTTGGCAGCCGGATTATCATCTGCTCCTCCTGCGCCGAGAGGCTGATCGCGTCCTTCCGCAGAGTGGCAGTAAGGGGTGCGGACCTGCCCGGTTTACGAGCTTGGAGGTGGATTGTCAGAGGCTCTTCTGATCCTATGGTCGTTTCGGTACCAGCTTGTTTATTTCCTTCATCAAGGTGCCTCTTCGACTTTTCGTATAGGCAGGAGTCCGAGTAGTAAGATTCGACCCCTTTGAAGGGATCGATGTCAGCAAATTCCGTCTTCACGAAGCCGTATTTATCGACATATTTGAAGCACTGGTGTAGCGTGGAAGGCACGATCATGTAATCGTGTATCCATGGGCGTCCCAAGAGGATGTTGTAAGAAGTGTCTGCATCTATGACGTAGCAGGTGACTTCGGATTGGAGGTCGCCAATTTGACACTTCAGACGAATCTTCCTAATAGGATAGCTCCTGCCCGAATTGAAACCGCTGATGGCGGTGCTTGTAGATGTCAGGCGATGCATTGGGATGCGGAGATGACGTAGCAGACCCTTTGGGATGATGCTTATGGAAGAGCCAGGATCTATGTGCATCCGATCCACCTTCACGTCGCCGATGTATCCTGTGTAGTATAGCGGGCGATCGTGTAGGTTGGTTTTGATGCGCATGTCCTGCGGAGTGAAGACGATGTTGGGCATTGCTTCCGTGCAGGCACTGTCTTGGAGATCCACGGGTGAGTCCTCCCCGGTGAGGTTGGATTGAGCCAGATAGACATCGACATTTTGGAGTGCTTCGCTTAATGCAATACGAACGTCCTTGGAGAGTCTTAGGAGTTCGTATAGTGACAACTTGGCCAGTGTGTTAGCCAATTGCGCTAAGATGTCAAAGTTGTAGGGCCTCTCTAGCCCTTGGGCTGCCTCGTTTCGGAGGGATTTGTCGAAGCGAGTCTCCCTTGGCCTAGGCTTGTCGATCGTCGAAGGCTGAGCCGGTCCGGGAGCATCAGTTGTAGTGGGTTGATGATTTTCAGCTGGATTGTCAACCACAGGTTGGGATTGCGCTCCGAACCGCATGACGACGGCTGTAGCTTCCTCGTTGTCTGCCGAGATTGTGTGGCAGGTCCTGACTTTTCCACTTTTCTTTTTATCGGTGGAAGATGGTGTGGGCCGAGTCACTTCTGATACTAAGTCTGGATGGATCCACATGACCTTCCTTCGTGATGTGGTGAGGGGTACTAGACCGGCAGCCTGATCTCGGGGAGGTGGAAGATTGGTAATCTCTATTGTCGCTAGAGGGACGGGGACGACCCCGTCTTGAGTCTCCGTCGGAGGGAAGCTGTCGAATTGTACGGACACCATATTGGCCGCCACGGTTACCTCTTCGAAATCGATGGCCAAAGCGTTCGAATCGATGAGGTTCTGGATGTACCGTTTTAGCTGGTAGCAATCGTGTGTAGTATGATGAACATAGCGATGATAATGGCAGTACTTTGGATTCTCCATCTCTGTCGGCCGCGGTTCCCGTCTTGGTGGAGGAAGCTGAATTCTGTCCCCTTATATGAGCATGTCCAAGATGGGCTTGACGTGACCGTCTTCGAAGGAGTAAGTGATTTGCGGCCATTGTTTGTCTGCTGGCTTTGGCTCAGGTTTTTGTGCTGTATCGGCCACCATAGCCTGCTTTCCCTTACTGTCCCGATTGTTGGAGGGGCTACCCCCATTATCGTTGTTGGGACGCTTGCCCTTATTTTCTCCTTCCGAGATGTGCAATCCCAGTTGGCGAGCCTTCTTCAGTCGTTCTTCGGCGCTTATGGCGCTGATGATGAACGTCTTCCAATCTTTGAATTGACTTTCACCCATCCAGAGACTGATCGTTGGAAGCAGTCTCTTTTGGCAAATTTCAATTAAAGAGGAATCTGGATTTCCGGAGGGCAGCTTCATGGCGGTCTGGCGGAACCGCTCAATGTAGTTTCTTGTCAACTCCTTCTTCCCTTGGACGACGTCCATGAGAGTGGACATGGTGACGTCCTGCACTACTTCGTAGAATCTCTCCAAGAACAGGCGCTTGAAGCCGGTGAAGGAGTGGATGCAGTTGTCCGGCAGATTGCGATACCAATCGAAAGCGACTCCTTCTAATGCCCCAATGAATAATCGCGTGAGGATAGCATCATCATGGGGCAGATGGTCGGTGGTGACCTCGAAGTAAGTGATGTACCGACTTGCTGAGGTCTTGCCATCATACGGGTTGATATTGAACGGCTTATATCTTGGTAGGAATGGAACATCCCTCCATTCGGCAGAGTATGGTTGCCGCATTCTGAGGTCTTGAGCATTTTCTCGGGCATGGAACAAGGCTCGGAGCTCCTGGACCTATTTTCTTACTTCTCGGGCCTTATCTGTTACGGTAGGGGCTGTTACTTCGGGAGGATTATTGCCCGGGTTTGGTGCCGCTGAATTCGAGTCCGTATTGACCGCGGGACCCGTGCTTGTTTGGCCAGGCGTTCCTCCTTGCAGAGTTGGAAGAGCGTCTTTGATTTCATCTACAGACTTGACCAAGGCCTGCAGTATAGCCTCCAAAGTGTAGATGCCTTGGCGATCGCTGGAACCACCTTGACTGCTGTCCGTCATGAACACCGTCTTTACATGAGGAGTGATGGAAGGAACGGTGGAGGATGTGCCCTCCGAGTCATACCCATACACCGAGAAGTCATCGGGGTAGGTGGGAATGTTCTCTTCGGGCTCGGACTCGGAGGGAAAGGTATCCCCAGCCTCAGAGCTTGCTTCGTCTTGAGAGTCATGGATGTCCTTGGGGACATCAGCGTCTGTTGTACCTGATGGGAGAGTTGTTTCCCTGGGCTCGGCTCCTTGAAACATCGGATTGTTGTGGATGTTCGGAGGAGTGCTACCCCAGTTCCCACGACCCCCAGCAATGTAGATGATGAATTCCCTATTGCAGCAGATTTCGTCTTTGAACGAGTGTGTTGGAATATTCCGGTGGAGGACAGCCGTTTAGACGTCAGTTTATTAGCTGTAGTGGTTGATATTTTGGGGCTGGAGATGCTTGTCTTCTTCCCTCTCCCCTCGGCGGGGACTTTCTGAGTAGAATTGCAGGAGGCAACAGGAGGGGCCTCGTCTTCTGAGCTCGGATGCTGTAGTCTTTGGAAGACGGACGGCCGGTCTTCTATCATTGCCGCGTTGTTGCAACAGCAGTTGACGATGATTTGGGTGTAGTGACGTCCAAACGAGGACTCTTTGCACACCGAAGCCCCTTTTCTTTCCTTGCGCTTGTGGAGGATAGCCTCACGCAGGTCAGAGGAACCACTTTGTCCGTTCGCCGCCGGGGGCTGGATTCGAGTAGTTCTATACAACTTCCCATCAGAGGCCCGTATGATAGTCAACGGGACGCCCCGATAGTCAGAGGTTGGGACAGCTGACTGGGCTTGATGAGCCCGTGCTGCCGTAGACTTCTTCTTTTTAGTACTTACGGGTGCGTAATAGGAAGAGTCTAAGTTGTATACAGAGTCTGGCTTATCATCCAGAAAACCATCAGGGTCAGGACCGCATGAGAGACGGTCGAAGACTGATTGAGAGGAGCGTGGAACGGACGCTATGCGGCTAGGATTGGAAACCGTGCAGGCTGTCTGCATACGGTTGTCCTTAGCTGGCGGATGAGTTGCTTTGGTGCGATTAGTAGGAGTCACGATCGTGCAGGCTGGCCGCATGCGGTTGGCAATTGTGGCCGCATGGGATTTCTACAAGCGATTGACTTCAGTAACCGCATAAGCTTCATCAGTACGGTTGGCAACTGTAGCCGCATAAGCTATACGGCTGACAGATGTGACCGCATGAGTTTTCTTCATGCGGCTAGCGGACGTGGCCGCATGAGCTTTTTCCATGCGGCTAGCACCCTTATGCGGCTCGGACCGCGTAGGGTTCCTCTTTGCCCCTGCAAGTTCAGCATCATAGTGTTTTCTTCTGCCGGACTTGGGGACAGCAGAGTTGCCTACGGTCTGAAGTAGGGCCGCAGGAGAGTCTTGCTCGCCGTCTTGAACAACAGAGGGTATCTCTGCAAGAGCTTCAGTAGGAACGAAGGATCGGGGTCTCCACTCCTTGCGGGCCTTCTTCGTACAGGCTCGCTTCTGGACCGGGCCAGCGCTCTTGTCGGAGAGCATTTCTTCGAACGCCTGTTGGTCGAACCGGGCGACCATCTTCTGTTGCGTGGAGCCAATCTTGGCTGCATCCGATTGCGTCACCAACTCCTCAGCCGTGGAGAAGTTTGTCCCCAGCAGAGTTGCCATCGTGTTTGCCATGAAATATAAAAGAACAGAACAATTATCGAAGGACCGGACTTTTACTTCACATTACAAACTCGCTTGTACAAAGAAAGCCTAGGGACGAAAACCTAGGTACAGCAGTCTAAGTATAATTATTTATTTTAGATTCTGGAGGGTGACGATAGAGGCTCGGGAAGGCGACGGCAGCCCTGCCTTACTCCTTAGACGATCGGTATGCAGTCTTGGCTCCTGTGAAGAGATGGTTGGCGTTGATGAAGAAATGCTCTTCTTGCTCTCCCTCTATTACTCATCTGGCTTCTCTCTCTATGTATTTTCTCTCTGATTATTGGGGGAGTCTCTCTGTATATCTCGCAAGGGAATGACACCTTGCTTATTTATAGGAGTGGGGGCATCATTAGGGTTTAGATGATTACCCTTTCTCAAAGTGGCGGCGGCCTGATGTTTAATCAATCTGGACCATTAGTTTTAAGCGTGAAGGATCTGGGCCATAAATGGGGATAGTATTGAATCCTGTGAATGATTAATGCTGATTGCTTTAAATCTTCATGATTGGTTGTGTCAAGCTTGGATCTCTCACCACGTGTCCCGTTGGCTTGATCACGAATGATATGCCCTGATCTCATTAATTATGAGGATAACGTCAAATATGGTTATTAGGATCTGGTAAATCTCTGATTGATTTAAAACCACGCGTCCCATAATCCAGCTGTCAAGTCATGGGGGCAATTGAATCTCTGCCACGTGTCTTAATGGTGGACCCTGCCAGAGCCGCATGATATCCATGAACCGTATGAGACAATGTCTTAGTGAGCCGTATGGGATGGCTTCTTGGTGAGCCGCATAGGTATAGTACTTGCGAGCCGTATGGGATGGCTTCTTGGTGAGCCGCAGGAAGATGATTCCTGCCAGCCGCATGAAGCTTGTTCTTCAATTGAGCCGCATGGGAATAGCCACGTGGCAATCTTGGATCATGTCAGAGATTTTCTCCTGTTCCAGAAGAGTCTGTCATTACGACAGAACCATCATGGCACTTTATGTCAAAGTGTCGTCAGCTGTCAAATCAGGTCAGAGCATTAAGCATTAAATAAGGCCATTACTTGACGGCCAGCTGGGTGAAGGGATCCCACGGGGACACGTGGTGTTGATCGAGCCGCATATCTCTGTTGGTCGTTTGTGAGCCGCATATACTCTCGAGCCGCATGAGGCTGGGGGACTCTTTGAACCGCATGGGACTGTCCCTATGTAAGCCGCATGGATTCTTCTGCTCCGAGCCGCATGAGACTGAGAGTCTCTTTGAACCGCATGAGACTGAGAGTCTCTTTTACAAATAGTACGTTTTCAAGTTGAGTGGAAGAAACCAATAAAAATATTCCGCCTCTGGAAATTACTTAAGGGAATAATGACCTATATCAGAATGATTTTGGTGAAATGATTCCTTATGGTCAATGAAAAGGTTGGGGAATTCGAGAGGTAAGTTGGACTAAATAGCTAGTCTTATGGTTTATATAATAAAATATTTGAATTGGTTCAAAGAGTCAAATTGAAGTAGTTTAGCAAAACCAACAAAAGAATTTGAAGGGCTTGGAAAAATCAGTCATTGATGAGAGATATACTAAAAGAGGAGTCAAAACTTCTAAAAGAGTAATTGGCCTTGTCCCTAAAGAATTTAGAAACTAATAGAAAAGATAATCCTCTGAAAACCATGGAATATCACTTTTAGCCTTCTATGGGAAGATGTAAATAATAACACAAATAGTGTATATATATATATATATATATATATATATATATATATATATATATATATATATATATATATATATATATATATATATATATAGTCATAAGTCGTGCCCATAGGGCATGGTTAATTTAAGGTATTCCCCCTCAAAATCTTGGACCCCCAATTTTAAACGAACAATAATAATTATGAGGCCCCCATCAAAATATTAAATCCCAACCACTGCTGGATGTGAATTTTCTTTGGATTTCCCATAAAACCCCACTCTCAATAATGCTCATCCACAACCATTATGAGTGCAAACCCCACTCTTTGAATTTTCCATAAAACCCCACTCTCAATAATGCTCATTTTCCAAAAAACCCCACTCTCAATAATGCTCATCCACAACCATTATGAGTGCAAACCCCACTATTTGGATTTTCTATAAAATCCCACAACCGTTGATTCACCAAGATTAAATCCCAACCACTCTTTATCTTGGCACAGTCAGCCCTAGGATTCAAAAACCTTTGTGTTTTGTATAATAGATATATTAATATAATCGACCTGAGCTGTGATTGAGCATTCTATATCATAGTCCAACAGGTTCCCCAATAGTACTCTATGGCCTAAGTACTATTAGGATAAGACCTACATGGGCCACCACTAAAAACATGTCACGATCCGCTCCCAAATTTTTGAATACGAGTCGGACACGCCTAGCCTATATTATGGACGCAAATTAGTAAGCTGTATTTAAATCTCAGAAAAACTTACCAGGATATCAATCATTAGCTCAATCATAGATCTAGTAAATGAAAACAATCCAGCACACACTCACACGATCACATATCACTATCATTTTAGTATATCATACATATTCAACATCCGGAGACAAATCCGGTAACTAAATCCAGAAGAAAAATAATAATACATCTGTCTCATAAAAACTATCTAATACATGCATCAAAATATCTGTATTTGGTCTTCTAGCATCTTCTAGGGGTCGTCATCCATTCTAGTGCCAACCTCTTGTCATGGTCTAATATGTCAATAATCCAGTCAGAAAAGGAGCAAAGTACAATCTATAACAGTAAAACAAATACAACATATGCACAAGTAAAGATACAATAAAACATGACTAACCTGAATCACCAAAGATGCATAATCTACTGAAATATGAAACAAGAAGATCATGACACGTGTTTTGAAATACTTACTAGATATGTGATCGGCTCGGTAAAGATCAGGAATAAAGAACAAGTATATGGCACGGTTTAATCACATGTGCACAGGTGTGCGATTAAGCTATCAACATGAATTTTTAAGTTGGGCTTTGGTCATATACCTGCAGTATTTTCCCTCCCCAAGTACCAGTAAAGAACAAGAGCATAATAACCAGAAGCACCTGACAAATCGTGCAACAATGTGTTCAACATGAATACAAGTCCATTTCTTTCATCAAGGTGCCTCTTCGACTTTTCGTATAGGCAGGAGTCTGAGTAGTAAGATTCGACCCCTTTGAAGGGATCGATGTCAGCAAATTCCGTCTTTACGAAGCCGTGTTTGTCGACATATTTGAAGCACTGGTGTAGCGTGGAAGGCACGATCATGTAATCGTGTATCCATGGGCGCCCCAAGAGGATGTTGTAAGAAGTGTCTGCATCTATGACGTAGCATCTTAATTAATTAGTTAGCAAATAAATAGATTTCCAGAATGTTCCCACTAAATCTAGGTAACTAGACAGCCTACAATAGATTTCCTAAATGACCAATCTAGTTAAGGATATTTAAAAATCTGCCATTACTATAATAGGACAATTATAATTAACTTAATATAATTCCAACTAACAATAATAATTAATTTATTCTAGAAATATTATTTTAAATAATCAAAAATAATTAGTAGAATCTTAATTAATTAGTTAGCAAATAAATTTCATAATAAAATCATACTTTCAAATAAAATATTCCAATAAACTATTATTATTAAAATTATTAAATAAATCCTGAATAAATATTTCAAAAATAATTAGAAAATAATAAAATATTTGGAATAAATTTAAATCTTATTTATATAGGAATAGAGGGGTTACATCATTCAAATGATAGAAATCATGCTAGGAAATTTCGTGCTCAATACACTTACCCTCTCAGCACTAGCACCAAGACATGCACCACTTGCCACTATTATGGAATGTTTGCTTATATCTTTTATCAATGTCAAATTGGGACACATGTTGATATGAATATATTTAAATAGGTTCCTAAAGCTAACATCAAAGGACCCACCAAGTCTTGGGTACCATAGGTTTCATCTTCAACTTGTGCTATAGGCGTGTCATCCTTCGCATGCTAGGAGCAAGTGGATTCTCGACAACGGTTGCTCATGGCACATGACCAAAGATGCTATACATTTTGCAATGCTATTGATGAAGAAGGAAGGATACGTCTCCTTCAAAAATAGTTTGAGAGGATATATTAATTGAAGTGGTAATATCGACTCCCTTCCTTATCCATGCATTAAGAATGTTTGTCTTGTCAATAATTTGAAGCATAATCTTCTTAGTATTAGTCATCTTACGGATAATGACTATGGTGTTAACTTTGTTAAACACAAGTATTTTATTTATGATAGATCAAATGGTACTATAGTTTATGAAGGCATTAAATATGTGTTTTATTTAGTTGAAGATACTAACCATGGAGATAGGTGCCTAGTAGCAAAGAATGATAAGTGTTGGCTTTGGCATATAAGACTAGGACCTGCCATCATGGAACACTATTGCCCGACTTATTTCCAAAATCTTAGTAAGAGGACTTCCAAATAATCCTTTCAATAAAGACATGGTTTGTGAAGAACATGAACAAGAGTAAGTTGACTAAGTCCTCTTTCAAGTCAACTAACATGGTAAGAATACTAGACCTCCCCAACCTATCTATATGGATTTATTTGGTCCTACTAGGACAACTAATCTTGGCGACAAATTATATGATTTCGTTTTGGTTGATGATTTTTCTAGATTTACTTGGATAATTTTCTTGCTAACAAAAGTGATACTTTTCTTGAATATGTTGATTTTTGTAAACGTGTTCAAATTGAGAAAGGCTTTATAATCAATGGAAATTATGAGTGATCATGGAGGAGAATTTGACAATGTCGATTTCAAATCTTTTTGTGATAAAAATGGTTTTTTGTCATGATTTTACTTGTCCAAGGGCCCCACAACAAAATGGTCTTGTGGAGAGGATGAATAAGACTCTAGGTGACTAGAGTTATGTTGAATCATTATAATCTCCCTCAATATTTTAGGTGAAACCCGTAAATATGATATGCTATGTTATTAATATAGTTTTGATTAGACGTGTTTCTAAGAAAATTCTATGAGAACATTGGTTTGATAAAACTCCTTCCATTAAGTATTTTAAAGTTTTTGGATGTAGATGTTTTATTTTGAATACCATGGATAACCTAGAAAAATTTGATAAAAAAGTTAATGAAGGCGTATTCCTTGGTTACTCGAAGCATAACAATGGTTTTCGTGTTTTCAACAAGAAGACTCTTGTGGTTGAATAATCTATTAGTGTCTCTTTTGATGAACTTAAATCTTACATATCTAGCATGTATAATGATGTAGATGACATAACTAGTGGCCAAAAAAATACCTCCCTTGGAGATAAGGATGCTTCTTCTCCTACTTGTGAAGTTGAGGTCTGTCCACCAAAAGTCTCTCCAACCGTGGAAACTCTTCCCAATGGTATATATCCCTAAGGAATTGAGGTTTGTCAGTCATCATCGAAAAAAACTCATTATTGATGATCTTTCAGCCGGGTAAGCACATCATTCTGTAAATGTCATTTTCGTTTCTCAAATTGAGCCAAAAATTGTTAAAGATGCTTTTAACGATGAGTTTACGATGCTTGTCATACAAGATGAATTGAATCAATTTGAGAGAAACCAAGTTTGAGAGCTTGTCTATAGGCCTAATACTGTCCTAGTATTGGAACTAAATGGTTTTTCCGTATGTAAGTCCTCTAAATTTTCTATTAGTTTAAATTTAATTATTATCGTCATTATTATTCATCCTATTATCGATCATTTAAATACTATTTTTTTTAAACATTGTATTCTTATTGAAAATATTATTAATATTGTTTTCTCTACAATAGTATCAACATTTTCAAATATGATTTGTATTTATTTATAAATATTGAATGTATAGAATTCTAATTTAATTAATTAATTAAATTACTAAGTTAGCTTATTTGATATATTGGATAAAGAATTCTAATTAATTATTGTACGTTTGAATGTGACCAAGTGGAATGGTAGTGGGTGAGTCAAATTAATTACGTTTGCATATGAATTCCCACCTTTGCAACTATTAAGCAAATCCCCTCTCCCATACTCTTTCTCTTGGTTTCACATAGCCGGTTTAACAATGCATATGCATTGTTGTCCCCCACAAATTCAATAATTATGGATTCCTCTTTCCATGTTTGAATGATTCCAATGTAGAGCCATTTGTTGACTCACTTTGCGGAGAATATTTCTTTCCATCCTATTTTTTCACAACCATACTCCCCGGCCTACAACACGTTCCCACTTCTCTTATAACTTCTTCTCTCATGTGTGCAACTCTAATAATTCATTCTCCACATCACTAAAGTCCAAAGAACAATCAACAACTTACACAAGCTTTCTTTCAAAGCCCTTGCCACTCAATTTGATGACAACTGTAAACCACGACGACAAACAATTTCCTTAGGTTTTTTCTATGGGCACTACCAAAATTGCTAGGGGCTAGCCCAAAATTTTTCAAGTTTATTACAAGTTTGCCATCCAAAATTTTTGCTAGGGGCTAGCCCAAGCACAACTATAAATACCAATTTTCATTTTCTCTCTCCTACTTCTCTTTTCTTTTCTCCCTCAACTATTTTCTTCCCTCCTTCTCTTCTCTTAGGTCAAAGAATTAAAACCCTAATTTTTTTCTTTTCTCCCTACATTTTTGGCAAATTGTTCTCTCCCTCAACTCTAGGTCATTGACTTCTCCAAATTTTTGGTAAGTCATCGAACTATAATATGTTTCATGTTTTAAACAAGAATTTCACATATTAAAGTTGAATTATGTGTTAAATATAGAAAAATATTGAACATGGATCAACCGGGATCATCAAACGTTCCCGCCACGTCCGAAGAACACGTTCCCGCCACGTCCGAAGACAACTTTGATGCATCGGAAGCTCTCTTGGTAGCTACATTTGAACTTGAGCTCGGACCTAAACTCGTGCTGTGACACAGAGGACTGCCAAAACTCAGGCAGTCCCGATCATAGACTAGGACTGCCAGAGTGGTGGCAGTCCGTCACAAAAGAAGGACTGCCAGGACCCTGGCAGTCCTACAAATAGGTAGGACTGTCAGGGTCCTGACAGTCCTTCTTTTGTGAAGGACTGCCACCACTCTGGCAGTCCTAGACTATAATACTAGAATGCAGAGTTTTATTGCAGTCCTTCACAGAAGACGGTCTTGCTATTAACACAATTTGCTATTTATGGACACCAATCTTATGCACGGGCCTAATCTATGAAACCTATTTACTTTAGGATTTTGTCTAATTGTACTAACCGAAGAACATTTATTGTAGGACTTGAGATCTTCCGATTTTGCGGTACCGGCTCCAATTGCAGTCAATGTAGCCCATTTATTTTAGACCGATCTATGTTTTGAATCAAGCGAAGGTGCGATACATTGGTGTCGAGAAGTCGGACGGAAAAACAACATTGTTCTAGTGATATCCAGATCGGCCCGAAATCGACCGGGACGACAAACTGTGGTGGTAGGCTGTGAAAGAGATGGTGTGTTCAGGACGCACAAGAAAAACACAGTAGAAGTTATCCAAATAAAGTTCGAAGAAGAAATGTTAGAACGAGGAAATGTGGTTGTCCATTCACGATACATATCAGAAACGAAAAAGAGGGGAAATGGACAGTAGAAGTGAAGAATGGAACCCACAACCACGAGTTTGCCGAGACACTATTGGGTCATCCGTATGTCGGACGGTTGAACGATACGGAGAAGAAGATAGTCGAAGACTTGACCACCTCCGGAGTTGCACCGAGACAAATATATTCCGTCATACGACATAAAGATGAGCAGAACATGTCTACAATGAAGACAATATACAACGCCCTAACTTTTTCAAACGCTGTCCGGACGAAATCAAGAATGGCGATGCAAGAAGTGCTCAAGTTGCTTGCCGATAATCATTATGTTGAGTTCCAAAGAAGACATCCCCAGAGTAATGAAGTATTATCACTCTTTTGGGCTCATCCTGATTGCACAAATTTGGCCAGGTCCTTTGCCGACGTGTTAGTCCTTGATTGTACGTACAAGACAAATAAGTTCAAGATGCCTCTCTTTCATGTTGTCGGGTTCACCTCTACTTGGAAAACATTTCTAGTGGCATTTTGCTTCATGAAGAGTGAGAAGCTTGAAGACTACACATGGGCGTTGGAGAAACTGAAAACACTTTACACTGGTCATACAGAGCCGTCAGTATTTGTTACCGACAGAGAGTACGCCCTCATTAATGCTATTCGTATTGTTTTTCCTCAAGCGGATACATTGCTATGCACTTGGCATGTCAATCATAATATTCAAGCCCAATGTAAGTTGAAGTTTCAGAAAGAGGATGGTAAAATCGACAGGCAGATTTTTGACGAATTCTACAATGATTGGAATTGTGTGTGGCGAGCATCTATGATTGCCAGTTACGATGCCGTATGGTACTTGTTCAAGCAAAAGTGGGAGGCGAGGGAGCCGGCATGCATTTCTTACATCAAAGATACATGGCTTGAATCGCACAAAGAATAATTCGTCTTAGTATGGTCGAATGTGGTGAAGCATTACGGCACGACAACTACCAACCGTGTCGAAGGAGCGCACTCTTTATTGAAGAGGCACCTAAAGTCATCTCTCGGCAACTTCGTCTCTGTTTGGCAAGCTATACATTTATCAGTAGACCGGATGGTGAATGAAATTAAGGCATCATTTGAGATGAGTTTGAATATAGTCAAGCATAAGCATAGAAAGGAAATACTTTTAGATGCTTTAATGCGCGTGGTATCTCACAAGGCGTTGGCCTTAATAGTTGATGAGATTGAAAGATCAAAGTTTGTCGGACTTGATCCCGAGGTTTGCGGGTGTGTACATCGACATACACTGGGCCTCCCTTGTGCACATCAGATTAATGAATATCGCCGTGAATCCATTCATATTCCAGTTGAAGCAGTCGATCAACGTTGGAGGCAGTTGTCTATGATGCCTGTGGTGAAGACGGACGATGATTTCTTCTTTTTGCCACAATTGAAACTTCTCCACGCAAGGTGGTTAGCCTCAGTAGCAGCGGAGCGGCAGTCCATTGAGCTTAAAATGCAAGAAATTGCATGTCCAGTCACTACTACAATGCATGAGCCGACCGTTGTTTCCAATCCTAAAGGCAGGCCTCACACAAGAATGACTAGTTCACAGAAGAGAAGGCTGGAGTCAACTAGGAGAGATCCATCGCACTTTGAGCTTGTTGAACGAAGCTTACAGCAACCTTCGCCTGCACGGAAGGGCAAGCTTGTCGTTCACCAAAAAATGGAGAAAATGGATCTCCCAAGAAAAGATACAGTTGCAAGCCAAACAACGAGTTTGTATATTGACAAATTTCAACCTGCGCTTCGAAGTTACATTTGGTCTATTGTCAATGTCCCCGGTGATGGCCATTGCGGATTTCATGCCCTTGCAATACATCTTGGTTATGATGAAAAGGACGGATGGAGACGGGTGAGGCAGGAGATGTACGAGGAGTTAGAGACTCGTCTTCGATTCTACTCCCGCATCCTAAACGAAGAAACGGTTACAAGTTTGTTGTTAAGTATCCCTTGCACCGACAGTGTTACCGGGACAGACCACTACATGTCAGTCCCGTCTGCCGGCTATTTATTTGCTAATAGGTACATGATACCTGTTGTAATTATCTCGCCGGATATTAACAATACATTCTTTCCGATGTGCGCTCCTCCGACGGACCACCGAGTGTCTAACCTATATACTATAGGTCTGATCGGGGATCACTTTGTTGTACTAAAGATGATCGCTCATTCTCCGATTCCTCCACCTTCAACAGTTTGGTACAAAAGAGCACCGGTCGAAACCATCGCTTGGACCACACCTTTCGTTGAGCAGATCAACCATTGTAAGAGATTGTTGAAGATTGAGGAGCCAAGAGACTTACCTGCTGACCACTACGACGTCGAAATCGACTAAGTATAGATATATTTACAGTCTAACATTTTGTATATGGAGGACCACTTTTGTATACAGTGAAATATGAAGTCCAGTAATATATATAGAGTAAATTTTTAGTTATATGTGTTTGATTTTGCCTACCTGTGTTATATGTGCCTACCTGTGTTATATGTGCCTGCCTGTGTTATATGTGTTTACCTGTGTCTACCTGTGTTATATGTACCTACCTGTGTCTTATATGTGTAATTTATGTGTTACAGTCCTATCTTTGAATCTCTGTGTGTAATTTATGTGTGAATCAAATTCACACAGAGTTTCAGTATCAGGACTGCCACACCCTTGGCAGTCCTACACTGAAGTAGGACTGCCAGGGTGCTGGCAGTCCTACACAAAACTTGTTGTCACAGCAAGTTTTGACTAGGACTGCCAGCACCCTGGCAGTCCTACTTCAGTGTAGGACTGCCAAGGGTGTGGCAGTCCTATCTAAAAAGCTCTGTGATGAATTTTTGTGTGAATCAAATTCACACAGAGATTCATAGATAGGACTGCCACACCCTTGGCAGTCCTACACTGAAGTAGGACTGCCAGGGAGCTGGCAGTCCTACACAAAACTTGCTGTCACAGCAAGTTTTGAGTGGGACTGCCAGCACCCTGGCAGTCCTACTTCAGTGTAGGACTGCCAAGGGTGTGGCAGTCCTATCTAAAAAGCTCTGTGATGAATTTATGTATAAATTGTCAAATTGCCACAGAGATTCATAGATAGGACTGCCACACCCTTGGCAGTCCTACACTGAAGTAGGACTGCCAGGGTGCTGGCAGTCCTACTCAAAACTTGCTGTGACAGCAAGTTTTGTGTAGGACTGCCAGCTCCCTGGTGTAGGACTGCCAAGGATGTGGCAGTCCTGATACTGAAACTCTGTGTGAATTTATGTGTGAATCAAATTCACACAGAGATTCATAGATAGGAGTTCAAATTGCCACACAGAGTCAAATTGTCAAATTGCCACAAAGTCAAATTGCCACAGAGTTCAAATCATCAAAACCACAGAGTCAAATTGCCACAGAGTTCAAATTGTCAAATTGCCACACATAGTTCAAATTGTCAAATTGTCACAGAGTCAAATTGCCACAGAGTAAAATTGTCAAATTACCACAGAGTCAAATTGCCACAGAATCAAATAGTCAAATTGCCACAGTGTCAAATTGCCACAGAGTCAAATTGCCACACAGAGTTCAAATTGTCAAATTGCCACAGAGTTCAAATCATCACAACCACAGAGTCGAAATCCATCTACATATCATGCCGGGCCTTGGAACGAGACTCCCTATTGTTCATGAAGGGAAAGTCGACCACGTCGTCGATGCGCTCAAGCTCGTTGGCGACGGCAACACACTCATCACTTTGGCAACCTCTCCGGAGTGTCTGCGCCAACTCCTTGACCCTTTGAGACTGAAAATGAAAGTATAAATGAATTAAGTCTACAAACATGAAATTTTTAGTCTTATTACAAATACGGAACTCACCATTCTCACCAACCCAGCATACAAGGCATTCTTGGAAGGAAGAGCTCCAACTGCTCCGACGGCCACGGGACCCGGGTTGGTAGGGTTCGACAACTTAGGATGTCCGACCCCCAGGAAGTACT
Organism: Iris pallida; assembly: GCA_029216955.1. Taxonomy (NCBI): domain Eukaryota; kingdom Viridiplantae; phylum Streptophyta; class Magnoliopsida; order Asparagales; family Iridaceae; genus Iris; species Iris pallida. Next base: position 3,725,687 of record JANAVB010010193.1, on the reverse strand, counting down.
GCATGTAGTCCTCGCTACAGTCGGCCATCTCGGTGACCGGTTGTCTCTCAAATTCCCGAAGTACATGTCGTTGCCACTCCGAGTAAAAGTCGGTCACCCAGTCGAATTCCGCCGGTTTATAACTTAAAGGTTGGGTTCCGCACGGAGGCTTCAACAGTCGTAATGTGCGCTTCGGCACAGTTTGCACGAACCCGAACTGACGAAGTACTCTGTCGGACATGTACGGCTCCGTCATTTCATAGCATGTGATCATGCCATGAAATAAAGAAACCGGTTGGACCTCACGATTCAACTCACGTAAACCCCGGTATGGATTCCAAAAAATCTGTAGGAATAAAGTTAAAAACAATACAAAATTAACATAAAAAAGTTAGTCAAATAATAGTACCTCTTCTGGCACCAATCTGTCTAATACTTCACGAATGGAAGCCAGTGTTTGTCAATTTTTTATTTTCAGCTGGGATGGCCTCCATCGACACACTCGGGGAAAGTGTTCAAGATACGCTGGGTTTTCGTCAGCCCGTCTAAGCATCGGAAAGTGCTCGTATATCCATGCCTATTCAAACAACAAATAGTAAAAATTAAAACAACAAATTTAAGTATACAAGATTAAATTGTTAGAAGTTTTCTTACATGTAGCAGAGTCTGACAGCCGGCCATAGTCTTAGTCCCGACACGGGATGCGATGCCGAGCTCGCGGTAAAGGTTGGCCAGGATACCGCTTCCCCAGGATATCTCCATGAAGTCATCCACTTCAGATAAGTTTAGCATGTACCGAGCATGTATCGACGTACCGGACTTGTCCGGAATACCGACCGTTCCCAGGACAAACAACATATACGCACGAGCCACCGCGTCGACGTCTCTTCGTCATCGTCATCCACCTCCATATTCATGAACTGATCCACCAGAAATGATAGAGGAATTCCGTACGACTTCTTGAAGCCTGGTAGAGTTGTAAAACTCGTAGCCGTAACTCCAAGGTGATCTGAGACAAACTTGACGATCTTCTCGTACCATTTCACGGATTTCTCATTCGTGTAATGTTCTTTGGTCATTACACGCCCGGTCATTGGCAGCTCCAATATCTGGTAGACGTCGTCGAGCGTAATGGTCATCTCCCCTACTGGGAGATGAAATGTGTTTGTCTCCGGGTGCTATCTCTCCACGAAGGCGGATAATAGGGCACTATCCATTGTTCGGTAGGCATTTTGCGCCAAATTGTGCAAGCCGCTCGGTATGATTTTGCTCCGGACGGCCTCGGATAAGCTTGTAAACTGCCAGGACACGGTTTTCTTCCCGTGACTCACAGCCCTAAGGATACGATATGTCCTCTGTATACAACAAAACACATATCAATTATGAAATACATATTTGAAAAGTATACTACTGTTTACATATTTGAAAAGTATACATACCGGGTTCTTCCATATTTCGTACGCAATGTGGTTCTCAAAAGAAACCAACATTGAGCAACCGGGCGGACGGACAGGCGGCTCAGAAGGACCGGCCTCCTCAGAAGGACCGCCCTCCTCAAATGGCGCAGAACCCTCTTGACGTGATAGGAGTTGGACAATTGGCAGGTCGTCGTCGTCGTCGTCGGAAGGAGGCGTAGGAGTAGGAGCTCGTTGCTTCGACCGAGCTTGACGTGCCGGCGGCGATGTCCGAGACCGAGCTTCGGACGCCGGTTCGATAATTGTTGTCGGACGCTCGCGAGGACGCTCCGCACGTTCCTTCCGCTTTGACACGGTGGGCCGTATTCTTTTGTTCGGTGGACTGCATGACAACATACACTTATTAAGTAATAGAAAAAACATGCACTTACCCAACTACTATGTCATAATAAGTAGGACTGCCAGGAATGTGGCAGTCCTAATGAAAATTAGGACTGCCACATTCCTGGCAGTCCTCTTTCAGAATAGGACTGCCAGGACTGTGACAGTCCTAATTTTCATTAGGACTGCCACATTCCTGGCAGTCCTACTGTCGTGAACCCGAACTCCAATAACGAAATCCTATTTTGTCGTGTTCTAGGGTTAGGGTTTTAACATAAATTTCGGGTTTCATGTGTTCGAAAATAAAGGAAGAGAACGTGCAAGAGATTATAAACCTATTTTACAAAAACTTTTTCAAGAATTAAACCAATTCTAGGGTTTCGAATATAATGTAAAAAAATTCGAAAAAATTAGGGAAGTACGTACCTGGATTCCGGTTGCTTTGACTTGCGTGTCATCTCTTCGAGAATCTTCGTGGAGGGATTGAGAATGGAGTGATGGAGAAGAAGAAATTAGGGTTTAGGAGATGGAGAGGAAGAGGGAGAGAGCTTTCTTTCTTTTCTTCTTGAGGAGAGAGAGTCAATAATGAAAATGAAATGAAATTTTTGGGTTTGGGGGGGTTGGGCTGCCCCTAGCAATTTTTGGGTGCCCCCTAGCAATTTTTCCACATTTATGGACTGTCCCCTAGTAATTGATGTCCCCTAGCAATTTTGGTAGTGCCCATAGAAAAAACCTTTCCTTGCCGTACAGTCCGTCCGTACAAGGATTGCATAGAGCATACTTTGCATGCGGGATGCGCTAGGACTATACCGGGTACGCTTTCCTTCGTCAATTGCCGCCTTTCTCCTCTTTGCAAGTCCGTACCACTTGGTTCTGTGAGTGTTCTGAACACTTTGAAAGTCTCTTATCATCTTCACCATTTATTATGAAGTATATTGGTTGATGTTATAGATTAGCAAGATTCTTTTCCTATCTCCAATTTTCCTAGAAATATTGTTTCTAATTAAGTGACCGCCATATAAAATTTTGATCTAGTTTCATTATGTTACCTGCGTGTGCTAGTCGGAAACAATAGTTAGAAATTGGATTCATATTCCTTGCCATGCAATCCATACTAGTGGACCTACTGTCATGAACAAGTTGTAACAATATGTATAATATTTAATTTAATGAATGAACCATTATTTGTAAACAATAGGTAGATATCTAAGTCGGTTGGTTAGCTATTTTGGTTAGCATGCAAATTTGTGCAAGTAGCTTCATGTTACCATTAGCACATTAAATGCTTTGTCCTTTTAGTACCCACTTTTGCAAACTTCTTCCCTACATCTGTTATTGATGATGGTAGGAGTTTAATATGTGTTACAGAAGGAAGATTGTTAATAAAATATTAAGCTTATTAATTATACCTTATAATAGTAAACATAGATAAATTGTGAGTGTAACCAGTGCATCCTTTGAACATACCATTGTACCATATATGCTAGTTAATATTAATGTATACGAGCAATTCAAAGCATATAGTCTAACTCTTTATGTCAAGCAATGCACAATACAAATGAAAAATATATTTTTTAATGCAAATGGATAATGTCACACTTCTTATTTAGTACTGCACTCATTGCCATAATAACACACATAAGCATACTTATATATTATAAAATATAAATTGTCATAAGTATATCTCATTTAGCTAGTTATCAATTGTCGAATTTTTGTATAGGCTTGGAATAGACGTTGGTAATCGAGGTTTAACCGTGACAACGACAAATGGACTTGGACCCGACAACAAGCAAGTATATCTTGTCAATATGTACAGTTTATTTATACATGCTTATCTTCTATTGTTTATTTTCCTGTTGTCAGTTTATATGCTTAGTTTACTTGTCTATGCACTCCATATATGTTATATGACGCGTACTTATTTTTGTATATCACCTGTATGGATTATCATAGTGAGTGCGAGCTTGACTTGACCTGATTGGACTCGACTTGACCACTTGACTTGACCCTTGATCGATACTAGGATTGGCTACTTGACTACTCACGAGTCGAGAGCTCCTCACTGGGTTGCGATAGAGACTTACTATGGAATGGGAGTTCCTCACTAGGCTACTCTCTATAGGGCCGTGAGTACCTCGCTGCGCTATGGTATCATTTATTTACTTTCTTAGTAGCTACTCTTATTTCTATACGTTGTTCTATGTCAACCTTACCTTGTATCATTATTTTAATTGTTATTTCATAGTCACTTTCCTGTATATTTCATGCATGTTACCTAAATTGTACAATAGGCTTGTATATTATGTATCTTACTATGTCTCCTGAGGACGTAGACTTTTCTCCATGTATAGACGAAGAGTACCCACAGGTTTATGTTTTTGGACTCGACCATGGAGCAGATGCAGTTAATGATGTTACTGTTGTTTAGTTTAATTTCAGCTTAGACTCTAGTTTATTTCTTGTTTTATTTTACTTCTATAAGCGGTGGATTTGTCTCCACCAAACTTATCTTCTTTCTTTGTTATATTTGACTAGTTGCTGGCTTGTCATATCATTTATCTTTTCAGTTGGTTCCTTGTTTACTTTGTGGATGAGAAATAGATAAAATCTGAGACTTATATTGTTCTTGAGGCTTTATAGACAACGTAAGTGCATGCTTGAGGGGTTTCCTTATAATGGGTTAACCTTTGAGTGTATACCAGCTGACCAAGCCACGTGCCTACTCCTACGTATTTTGGTACTGGAACATGACACCATAACAGGCTTAATAAGGATGGTTTTGTGACACGTAATAAAGCATGTTTAGTTGCACAAACTTTTAATTTAGAAGAATGTATTGATTATGAAGAAATCTATGCAGGGGTTGCACATTTGGAATACATTCATATGTTTTGTGCTTTCGCTTATTTTAATGAATTTCGGCTTTTTCAAATTAATGTCAAAAGTGCATTTTAAAAAAGTTTTTCAAGGAAGAGGTTTATATTGAGCAACCCCCCGATTTGAAGATCTTCACTTTTATATTTTCATGCTCCATAAGGCTATCTACGGCCTCAAACAAGCTCCACAAGCTTCTTATGAGAGCCTTAACATTTTTGATTTCTTATGGCTTTTCTAAAGGTAAGGATGACACTACTCTTTTTATTAAAATCTCACAAAGACAATTTGTTACTAGTTTAAATATACGTTGATGACATTATTTTCGGTTCTACTATTAAGTTTCTTTGTGAAGAATTTTCTCAATGTATGCATAATGAATTTGGAATGAGTATGATGGGAGCTCTTGTCACGACCCGCACCCGCTTTTCGGGATACGAGTGCGTGTCCAAGCCAGCCTACGCCGCAGAGTCGACGGTAGAACGTTGTCAAGCCCGCAATAAATAAATACTCAAAATAGATTTATTGCTCATTCACATTTTCTAAATTTAATACCACATTTACAAGAATTTGTATTTAAAAGAAGGTACAAAATCTTACAAATTATATTACAACCATTTGACTAACTAAGTTCTAGGTTTTGTCCTGCGAGTACACCCGAATCTCCCAATGCTAAAGAGGCCATGGCTAACCTAAAAAATATTGATTTTCAGTCAGGAATGGAACAAGCACACAAAGCGATAAGCTATTCGCAACATAATAGATTTGACAATACATGAAAATAGCATATGTGGAAGAAAACTAGAAAGCAAACTGACATCATGGTATAACTGAAATGAAAGCAAGAAGTAAAGAACAGGGTAAATCAATTAGAAAGAACATAGTGACATGGCAATTGGTGAGAAAAGAGACATCTATCTATGTGTGTTGAAATATCAGTTTCGACATGTGAACGGTTAGGAGGTAAATCCGGCACCCCGCACGTGAAGTGTGCGGCTGCTATTCTCCACGAAAGATACGGGGGATAGAATGGGTAGTTCATACGTCTACTAAGATATTTCCCCTCCCGACCAGTATACATGAATAACCCAAACAAGTTACGAACCACAAGGTAAGATAAAAAATTAATATAATAAGTGGGGGTCCCTGATACTAACTCGTGTGTCCATCGTGTCATCAAGCAAAGGAACATATGTATAATATATACTGCGCAAAACTATCAGAATTGAAAGCAAATCGGAAAGTGCACTTGCCTGAGGTCCTTTGCCGGTGAACCGACAATTCTATTGAGTTCAGACTAGTCCGATTAGCCTATGTCGATATGAAGTAGTCAGTATCACAAGAGATAGGAACGTATGACCAGTACAGTCAGGATGGCTTAATATAGAATTTGTTTTATGAAAAAGGAATTCTTAATAAGGAAAATATATTTAGAAAAATGTTTAGAAAATAATTATGATACTTGGAAAATATTTTTATTAGTCAAAATATTTTCAATCAAATACTAGGAATATTATTTTCGACAAAAATCGCATTTTGAGAGTAGACGTTGGCCAAACTCAAAATATAATATTTTTGCTACAATGTAATTTTGAAAATATATACTTTGAAAATAACTAAATAGGTTTCCATCAAATTCAAATATTACTTTTATAAGCCCTTGTACATATATAGGTCCAACCGTTTTACTAAATAACCCAAGATAGAAATAATAAAAATAATAATAATGATAATAATAATAATAGAGGCAATAAAACCGTGTACCTATCATAACAGTGTTTAAATATTATTAATAATAATAAAATTCATAATTAATTATAATATTAGTAATACAGGCCCAAGGCCCAGAACATATACTAAAATCTGCCAAAACTAATTATTAAGAAAAATATATTATCTACTTTGGAAAACTATTTGTAGTATTAGGAACTATATTTGTTTTTATTAATCGAAATATTGTAGGTAATCATTTGAAAACCATAGAAATCATTTTAGGCCAAAAGCCATATTCTAAAAATACCATAAAAATATTTTTAAATCTAAAGTCACATTTAAAATTCCATAAAGATGCAATAGTATATTTTGTATAATAACTTTAGAAATTTCTATATACATATTCTCAAAATAATGTTAATGCGAATGGCAATAATACCAATCGGCAATAATACCAATCAATAGTTACTATGGTAATGACAATAACATAGATAATAATAATGGTAACTAAAGTTACAATAATAACCATAGCAATATCTCTTCTTCCCACACAGCATTGAAAGCATGGTTGAGTTGTTATGTATAGGAAAAGGAAAAGGAAAAGGAAGGAGAGAGAACAACAAAAATTTGAAGAGGGGGAGGTACGGAAGCTCACCTAGAAGCTCGGCAAGGGCACGGCGGAGGTCTGCACGCGCAGTGGCGCTCGCTGGTGGAGTGGGACTGCTCAGCTGCAGAGCCGGCAGCGCGGCCACGGTGACCCTCGGGGGTCGTCGGCTCCAAGCACCCGACGGGATAGGCTCGGAAGGGTTTGCGCGCTCGTCGTCGACTCGACGACAGAGGACTCAGGCGCGGGGAGGAGGTGCGGCTCCAGATCCGGGTAGCTCGGTGTCATCGGCTAGGGGCGGCGGAGTCTCGGCACGGCCGGAGGAGATGTCACCGACGGTCGCGGAGGTCGGTTCGGCGGACACCGCCATGTGCGGCGGAGCTCGCGGAAGAGAGAAACTGGCGCCAGGCGGTCCGGTGGCCGGGCGGGTCCGTGCTGGTCGGGATGAGGGCGGACAAGGCACGGTGGAATCTCCAACGCTCGTGGGTCGGAGCAGGTACGGGGCAGGGGTTTGACGTGGTCAGGTGGAGGTGAGAAAGGGGTATGTTCGTTTAATTTGGTGGTGGTGGTGGATGCGGGGCTGGTGGTCGGGAATTTGTTGCAGGAGGTTGGGTCGAGTTTTTGGGGACAGAGTGATATAACGTCCGTGTCAGCCTGTCGACACGGACACAGACACGGGGTTTTTATGTTTGTAATCCTGTGGAATAAGACGAAAAGTACACGGACACACGGGTCCGAACACGGCTCTGGTCGGCTTGGCGACTGTGGCGGGAAATGTGGCTAGATGGCGGATGCTCGGACATGTGATATGTGGATGGGGATGATGGACACGTTGGGATATTGGATGGCTGGTTATGGTGTCGGGAAGTCCCGTAATGATGATTATCGTCGATGGTGTTCTGCTTGTAGGGATGTATTCGTCAACGGCGGTGATGGTCGAGTTGAGTGTAGGGGACCGGCCATGGTGCTGGTTGGGAGGGTAGATGGATTTTTGAGAAGGTGGGATTCACATGAAGGAGTTCGCGGTTAGGCGGGTTAGGCGGAGAGTAGCTATATAGAGACGGGGGAGGGAGAGAGATATACATAATATCCATAGAGATATAATTTGCTTAAGAAGATTTCTTATCAGCTTAGAATTTCGAAAGAAAACAAGGTTTTAAATACATAAGCTAGGAGATTTGTTTAAAATATTTATCCTATAAAATCTTATCATGATTTAATCAATATAGTTCAATAACCAATAGTTAATTTAAATTCATGCTAATAAATATTTCATAATTTCATACGTATATTTATATCAACTAAAAGATTAACATAATAATTATAATATAATTTAAATTGCATATTTTGTATTATCAAATAAATATTTAATCATGTTATAAAAGGACAACTTGGATCTGCTGTACCTCCAACTGAAGACATCAGTCAGGCGACACCGCAGCAGGCAGCAGGCAACAGGCAAGTGTACCTTGCCATCATGTATCTCAGTTCTTGCTCTATTTATTAGTATTAATTTACTATATCTGTTTGATAGGATTGGTGTGTGTGTCTACACTAGGGTCGTGAGACGATACTTAGTGTCCGAATAACGTTCGGGTGCCAATATCCGTCCACGGAGTCGGGTATCGTCAATTATAGAGTTGTTACCACGAACCCATGATACGTGCTTGTATCCTGAGCACGACAGACCATAGGACACTTGACACTATTACATGTAATAGAATCATTCTTGAGGTATTCATGGTGATTCTGTGTAGGCTTATAGGATACATGATATGAGATAGGTATATAACATATATATTATTATGACTCCTTGCATTAGTTAGAGGTCATGATCTTGCGTGTTCTGGACATGAGACATCATGGACATGAGACGTGAGGTTACATTGGGAGGGGAGAGTCTTCATCGTGCTCTGGGCATATTCTATACATTACCTATCTATATGAGTACTGGACTTTGGGTTTTCTATACGGAATCTAAAGTGCATATATCTACATATACTATCCTTTATTGGGTTCCCCCACACGGAGCCTAGAGGGTACTGTCTAGCATACGGATGAGTCCGTGAGTACCAGCCCGGGGTACAATACCATACTCTCATTTGCATATCACTTAGATGGTTATAGTAGTTTATCATTGAGTTTGTGGCATTATACTGTTTACTTTTGGCATGTTGTTTCTTGTACCTTGTTACATCCCTCTGAAGACCTGGTCTCCTGCCAGTTTTACAGCTTAAATGGTTGTGGAGCATGTCTAAAGATGCTGAGGCTAATCGCCTTGATATGCGGGCATTGGTATAAGGTACTTATTTTATTTCTACCGAGGTATGTTATTTAATCATATTAGTTACTCCTCTGCTGCAATAGCCTAGTTTTTTATAGACTCATATTTCTTTCTCGTGTCTATTCAAGTTCTTGTGTTATTAGGCGGCCGACTTTAACACCTGTGGCTCTTTCTTGTGTTTTATTTCATTGTTGATTGAGACATAGATATATTTATATTATGTAGATTGTGTCCATTATAACACAGCTTATGCGTATTCGAGTCGAACCCGAGTCTGGTCGAATGCGTTGCTGGCATGTTACGTATTTCTAGTCCTATGTATTTCGGGACTGGGACGTTACAGAGGGTTCTTTGTAGACAGAATATCCAGTTCCTCATTGGTGGGCACATGTTCTTCATATGGGTTGTTACCCATTGGAAGATGTGAGAGATATTTCATCTCATGAAGTGTAAAACCAATTTTCCCGTGAGGGGTCATGAAGGTACCGGTTTTGTCGTTGTATCTTTTAATCAGAGCCAAGAACATATGAGCATTTGGGTGAAAGTCATGAACAGTGGTCCAGATGGTCTCATAAAGTTCTAGTTCGAGGAGTTTGTCCTTAAAATGATCCATAATCCAAATCACTAAGCTTCTGCAACGTTTCATGTCAGGGTTCACTAGGCCTGTCAAACGTATGGCCTGATCTGGGTATCATCCTTCAGCTTTAGCAAATGTGTTTGCGAAGATGGGTACCCTAACGAAAAGAAGCATCGATGAATCTTCCGGAGGTATACAGCTCAGCTTCAAACCCCTCAAATGGGAGTTGTACCTGTCTGAAGTACTGTAAAATAGGTCCTTGCTCTGCGGACCTAATCTGTAACATATTTTCCCGACTCTAGCTTGATAAATCGGAGTCATGTCTGTTGGCACATTTTATTTTGATAATATTAACAGCATATTCGTAGTTTAGTTTTCTCTGTTATCATATTGACATCATTTCAGAAGATCTACTACATAAAGTCTGTCCATTCAAGAATAGCAACCATAGCCTTGAAGACTGAAGCAAAGACCAGCGTTCCTTGAAAAGACGGCTCTCTACACTTCAAGAAATTCGAGTCTGTACAAGGTCTAGGTCTTTCTGTAAACACTTAAGGTTGGATGACAAAACTAAAAGCTTACTAATTCTTCAGTCAAAAATCAATATCTTAAAGAACGGCATACCGGCGGTATACTCCGGCATACCGACGGTATACCATTTTATTGACCATAAAACTTTCAGTGAGAAATGTCGGCATACCGACGGTATGCTCCGGCATACCGGCGGTATACCGTTTTGTGGACCACAAAACATTCTGTCAAACATCGACATACCGACGGTATGCTCCGGCATACCGACGGTATACCGTTTTGTTTGCCTCAAAAACGTTCTGTGATAATTATCGGCATACCGACGGTATACTCCGACATACCGGCGGTATACCATTTTGTGAGCCATAAAATATTCTGTGACAAACATCGGCATACCGACAATATGCTCCGGCATACCGACGGTATACCGTTTTATTTATCACAAAATGTTCTGTGACAAACATTGGTATACCGACGGCATACCGGGTTACAAAATTTAATTTTTGAAGGCAAACACTAGCATTAAGGGCTAGCATTAAATGCTCCCAACGGATATAATTATGACCGTTACTGTTCGACCGGCATACCGACGGTTTGTCGGTCCATACCGACGGTATGTCGGTCAGTCTATATCCAAGAGCATTGAATGCTACCTACTCTTGGTTTCTTTATAAATGAAAGCCTTCTCTCTTGAAGGCTCATCCACTCTTGCCATAAATTTTCTAAAGAACCAAGAGCTCCACCATTAATACTCTACCAAGCTTTTAATTGTCATCCTCTCCCAAAGTGCTAGAGTATTTAAGAGTTGTAAATTTCGATGTTCAAGTGTAAGAAGATCAACAAGTTCTCTTATCTTCTCTTTGAATTTGGCGAGCCTTCGTAAGAAAACTCGTGTGTTGAAGTTGGCGAGTTCTTCAGATCCAAACTCGTGTGTAATATTTTATTAAATAGTAGATTTAAGTCGGTATGAGTTCCAGGACTGGATTGCCTCTAGCCAGGATACCAGGATACATCTTGTGTTTGATCTTCTTACTCTCTCTTTTTATTTGACGTATATTGCTTCTTGTGCTTAAGTTATTTTATTTTCCTATTCATCCCCCTCTAGGGTTCTACAATTGGTATCAGAGCTTTGTTCTCTTGATTTGGATATACATCCTTAGAGTGATCCATGGCCACTAACTCTAGTATCAATACCTCCCACAATGAGGGATACTCCACAAATAGGCCTTCCCTATTTGATGGAACCAACTATAACTACTAAAAGATTAGGATGAGCATTTATCTTAAGTCCATAGATTTCGATTTATGGTATTGTGTGATAAATGGTCTCCCTACTCCTTCCAGAGTTATTGAGGATGTTGCATCTGACACCCTTAGGGACTTACTTACTGAAAATGCCAAGAAGCTTGCTAGTCGAGATGCTAAAGCTATGAACGCTCTTTACTGTGCTTTCGATAGTAGTGAATTCAATAGAATCTCTACTTGCAAGACTTCCAATGAGATTTAGAAGTTGCTTGAAGTCACACACGAGGGAACATCACAAGTAAAGGAATCCAAGATTAGTAGACTCACGCAAGAATATGATTCCTTTAAGATGAAACAAGATGAGTCTATTACTTACATGTTTACTCGTTTTGGTGATATTATTAATCCTCTTTCTTCTCTTGGGAAGGAATATCCTGCTCATGAAAAGATCAGAAAAATTCTTAAGAGGATTGACAAAAGGATGTAGTCCTAAAGCTACCGCAATCATTGAGGGGAACGACCTGACAGTCATGAACCTTGAGACCCTCATGGGGAAGGTTATGACTCATGAACTCGACATGAAAGATCAAGAGGAATCTTCCCTACAAGAGAAGGAGAAGTCTCTTGCTCTTAAAGTTACAAAGTCCTACTCAAAGGATAGCTCCGACGACAACGAGTCGAATGATGATGAAGAAATAGCTCTCACAGCTAAGCATTTCCGAAAGTTCCTCAAATTCAACAAAGCCAACCGCTTCAGACGGGACAATGATGAAGATCCGGCATGCTATCAATGCAGAAGAACCGGACACATCAAGAGAGATTGTTCCATGACAAGAAAAGACTAATAAGTACGAGAAGCCTAGCAAAGGAAGCTCATCCTCTAGAAAATTTGCCAACACCAGTATTTGGAGTGAAAGCGATGCTAGTGATTCGGACAACGACAAAGATTGCAAGCACAATGCAAACGTTTGTCTTATGGCAACCGATGAGGTGCTTGATGATCTCTCCTTAAATACTCTTACTTATGATGACTTGGAGAAAGCTATTTTTGAACTTCACGAAGAACACAAAGGTATTAGGAATAAATACAAGAATTCTCTAAAAGAGGTTGATGCTCTTCAACTTGAAGTAGAGAGACTCTCTAGCATTATTATTGATGTAAAAGGAAAATCTTCCACTTCTAACATAGATGAGATAGAGTCTTTGCGACTCAAGTTTCAAGAATCCCTTATCACCATCAAGAAAAAGGATGATGAGATTCAATCCCTCAGAAGGGCTTATGAATTTACTATGCATAAAGTTCAAGATGCTAATAGAAGAGAATATGGTACTTCTATTAAGTATAATGATCTTCTTGTACAGAATAAGAAACTAGGTAATAAGAACACTACTCACACACATACTCCAAGACACCCCCACACTCATCACAATGCTAGTCATACTTCTAACATGAACAAGAATACTACACACAAGTCCTTTTCTAACACAAGGAAATGACCATTTGTTAAGAAAAATACTTCGCATCATACTTTTTTTTATCATCATCATAATACTAATATGATAGAACTCCTCGCACTAGAGATTCACATGTGCATGGTACTCACACGTCTTCTTCTAAATTCTCTATGATGTGCAACTACTGTGGCTTGCTTGGACATACGACCAATTATTGTCATACAAGGAAACTAGTTGATATGAAAGTTTATAAGTGGGTTCCTAAGACTAACACTCAAGGACCCAAACGATCATGGGTACCAAAATGTTCATCTTCAACTTATGTTGTAGGTGAAGAGTCCTTCTCATGCTAGAAGCAAGTGGATTCTCGATAGCGGTTGTTCACGACACATGACCGAGGATGCTTCATTATTTACAACGCTATCGATGAATAAGGAAGGATACGTCTCCTTTGGTAACAATCTTAAAGGTCACATTATAGGAAATGGTAATATCGGTTCTCCTCCTTATCCTTGTATTGAGAATGTGTGTCTTGTTACTAATCTTAAACACAATCTTCTTAGTATTAGTCATCTTACCGATAATGGTTATGATATCAAGTTTGTTAAGCTTAAATGCTTCATTACCGATAGTTCAAATGGATTTATTGTTTATGAAGGCATTAGAGAAAACAATATCTATGTTTTATATCTTGTCGAAGACACTAACAATGACAGGTGCTTAGTTGCTAAGAACGATGAAAGTTAGCTTTGGCACATGAGGCTCGGACACGCCAACATGGATACTATTTCTCGTCTTGCCACCAAGAAGCTTGTAAGAGGACTCCCAAGTATCCCTTTCAAAAAGGATATGGTGTGTGAAGAATGCGAGAAAAGTAAGTTGACCAAGTCATCCTTCAAATCCATCAACTCTGTGAGTACCACTAGACCACTTCAACTTATTCATATGGATCTTTTTAGTCCTAGTAGAGTAGCTAGTCTTGGAGGCAAGCTTTATGCTTTTGTTTTGGTTGATGATTTTTCGAGATTTACTTGGGTTATTTTTCTTACTTGTAAAAGTGATACTTTTCGTGAATTTGTTGCTTTTTGTAAATGTGTTCAAAATGAGAAAGGCTTTTCTATTAACAAGATTAGAAGTGATCATGGAGGAGAATTTGACAATGCCGATTTCAAAAGATTTTGTGAAAAGAATGGTTTTGTACATGATTTTGCTTGTCCACAAACTCCTCAACAAAATTGTGTTGTGGAGAGAAAGAATAGAACCCTTGGCGATATGGTCCGTGTTATGTTAAACCAATATAAGCTCCCCCAATATTTTTGGGCGGAAGCCGTTAACACGGCATGTCATGTTATAAATAGGGTCTTGATTAGACCTATTTCTAAAAAGACTCCTTATGAGCTTTGGTTTGACAAAAATCCCTCTATTGAATATTTTAAAGTTTTTGGATGTAACTATTTTATTTTGAATACCAAGGACAACCTAGGCAAGTTTGAAGAAAAAGCCGATGAAGGAATATTCCTTGGATACTCTACTCATAGTAAAGGTTTTCGTGTTTTTAATAAAAGAAGTCTTGTTGTCGAAGAGTCAATCAATGTCTCTTTTAATGAACTTAACTCTTCTACATTCTTCTCTTCCGATGATATTGATGACATCTCGTTTGGGTTGGAGAACTCCTCTATTGGAGATCGTCCTTCTTCATCTAACAATGAAGTTGTGACTCCTCCAACAAAAGAGTCCCCACCACTCGAGCCTCCTCAAAAGGATCTCCCAAAAGAATAGAGATTTGTCACCAATCATCCTAAGGAGCTTATCATTGGGGATCCTTCTTCCAGTGTAAGCACTAGATCCTCCACTCGTGATCTTTGTGCAAACGTGGCTTTTATCTCTCAAATAGAGCCTAAAAATATTAATGATGCTTTTCTTGATGAATTTTGGATGATAGCGATGCAAGAAGAGCTAAATCAATTTGAGCGAAACAAGGTTTGGGAACTTGTCCCTAAACCTAGCAATCACCCTATTATTGCAACTAAATGGGTGTTTCGAAATAAACTTAATGAAGATGTGTTAGTGACTCGTAACAAAGCCCGATTGGTTGCTCAAGGCTATAACCAAGAGGAAGGCATTGACTACGACGAAACCTATGTTGAGGTTGCTCGTCTTGAATCCATTCGTATGCTATGTGCTTTTGCTTGCTTTAATGATTTCAAACTCTTTCAAATGGATGTTAAAAGTGCTTTTCTAAATGGTATTATTAAAGAGAAAGTTTATGTTAAACAACCTCCTGACTTTGAAGATTTTTATTTTTCTCATCATGTTTTCAAACTACACAAAGCCCTTTATGGCCTCAAACAAGCTCCCCGTGCTTGGTATGAGCGCCTTAGCTCCTTTCTTATTTCCCATAATTTTTCTAAGGGCAAAGCAGACACGACACTTTTTATCAAATCCCATAATGGCACTCTTTTATTAGTTCAAATTTACGTCGGTGACATTATTTTTGGTTCTACTAATAATGCATTTTGTGTAGAATTTGCTAAAGTAATGCATGAAGAATTTGAAATAAGCATGACGGGTGAACTATCATTCTTTTTGGGCTTACAAATCAAACAAGGACCCAACGAAACCTTCATCAATCAAGCAAAATATACAAAGGATCTCCTCAAGCATTTCGAACTCGACTCATCCAAACCAATAAGGACTCCTATAGCAACAACGACAAAGCTTGACAATGATGAAGATGGCACATCGGTCGACATTCGTAAGTATCGAGGTATGATCGGTATTTTTTATCTAACTGCTAGCCGTCGTGATATCATGTTTAGTGTATGTCTTTGTGCACGATATCAAGCAAATCCAAAGGAATCGCACTTATGTGCCCTCAAGCGTATTTTTGATATCTCAAAGGCACCGTTAACATGGGCCTTTTGGTATACGAAATCTTCATGGCTTTGACCAGAGGATCTTTACCTCTTCCTTGGCTGCCGATTCTTGGTTCCAGCACTTCGTGCACCATAACGTCTTCAAAGGCCGCGCCATTAACTGGAACCTCTTTCCCGACCATCTCTCTCTCTTCGAGGAGGCCGGTCTCTCTTCCCTCCTACGGCGTCAGGTGCCTGTCTACCCTGCCGCCGTGCGTTTGTTCTACTGTAACATGGTTCCTGATATCGAGAACGGTGCCATTGAGACGATGGTCAACGAGCACCATTTTCGCCTGACGGCTCATGACATCGCTAGCATTCTCGGCGTCCCGGACAAAGGAGAGGCTCTGCCAGGCTTGGCTGCTCTTTATCCTTTGGCGGAGTGCTCCTTTGACGACTTCTGCGCTATCATATGTAAGGGCCCAAACCCTCCTGCTATCCCGGCCCTTTTCGTGCAGTTGGAGCCATTCTATTATGAGCTCCATAGGATAGTGTGCCACACCCTCTATCCCAAGGACGGCAACTATGATGCCATCACCGCTGATGCCCTGGTTTGCATGTACTTCCTCTATTCGAAGAAGTCTTGGTCCTTCCCCAAGACTCTTCTCCATGCCTTTTTCGGCGTCCTGCCCGCGGGGAAGCAGAATCTCTACTATGGATCCTTCATCACTCTCATCTTGGAAGCGAAGCAAGTCGACCTCTCCCTATGCCAGTTGGACGGCGTCCCATCCTTCCTTGCTCTTTCTCGTTCCCTCGGTGGTGCCTCCATATCTCGTGCCTCCTCCTTCCAAGAGCCGCCAGCCTCTGCTCCTGCTGCACCCACCTCTACTCCTCCTGTCTTCGGCCGTTACATGCCGCTGATACAGCAGCATTTCGACATGCGAATGGCTCAGGCGGAGGAGCAGATACGGGCCCACACTCGTGGCCTTGGAACCCTGATCCAATCCCGCTTCCATGACCAGGCATATTTTATTCAGCGCACCCTTCAGGATCGGGATGCATTTCTGGATCTGAATCTTCAGGATCCGATGTACCAGGCCTTTCGCTTTTCTGATCCCAATACCGACAGCTTTATGTACCCGGACGGCATTGATCCTTTTGGTGCTTTCCACCGGGCTCAGGATGGAGGGGATGATCCGGCCGATGAGTAGGGGTGGCTTCCTTGTGTTGGTGATGGCGAATAAGTGGTTATCTTTTCTTTTTTTTTTTCTTTTTTTATGTCTTTTATGGTCCTTCGGGGACCAGTGTTTGGGTGTTTTTAGTTGTGTGCAGTCCTGCGGGGACTTGATATCTGTTTCTTTTATTGTCTTGCTAACTCTCGTAGAGGAGAGTTTTTATCAGTTCTTATGTAGTGTTTTATGAAGTATCCTGCATGTACCCAATTCCTGTCTTTCAATATATATGCATGCTTCTGTCTATATACCGTGTTCCTTATTAATTGCATTTTTTTCCCCATCTTTGACTAAGTGACAAAGGGGGAGAAAATGTATTAAGGGGGAGTTATCTACCTGTGGGAGAGTCACTCCCGAAAGATGCTATCTCTCTATTTTATCAATTATCAAAATGGGAGAGATTGTTGGAACATTTTATTTTGATAATATTAATAGCATCTTCGTAATTTAGTTTTCTCTGTTATCAGATTGTCATCATTTCAGAAGATCTACTACATAAAGTCTGTCCATTCAAGAATAGCACCCATAGCCTTGAAGACTGAAGCAAATACCGGCGTTCCTTGAAAAGACGGCTCTCTATACTTCAAGAAATTCGAGTCTGTACAAGGTCTAGGTCTTTCTGTAAACACTTAAGGTTGGATGACAAAACTAAAAGCTTACTAATTCTTCAGTCAAAAATTAATATATTAAAGAATGACATACCGGCGGTATACTCCGACATACCAGCGGTATACCGTTTCATTGACCACAAAACTTTCTGTGAGAAATATCGGCATATCGGCGGTATACCATTTTGTGGACCACAAAACGTTCTGTCAAACATCGGCATACTGACGGTATGCTCCGGCAAACCGACGGTATACCGTTTTGTTTGCCTCAAAAACGTTCTGTGATAATTATCGGCATACCGACGATATACTCCGGCATACCGACGGTATACCGTTTTGTGAGCCATAAAACATTCTGTGACAAACATCGGCATATCGACGGTATGCTCGGGCATACCGTTTTGTTTATCACAAAATATTCTGTGACAAACATCGGTATACCGAAGGCATACCGCGGCATATCGGTGGTATACCGGGTTACGAAATTTAATTTTTGAATGGCAAACACTAGCATTAATGGCTAGCATTAAATGCTCCCAACGGATATAATTATGACCGTTACTGTTCGACCGCCGACAGTATGCTGGTCCATACCGACGGTATGCCGGTCCATACCGACAGTATGCCGGTCATGCTGTATCCAGGAGCATTGAATGCTACCTACTCTTGGTTTCTTTATAAATGAAAGCCTTCTCTCTCTTGAAGGCTCATCCACTCTTGCCATAAATTTTCCAAACAACCAGGAGCTCCACCATATTAATACTCTACCATGCTTTTAGTTGTCATCCTCTCCCAAAGTGTTAGAGTATTTAAGAGTTGTAAATTTCGATCTTCAAGTGTAAGAAGATCAACAAGTTCTCATCTCTTTTCTTTGAAGTTGGCGAGCCTTCGTAAGAAAACTCGTGTGTTGAAGTTGGCGAGTTCTTCAGATCCAAACTTGTGTGTACTATTTTATTTAATAGTTGATTTAAGCCGGAGAGAGTTCCAGGACTGGATTGCCTCTAGCGAGGATACCAGGATACATCTTGTGTTTGACCTTCTTACTCTCTCTTTTTATTTGAAGTATATTGCTTCTTGTACTTAAGTTATTTTATTTCCCTATTCACCCCCTTCTAGGGTTCTACAATGTCTTATACCATCTGTCGAAGGTAATTGGAGAATTCATATCGGGAGAAGGACATGTGTCTCGACATCTCAGTAAGATTCATAATTTTGTCCCCACATTGATAAATTCTTTCTTCTTTCTTGGTCTTTGACTGAGATGTCTTCTTGATTGCATCTCCAAACGAGAAGGCCGGTTTCTTATGAACCACATTGTCTACACTCTTCAAAGGTTCACCATTCAACAGATATAACAAAGTGTTACTTTCTTGAGCAGTGAGTTTGGCCTTTCTGGATTCAGGTGTATCGTATTGTGGATATGAGACAAGTCTTCTTTATATTCTGGTACATTGAAAGCAGAAGCAAATTTCTCGGCATCAGGGTCTTCTTTAAAGTCGACTACAAAAATAAGAACAAACAAAAGCTAGTCTCAAAAAAGAGCTTAATATATGAAGCAGAATAAAAAGAATCATAGGTTGTGCGACATCCGTGTTGCGCGACATCTGTGTTGCACGACATCTGTGTTGCGTGACATCCGTGTTGCACGACATCTGTGTTGGGCGGTATCTGCATTGCGCAACATCTGTGTTGCACGTGATTTCAAGTTGCACCGCTTTGACATGCGGATTCGCACAAAATCAGAAAGCACAAATTTGAAACTCGCGCAACACAGTTCGTAAAAATGAACAGCGTGTGGATAGCAACCAAACTCTAAACAGAGAAGGCTCAAGTTGTGAAGCGTGCCTGTACTCTAAAAAGAGGTGGTGCACGTTGTGAAATGCGCTAATCGATCAAAATCTAAAAAGATTTGGTCGATCCAGTCGATGCTTGGTCCATTCTCGAAGAATCACCTTCGAGTGCCGGTTGTCTCTCTCAGTTCTTGATGATGGTGGCACGTGTTGAGGCGCTCTCATTGGTGGTGCACGAGATGAAGGCCCAGTAATGGCCTTTCCCTTGACGGCGGTAGACTTCTTTGGGGCCATTGACGATCGTTGGGGGTTCTTCGAGAGTTGGTAAGAAGAAGATGAAAGAGTTTAAGAGAATTAACTTTCGATAAAAAGTTAAAAATTCTCTTTGGATGGCTATTTATTATAGCCTAAAGAGTCTTTTCGAAACTATTGCACAAACTGGCGCTTAAAATTCGAAATCTGTTGAACATTTGACTTGCGCAACCCGTGTTATGTTCTTCTAATTCAAAGTATTTTAAAATTTTGAAAACTTTGAAGGGGGTCTTGTAGAAGTTAAAAATCAAGGGGCGCTACTCATTAAAATACGCCATCATCAAGTGGCGCCAGATCATTAGGTTGCGCCAATCTCAGGTTGCGCCAAAGCTAGAGTGCACGGCGCCACGTGGCAAGCTCCTCGAGAAGCTGTAATGGCTATCATCCTTACTGACAGCTCTGACAGCACGAAAATCAAAAAAAATCTATTTGAATCCCGAGCAACGCGGTGCTCGAGATGATTTTGTCAGTATGTAATTAATGCTAACAGCTAGCCCGCGCAAGTCGTCAAGTGGTGCATGAATTAATCAATACAGTACAGAAGTGTTAAGGTTATATACTAAAAGCATCATTTTTTAGTAACCTTCTTTACTTAAATTTTGAAAGAGAATCATATGGGCAAATGTTTGCATATTGTATTTGTTGCAAGTGTTAATGCAAATGTCTGATATTCTATATTGTAGAAAATATGGTGTGTGGTGTCACACAGAAGATAATATTATCAATTCCCTATGGAGTATATAAATAGTTCACAACCAAGATTTTGGATTCGGATAGTTGAGGACGGAGCAGCAAAGATGACCATAATAGTTGGATATTTTCTCTTATTTTTGTCATTTTGCTTTTTCTGATTATACATGTTTATTATTGTGTAGTTGTTTTTTTTTGAAAAACCAAGCCTACATTAATAACGGACAACATGGACATAATATCAACTAGTAGAAAAATTCTCATTGTTAAATAACTAAGTGGGAGAGGATATTTATTTAGTTTAAATCCTATGGTCTCCATTACTGGTTTGTAGGTGATGTAATTATACTTGCGTATTGGCTATAGTGCTTTTCTCCATATTGGATGAGTATAATTATGGATCACCAGTACAAACTTCCTTAGGGATAATTGTAGAAAGTTACCTAGTATGTGTTCACTTCTCCATCTGAAGGAACTCATTACAAGGTAATGGACTTAGTATTAAGTAATGGTATACACTTAGATACAAATAATGGTATCCTCCCCATCGGAGTCACTGCTATTATTTGTATGACCAGAGCAAGACCAGCATATTAATTTTATTTGTCATAAAGTTATGTTGACATGATAGTAAAATTAATAAGAAAAACCTACTTGAACAAAGTTGAATTTGTATACGTCCACACTATCGTGGCATGCTAAATTCATGGTGTTCAAGGTGTTGGTAAATTTCTTATTATTGTTTTGAGGGAATCAATATTTAGTTAATTCAAAAAGTTTTTTTTGCCCTACATAATTTTATTTATGTGATTCTCAGGATTTCAAAAATGGGTTCTTTCAGTCCACTTATGGTGATTCTTAAAGAAAATAAACTTAATGGACCTAATTATATTGACTAGAAACATAATTTGGATATTGTTCTGACTGCTGAGGAGTACAAATATGTACTTGTTGAGGAATGCCCACCTAAGCCTGATGCTAACTCTGATGAAGAGGTCAAAGAGGCTTATAAGAAGTAGAAAAAGGCAGATGAGATGGCGCGGTGTTACATTCTGGCATCTATGTCAAATGTACTGCAACATCAGCATCAGGCCATGGCCACTGCTTATGACATGATGTATTACCTCAAGGAACTCTTCGGACATCAGAGTAGAGCAGCTAGGCAGTTTGCTATAAAATGTTTGATGAATACAAAAATGGCTGAGGGTACACCAGTAAGGGATCATGTTCTCAAGATGATGGGTCATCTGAATGAGATGGAGATCCTTGGAGCTGAAATCGATAGGGAATCCCAGGTCGATATCATTCTCGGGACTCTGCCTAAAAGTTTTGACAATTTCTACCTTAATTACAACATGAACAAAAGGTTGTATAGTTTGGCAGAACTTGCAAAAGAGCTACAGGATGCTGAATCTCTCTTTAGGCAGAGTGGTCATATTTTTGTTTCTGAAAAGGCTTCTACTTCTAAGCCGAAAGGAGGTAAGAAGAAGAATAACATTCAGAAACATGCAAACTCAGCAAAGAAGGGCATGGGACCTCAAGGCGCGGTGAAAAAGCCAAAAGGCAAATGTTTCAAGTGCAAAGGGTCAGGACATTGGAAGACTGATTGTCCACTTCTCAAACAAGGGAACAAAGAAGGTATTTTTCATTTACTAGTAGTTGAAACATGTTTAGCGGTGTTATATACCGGCACCTGGTATGTAGATACAGGAGCCACTAATCATGTCTGCAATACATTGCAGGGGTTCCAGGAAACCAGACGGCTCAGTGATGGAGAGATATGCTTGTTTATGGGTGATGCTACAAAAGTATCGGTCGTTGCATTAGGAGATGTTACTTTATCTTTTGGTAGAAATAAGTCTTTGACATTGAGAGATTGTCTTTATACACCTTCACTTAGAAGGAATTTAGTTTCTGTTTCTATGTTAGTTAAGGATGGATATTCAGTTTATTTTAATGACAATATTGTTATTAGAAAGAATAAACATTTTATCTGTTCTGGTACGTTGGTTGATAATTTGTATGTCATTATTCCTATTTTGCCCACAATGCAACTTATGGAAATGAATAATATGTCATCTAACTTAAATAACAGAAAAGAACCTTCTTGTATGAACCAAACATATCTTTGGCACTTGCGATTGGGGCATATTAACCTAAGAAGGATTCAAATACTGGTTGAAGATGGACCTTTGAGTTCATTAGAAGTGGAGGCACTACCAGTCTGTGAATCCTGCTTGGAAGGTAAAATGACCAAAAGGCTTTTTACGGCAAAGGGGTATAGGGCCAAAAATGTGTTGGAATTGGTTCATTCTAATTTGTGTGGACCCATGACTATCCAAGCTAGAGGTGGCTTTGAATATTTTATCACATTTATTGACGATTATTTAAGGTATGGATACATTTATTTGATGCGCCGTAAGTCTGAGTGCTTTGAGAAATTCAAAGAGTACAAGGCTGAAACGGAGAAACGTCAGAGAAAATATATCAAGTCATTACGATCAGATCATGGTGGCGAGTACCTCTTTGGAGAGTTTAGGGATTATTTATCAGAGACTGGGATTGCATCCCAATTGATTGCAGAATGGTGTAGCCGAAAGAAGGAATAGAACTCTTATGGAGATGGTTAGATCAATGATAAGTTATTCGGATTTACCAGATTCGTTTTGGGGATATGCCTTAGAGACTGCAGCTTATATTTTGAACTTGGTTCCTTTTAGGTCAGTACCTCTTACTCCCACAGAGCTGTGGATTGGGCGTAAGCCTAGTCTGAAACATGTTCGCATTTGGGGTAGTCCAGCACATGTGCTGAATGGAAAAACAGATAAGTTAAAATCTTGTACAGAAGTACGCTTGTTTGTAGGCTATCCAAGAGGAAAGAAAGGAGGTTTATTTTATAGTCCTAAGGATCAGAAGGTCATTATTAGCACCAATGCCCGATTCTTAGAGAAAGACTATGTGATGAACCATAAACCCACAAGTAGAGTTGTTCTAGAAGAACTGAGATGTGAGACACCAAGTACTTCAGTACCAACAGTACAAGAGGATGAACCACAAATAACTACACAACGTGTCATAAATGTTACACCACAACCGATAGTGCCTCGTCGTAGTGGGAGGGTTGTGATACAACCTGATAGATATATGTTCTTGGGAGAGTCGTCAGACTTCGTCCCTGAGGAACAAGATTATGATCCTTGTACCTACAATAAAGCACTCCAAGATAAAGATGCAGAGTCTTGGCAAAAAACAATGATATATGAAATAGAATCTATGGATTCTAATCAGGTCTGGGAGCTTGTAGAACCACCCGTTGGTGTAAAAGCCATTGGATGCAAGTGGGTCTATAAGAAAAAAAGAGGATCAGACGGTAAGGTTGAAACCTTTAAAGCTCGGCTTGTAGCAAAAGATTTTACTCAAAGAGAGGGTATCGATTATGAGGAATCCTTTTCTCCTGTAGCCATGCTTAAGTCTATCCGGATTCTTTTATCTATTGCAGCTCATCTCGATTATGAGATTTGGCAAATGGATGTCAAGATAGCTTTCCTTAATGGAAGTCTTGAGGAAGACATCTATATGAAGCAACCAGACGGGTTCATTGAAAAGGGCCAGGAGCATCTTGTTTGTAAGCTCAAGAAGTCCATTTATGGACTTAAGCAAGCTTCCAGATCTTGGAACATATGTTTTGATCAGGTGATAAAATCTTATGGATTTGATCAATGTCAGGATGAATCATGTGTATACTGAAAGTGTGACGGAAACGTGAGGGTGTTCCTAGTTCTTTATGTGGATGACATCTTGCTCATTGGAAACAATGTGAAGGTGTTATTTGATGTAAGGGTATGGTTATCCAAACAGTTTGATACGAAGGACTTGGAAGAAGTAGGTCACATCCTTGGGATCAAAGTTCTACGAGATCGCAAGAAAAGGATGTTGGGCTTATCCCAAGCTTCCTATATCGATACTGTACCAACTCGTTTTAGTATGCAAAATTCTAAGAAAGGTTTCTTACCTTTTAGACATGGAATTGCTCTATCAAAGGAGCAGTGTCCGAGGACACCTAAAGAGATAGAGAACATGAAGGCAGTTTCTTATGCTTCAGCAGTAGGAAGCTTAATGTATGCAATGCTATATACGAGACCAGACATCTGCTTTGCCGTAGGCATGGTCAGCAGATATCAGTCTAACCTAGGAGAAGAGCACTGGAATGCTGTAAAGCATATTTTGAAGTACCTGAAAAGGACTAAAGAGTATATGCTAGTTTACCAGGCAGATAGTTTAGTTCCCTTGGGGTATACAGACTCAGATTTTCAGTCATATAGGGATTCCAGGAAATCTACCTCAGGTTATGTGTTTACTTTGGGAGGTGGAGCCATTGTGTGGAGGAGTATCAAGCAAAAATGTATTGCTGATTCCACCATGGAAGCCGAGTATGTGGCAGCCTCTGAGACAACCAAAGAAGCGGTTTGGCTCAGAAACTTTCTGTTGGACTTGGATGTGGTACCTAGTTTGCCTAAGTCTATTACACTTTATTGTGATAATAGTGGTGCAGTTGCAAACTCGAAGGAACCACGAGCCCATAAGACTGGCAAACACATTGAGCGCAAGTACCACCTGATACGAGATTTCGTAAAGAAAGAAAAAGTTGCTGTGATCAAGATAGTATCAGCCGACAACCTAGCTGATCCCTTTATAAAGAGCTTACCAGCTAAGGCTTTTGATAGTCGTGTTGAGGGAATGGAAGTCAGATGTGTAGCAGCATGGCTTTAAGTATAAGTGGGAGATTTGTAACAGTATACTGAAAAGCAATGCTTTGAGTATAAGTGGGAGATTGTTAGGGTTATATACTAAAAGCATCACTTTTTTAGTAACATTAGTTCCTTAAATTTTGAATGAGAATTATATTGACAAATGTTTGCATATTGTATTTGTTCCAAGTGTTAATGCAAATGTCTGATATTCTATATTGTAGAAAATATGGTGTGTGGTGTCACACAGAAGATAATATTATCAATTTCCTATGGAGTATATAAATAGTTCACAACCTAGATGGACTTGGACAATCTATTGGAAAGGTTGTAGTGTAATCTGGTATTAGTCTATCTTGAATATAGGTTTACACTAGTACACTTTGTGTGTATTGAACAGGACCACTTGAGGTTGTTCTCTTTGTACTGACTACATAAGAGAACAAACACCTATGTTATTATGGATGCTTGTGCTCTTAACCCGGATATAATAACGGACATGTATATGCAGTGTGCATTATTTTGACTCATAAAAGAGTGAGATTCATTATGGATCAACAACCTCTATGAATTGGGTAATAACATTGTATGTTTGATGGGCTGTTGATTATAAATGGAATCCATGTCCCGATACATCGGGTTGATGATGTCCCCTTAAGGAGCTCATAAGGATTGCCATGTAAACCCTGCAGGTGGATTATATCCGACATGACAAATAAAGTTGAGCGGTACTACTTAAGGATAAAAGATGTCGAATCAATATAGTTGTCAGTAACTTAATTTGATCGACGGACATACGACATCTTAACATAGGGAGCCAAACGAGCAAATAATAAAAGGAGCCCACAAACATAATTTGGGATTAGGAAGGTAGTGTAACAATAGCTCATTAGTGGACCGAGCTATTGTTAATGGGCCTGGATTGTGTGTTCGGGCTGAACACGGGATATCCAGATCCGTTAGGAGGCCTAACCCTAATTTCTCCTCATGGTCCCTGCCGTAGCCTATATATATCCTCTATTCTCTGGCCGCCATATTATCGATCAGAAATCTGAAACTTTCTCTAAATTCGTGATTCACATAAGGAGAGAAAGAGAGGGCTGCCAAGAAGAAGAAAAGGTTGGAAGATCGTCGCCCACACGATGTCCAACTCGAGGAAGGAATACGTGTAGAAGATCTTGGGGTCGTCCGCTCGAGATTGCCAGGAATTACTTGTCTCCTTTCCGCCGCAGGTATAATTCGTGAACCCTAGTTTCCGTCTATGAAGGGTTAGAACACGTATTAGATCTGTTTAA
Source organism: Iris pallida (assembly GCA_029216955.1). NCBI lineage: Eukaryota > Viridiplantae > Streptophyta > Magnoliopsida > Asparagales > Iridaceae > Iris > Iris pallida. The sequence continues at coordinate 3,699,096 of JANAVB010010193.1, read as the reverse complement.
CTTTCTATCGATCAATACGCACACCAAAGGAAGGGTCCTGGGAATCCCCAGTTCCATCAAGAAGACCCAGTCAGAGGCGCCAGTTGCTGAGTTGCGGCCGTGTGCAACCTGGCTAGTTGGCGCCACTTGATCAAATTTGATCTCCAGAAAAAGGATAACGTAGCGCACATGCCACTAATCTCAAAGAACGTATCTACAACAATGCCCATGACCATACGCATCTCACTCAAATGATACCATGCGTCTCCAGCAGTTGAAGTAACTGCTCGCGCAACTGGATAAGAGGCGCACAACCTGAAGTACGCGCCACTCAGAATAACTACTTAACAGTTATTTCAAGAACTCTATAAATAGAGTTTCAAATCAGTCTCAAAGCATCACTAATGATCATAATCTCCTGACAAAGTGTTGTTGCATTCTCGAGAGGCTTGTGTCTTCGATATCATATCGTCCAAAGGATAAATTGATCGTCTTCTGATCAGATTACAATAGTTGTACTTCCCCAGAAATCAATTGTACTCTTGTACTCTTTTCTAAGTTTGTAATAAAACTTTTGTTTTTGCAAACATGGTGTCTATCATAGCCATGATAAATGCTTGCCCTTGCCTATGTCTATTCATCTCTTGTCTAACCAGTGCTGCTTGGTCGAGTAAGAGTTTGGAAAATAAATTATGGTTTAACGTAAAATATACAAAGGGTTAGGGTTAATAAATCAAGATGAATGATTAGTGATTGAGGGTACATTATTCTATAGAGAAAAGATTGTATGATAATCGTCTAAGTTAGGGGTACGATTAAGGAAACGATTCTAATCATTCTTAATTTTGAAAGATTAGAAGATAACGATAATATGTTAGGATCGAGGGAAGGATGAGTAACTGAAGGCAAGGTTATAGTCACTTGGCTTGGCCGATGGTTAGCTACACTTTGTATATCCAACTATCATGGCCATAGGAGATTACTTCGTGTCTACAAGCGCTTATTTTTTGAAATAGGTGACGAAAAACAATAAGAGTTTAAGGGAGATGGGATCGATTTACAAATATGGGTTTCAAAGGCGATTAAATAGTTCAAAAGGGAGTTGTCAAGACCGTTGCGGATGAGATCGTAGAGGGCAAGTTTAACTATATCTCAATCTACGTAGTATAATCATACGAAGAGTGAACCAAGTGCACTAGGTTGATCAGACCATCTTGCTCCGGTTCTGATTAGATAATATGTTAGTGGACATGCTCAGATAACATATGTCTTGAATAAGCTCAATAAAAGGGTGGGCTTGCAAAACTAGGTTATAATAGCAACATTAGTCAAGATAGTTAGAATTGTGAGTATATGAGAAGATGAAGAAAGTGTGAATAGTTCAGTTCTTCAAATAAAATCTAAAACTCATCCGGTGTTTGTGCCTATACATTCGCCCTATTGTCTTCTTGTCTAAAGCCTTGGTTAAGGTCAAAGGGAGTGTTAGGTCGTGAGGCATTCAACCCAACTTATAAGGGTTAAACTAGTAATGTGATGGGACAATAGAACATGTCTACCTAGTATGAGTCACCTTCCTAACCTTTATCAAGCATGAATGAATAGATAAGAATTATGATAGAAGGAAGCAAGCAAGATACAAATCAAGGAGTCAAGCGAGAGTTCGAAAATAGAATCGAGGAAGAAGGTCAAGTATGTGGATAAGATTCTAGACTCTAATCCTATATGCAGGCCCGTTCGGTACAGTAGTGTAACTGAAATGACTAACTCGACCTGTATGGGCCACCACAAAAATATTTTATGCCCCAGTTCCAAAAGTCACGGGACTAGCACGTGACATGCCAGCCGTATAGTAAGCTGTAAAATATAGTAAAACCATGACAACTAATCTCATCCATAAATAAAAGAATAATGATATCATAAATCAACCTTGAATTATTATTTTACAAGTCGTTGGGCCGAGACAAATCCATTACCAACCATTTTGGAATGAAAAGAAATACATATAAAGGAAAGAATTTGAAAAAGTAACAAAAGGCGATCCAAGAGCAATCCTCCTCGATAGAAAAGGGAAGACCCCAATCTTGGCTAGAGTACATACAAAAAGTTACAAAAGCACACACTTGGAGAAATCACCAAGTCCTCAGAGGGACGTAACAAGATACAGAAAGAACATGCCACTATGACAGTAAATAACATGCATAATGGGGATGATAGAAATATGGCACTCTACTTCTAAACAAACTACATGAAAATGCAATATCAAGGACGATATTCAACACTTAGGCTAACAGATACATGTACCATCACAACTGCAGTTCATCCGAAACTAACATCCAACAGAATAAACACAATCGTATATCCTCCGAGAATAACGACCAACAGAATATCACAACCATAGCACGAAACTAACGGCCAAAAGAATCATCAATACAACCGTCGCTCATCCGAACTATCGGCCAATAGAATACTATCATATAGCCCACATGCCTAGTAACTATCCTCTCTATCACAATAAACTATACAGGTGTCCAGTCAAGTCGGGTACAAGTAACAGGTCAAGGCATATTAAGTGAATGTGACTCAGGACAAAACAATACTATTATGACCTATACATAAAACAACAGAGATATATAGAATGATGAAATATCTCGAGAAAATAGCAATGACATGAACACGAGAAGCAGCTGATGAAACTAAGGATTCCCAGGACCACGGATTGGTATGCGTACTGATCGATAGAAAGTTAAACTGATATAAACGTGTTCTAACCCTTCATAGGTGAAAACAAGGGTTCACAAATTATACCTGCGAGATGCCTGCAAAATTAAGTCAGAATAGATCTACATCTACTGACGATTATCGACATTGTGTTTTATTGGTCAACATGGATGTATCAATCTATACACAGATCTAATACCGGTTATGATACCAATTGATGGAACTGGGGATTTCCAGGACCACGGATTGGTGTGCATATTGATCGATAGAAAGTTAAACAGATATAAACGTGTTTTAACCCTTCAAAGGCAGAAACTAGGGTTCACGAATTATACCTGCGATGAGAAGAAGACGACGGTTTCTAGCAACCTCGACCAGTCAGCAACCCCAAGATCTTTTGCACGTATTCCTTCCTCGGATTGGACGCCGTGTGGGCGACGATCTCCCAACCTTTTCTTCTCTTAGTTGTCCTCCCTTTCTCTCCTCTCGTGATGGATGAATTAGAGAAAGATGCTCTTCTTAGGATACATCTGACGGCCAGACAATAGAGGGTATATATAGGCTACGGCAGGAACCATAAGGAGAAATTAGTTTTAGGTCTCCTAACGGGTCTAGGTATCCCGTGTTCAGTCCGAACACACAACTCAGGCCTGTTAACAATAGCTCGGTCCACTAAAGAGTTATTGTTGCACTACCTTCCTAATTCAAAATTACGTTTATAGGCTCCTTCTTATTATATGGTTGTTTGTCTCCCCATGTTAAGATATCGAATGTTCGACAATCAAAATAAGTTACTGACAACTGCATTGATCGACATCTTTTTATCCTTAAGTAGTACCACTCAAATTTATTTGTCATGTCGGATATAATCCACCTGCAGGGTTTACATGATAATCCTTATGATTTCCTTAAGGGGACATCATCAACCCGATACATCGGGACATGGATTTCTTTTATAATCAACAGTCCATCATACACATAATGCCATTACCTAAATCATAGAGGTTATTGACTTATTATGTATCTCACTATTTTATGAATTAAAGTAATGCACACTATATATACATGTATGTTATTTATTCGGATTAAGAGCACAAGAATCCATAATAACATAGGTATTTCTCTTATGTAGTCAGTACAAAGAGAACAACCTCAAGTGGTCCTGTTCAATAAACACAAAGTGCACTAGTATAATGCTATAGTCCAAATAGACTAATGCCAGATTACACTACAACCTTACCAATGGTTTGTCCAAATCTATCTAGGTTGTGAACTATTTATATATTCTACAAGGGACTGATAATATCATCTTCTGTGTGTCACCACACACCATATTATCTACAATGTAGAATATCAGACACTTTGCATTAACATATAACAAATATAAAATGCTAACATTTGCCCATATGATTCTCATTCAAAAATAATAAGAAAATATAGTTAATACAAAAGTAATGCTTTTAGTATATAACCCTAACAATCTCCCACTTATACTCAATGCATTGCTTTTTAATATACTGTTACAAATCTTCCACTTATAATTAAAGCCATGCTGCCATGCATCTGACTCCCATTTCCTCAACATGACTATTAAAAGCCTTAGCTGGTAAGCTCTTTATAAAGGGATCAGCTAGGTTGTCTGCTGATGCTATCTTGGTGACATCAGCAGTAACCAAGTATGATTGAAAAGAACAACAATAGAAAAATGCATAAAAATACTGTACAATGGGCAAGGTATACTTGTCTGAGGTTGTGTGCAAAACAACAGTATCCAGTAGCTCGAATCATCATATCAATGAAGTAATAAAAAGTTAAATCCCACAAACGCCCTCGGATTCTGAAATAAATATCAAAAACATTTTTGGTATAAAATACATGTCTAAAAATGCCTATCCAAAAGTCCAATTCTGGACACAGGTACAAAATCGTAATTTCGGATCAAAACAATATCCGTTGTTGGACTCGCTTTGCACCAAAAAGTATGCCAGTACCTACGGTCTCTAAAGTCATCAAACTATATGTCTATGGGTTCGGTTTGACGATACAAAACCAACCGTATCCACAAAGTTGATTTCCGGTGGGCCGTGCACAAATTCGTTCGTTGGATCGAGTCGTAGGCCCACTAATTTAGCGTTTCGGTCAACCTTTTTAGAATAGGACCAAACTTGACACACAGGACCTGAAAAACCACACAGTCCTGATGCACAAATTTCATCTCGAGATGGCGAACATGCACGAAGTTATGGACTAGTTTGCAAAGGCCGATACGGAATATCTCGACGGATACGCCTTGATTTTGTCGCGCCCGGTTTGTCGAGGTGCACGCCATATCGGTAATTTTTTCCAAGATTATAGTTTTTGAAAACTGGTTTTCTTGATTTTTGAAATTGAATAACTTAGCACATATTAAATGAAATCAGAATCTATAAAAAGGAATTTAATCTCGTATGTGTTGTCTAAAACTGTCTTCAAATAGATTTTCTAAACAGTTACTGGGTTGCAAAGAAATTATCAGCAAACAGGGGTACTTGGGCTACCTATAAACTATTTTTGAAACAATTTTTCCTTGATGTTCACATCGATTTTCGGGATCGATGGATTGACTAACCTCAAACAATTAAGGGAACTTCGAAAGGGCCAGGTAGGCTCTCTATAGAAATTCATGAATTCAAAAATGACCTAGTGTATAAAAAGAAATTTTGTCGAAAATGGAGGTACCTGGATGTGGTTCGAAAAACAGGGTATGCCCTGTTCTAGATCGGGTTTTGTTGATCGGGTTTTGTTGTGTTGACGACTTTTCGACGATGTTGTGGCCGCGCAGGCAATCAAGAGTGCACGCAGAGGCTTTGGGGTTGCTCTGGAGTCGAGAGATTAGGTTGGCAAGGTGTATCGATGGTGATTTTTCAGAAGAACCCCCTGTGTATCGAGCGTATATATACGACGACCTATTTTGGGTCGATTTTCTATCTCGATCCTACATATGAGATCCTAGGGTCGGTGAGAATCAATAGAATTTCTACTAGGAAAAGATTGGGGAGAAAAAATTCGATTAAGATTTGATTTTATCAACTTTTCTCGTCACTGATATGTTCGCAGGGAAACTGTCGAGTTCCCCTTTCTCCCTGGGCTAGGGTTTGGGGGAGAACTGTTCCCCCTGTGGGGAACAACCTCTCCATTTTCTTTTTTTTTCCTTCCTTATAACCATAAATAAATACTTGGTAGTTATAAAAGAAATATATGCAATAATTTAAAAATCTAAAATAATAATAATAATAATTCTTTGTGGCCCTTTTCTATTGGTAGGGGTAATTTACACATAGATATGTACTTTTATATATTAAAAGTTATCTACTAATAAATTACTAATGACCAATAATAATAATAATAATAATAATAATAATAATAATAATAATAATAATAATAATAATAATAATAATAACAATAATAATAATAATAATAACAGTAATAATCAAAATAATAAACAAAATAGTAATCAAAATAATAATAATAATAATAATAATAATAATAATAATAATAATAATAATAATAATAATAATAATTTGAACACAAATTAGTAGGTATCATAAATTGGGGTGTGTACACTCCTAATACTACTACTATTATCACATATATTAAATCAAAACCCTTTTCTTCTTCTTCTTCTTCTTCTTCTTTTTAAAAGAACGAAATAAATAAATATTTAAAACATAAATATAACGAAAATATGATTTGATAAATTTTAATGAACATAATATTTAAATAAATAAATCCAATGATGCCTACATCTAGTATGCCAGTCAAGGCACTTGACTGCACTAGCCATGCCATATTGTCTCATCAGTGTGCATAACAAAATTTAAGCATGACTAAGACTATATTTATTAATAATAAAATAATTCACAACAAATTATTTAAGCAATTAAAATAATAATAAAAAAAAAATATTACAATATATAAGAATATATATATATATATATATATATATATATATATATATATATATTCTTTATATATAGCACCTGTCATGCATGCACTCATTTGGGATCTTAAAAAAATTCAAACAAGCAATCATGTTTAATCAAGTCAACTACAGTACTTTAAACTGAAGAAAGTGTCCAAAAATAGGCCCATGACCTTTTTTGACCATATATATGGTAACCCTATATAAGATTGGATTTGACCATATATGTGGTAATCCTACATAAGATTGTATTTTTTTTTAGCCTACAAAGGATTTGATTTCTATGCTATATAAAGGGGCCATAGGTGCTCATTGAGATATCTCATTGTGCTCAATGAAAGTTGTTGAATAAGTTCAACAAAGAGAGCTAAAGTTGTTGAATAAGTTCAACACAAAAGTTTGAGATTCTTTTTTTCTTTATCTTTGTGGTAGAGAGTTTTTAAATGCAAGGAGAGAAGTGTTGAGAGCTATTGTAATTTCTTTTTTTCTTCACAGTGGAACTAAATCACCCTCGTCTTTGGAAGTAGGTATCTTGGCCGAACCACATAAATTACTGTCTTTGTGGTTGTGAATTTTCTCTAAGGTATTGTCTGATTTCTTAGATTTTTTGTTGTGCCCCAACAATTTGGTATCAGAGCTTTGAGAGTCAAGCAAGGTGTCCTACAAAGTTCTTAGAGAAAGTTAGTCGAATAGATTCTTCATATGGCTCCGTCAAACAGGATCGAAAAGTATGAAATTGAGAAGTTCAATACAAAGAATGATTTTGGCTTTTGGAAAAGCCAGATGAATGACGTTCTCATATCTCAAAAACTTCACAAGGCCTTACGGAAAAAATCTAAGAAGCCCGTTGACATGACCGATAATGATTGGGATGACATGGATCTCGAAGCATGTGTTGTTATTTGTCTATGTTTGGAAATGGATGTCGTGTACTCTGTGAAGGATGAACCACCACCGCTGGGCTCTGGTCGAAGTTGGAATCACTCTATATGACGAAGACTCTCACCAACTGACTTTATATGTTAAAGTTGCTCTACAGACTAGTGATAGAAGAAGGTACGTCAATTCGAAATCATATTTCAAAACTTAATCGAATTATTTTCGACTTGAAGGATGTTGACATACATAAAGAAGATGGTCGTTTGGCCCTAATCCTATTATTTTCTTTGCCCGATTCTTATGAGAATCTTATTCAAACATTGTTATACGAGAAGTACTCTATTTTCGTAGAAGAGGCTACGAGTGCCTTATTGTCTAATGAGGTATGGAGGTTGGCTTCTAATGGTAGAAATAGTAGAGACCAAGCCCATGGTTTAACGACAAGAGGGAGGACAAATGATAAAGCATCTTATAGCAGAAGGTTAAGATCCAAGTCCAAGACACCTATTGAGAAAGTAAAGTGCATCAACTGCAATGAGAAAGGATATTATACAAATTAGTGTCCTCGTCTAAAGAAGAAGAACATGAAAAAGAAGAATAAGATAGAGAGAGAAGGTGATGAGGCAAACTGTGCTTCAGAAGTTGATAATGACAGGGTCTATTTTCGGTGGCATATGACCACATGAGTGACCGTTGGATTCTCGATTCTGGATGCTCTCGTACCATATGTGTTCAAAGAGGGAGTGGTTTTCTTCCTATAAGGTGACAGATGGTGGTTCTGTACTGATGGACAACAATAATTGTTGAGCTGTTAGAATTGGGCCTATCAAGGTAAAAATGTATGATGGAATTGTGCGGACTTTGGCCGATGTCAGACATATTTCCGACCTCAAAATTTTTTTTATTTCTCTTGGTATGCTTGACTTGAATGGTAACAAGTTTATTGCAGGGGGTGGAGTCTTGCGGGTTGTTCGTGGTTCTTTGGTGGTGATGAAAGGCCACCGACAAGGTAACCTTTATATCTTATTGGAAAGCATGATGACTGGGTCTTTAGCAGTTAGTACATCTGATTTGTCTGATAGCACGTATCTTTGGCATATGCGGCTTGGACATATGAGTGAGAAAGGTATGTCCTTACTGAGGAAGCAGGGGTTACTGAAGAACTTTAAGAAGCCAAGTATGGATTTTTGTGAGCATTTTGTTTATGGCAAGCAACACAGGATGACCTTCAGTACAAGTAAGTAGAAGACAAGAGTTATTCTCGACTATGTGAATACAGATGTATGGGGACCTAGCAAGCTTTCTTTCAAGAATGGAGCAAGGTACTAGGTCACTTTTATTGATGACTATATACGTTATGTTTGGCTGTATTTCGTCAAAACCAAGGATCAAGTGTTCAAAAAGTTCAAGCAGTGGAAAGCGACCGTGGAGAACAGAACGGACAGAAAGGTAAAGATGATGAGGTCTGATAATGGTACTGAATATACCTATGGACCTTTCAAATATTTATGTGCTCAAGAATTTATCATTCGACATTGGACTGTCAAGAATATGCCGCAGCAGAATGGGTTAGCAGAGACGATAAACTGAACCTTGCTTGAGAAAGCAGATGTATGCTCTCCAATGCCGATTTAGGCAAAAAATGGTAGACAGATGCTATACACATGGCACGGTACTTGGTTAATAGATCACCAACTCCGGCTATATATTGTTAGACTCCATATGAGGTAATGAACGACAAACCAGCAGATTAGACCACTTTACGTGTGTTTGGATGTAAATCTTACTATCATGTCAATGAGGGTAAGTTGGATTCGAGAGCCAAGAAAGCCATATTTTTGGGATATACACAAAAAGTGAAGGGATACGTCTGTACTGCTTGGAGGATAAGAAATTCTTAATCAACAGGGATGTCACATTTGATAAGTCTTCAGTGTTGGCTTCAAGCAAGAAGAGTGAGTCCGATCAGGATGGTTGTGTATCTAACAAATCTCAAACTGTTGAGATTGAGTCATTTGAGGATGCATCAGATGAGGTAAAGAATTTTGAAGATGTTCATCAAGTCCCACAAGAGCAACAACCAGAGGATGAGCAGCACCAGTATCAAGATTCTTTGGCTACCACTAGGCCAAGAAGATCGGTCAAGCCAGTACACATGTATGGATTTGGGAACCGGTAAAGCACTATGGATAGTTAAATGTGATGGCATATGCACTACCAGTGGAGGATGATGAGCCTATCGCCTTCAGACAGGCTGTCAAAGATACTAGCAGCGAGAACTGGATTGTGGTTATGCTGGAAAAGATTGAGTCTGTCCACAGAAACTGTACATGGGATCTGGTTCCATTGTCCAAAGACAAGAAGGCTATAGGATGCAAGTAGGTGTACAAGAAAAAAGAAGCTTCTCTAGAGTCAGGTGGCACTCGATTCAAGGCAAGATTAGTAGAAAAAAGGGCTTCGTCTAGAAGGAGGGAGTGGACTACAATAAGATATTTTCTCCGACGGTCAAGTACACTTCGATTCGCTTGTTAAGCTTGGTAGCTCATCATGATCGCAAGTTAGAGAAACTCGATGTGAAGGCGGCATTCTTGTACGACGAATTTGACGAAAAAATTTATATATATCAACCAGAGGGCTTCAAGGTAGTTGGCAAGGAAAATCATGTGTGTTTGTTAAAAAAAATCGTTGTACAAGTTGAAGCAGTCACCTCGACAGTGATACAAGCGGTTCGACACCTTCATAACACGGCATGATTTCATCCAAAGTAAGTATAAATGTTGTGTTTACTTTCATAAACTTCATGGTGGAGATTATATCTATTTATTGCTTTATGTGGATGATATGCTTACCTCAAAATGCGCGGTAGAGATAGATAAAACAAAATCTCAACTTAGCTCGCAGTTTGATATGAAAGACTTGGGTGGAGCCAAGAAGATTTTGGGGATAGAGATTAAAAGGGAGAGAAAAATACAAAAATTACCTTTGTCTCAGAAGTTGTACATTGAGAAGATCATTGCTCATTTTGGTATGGAAGATGTAAAGTATGTTTCTACTACCTTGGCTAGCCACTTTAGGCTCTTAGCCAAGTTATCCCCTACTACAGATGAGAAGAAGGAGCACATGGCTCGAGTTCCTTATGCGAGTGTAGTTGGTAGCTTAATGTATGCTATGATGTGCACTCGACCAGACATTGCACAAGTCGCTTTATTGCTAATCCGAAAAAGAAGCACGGGGAGGTTTACTACAAAATATAGGCTTTTAGCGACGGCGGTATCTGTCACTAAAAGTCATTTTTTCGTCGCTAAAGCCAAATAGCGACATATCAGCGACGAAAACGGTTTTTTCGAAAAATCACGTGTCGCTAATTTTAATCAGTCGCTAATTTGTCGAAAATAGCGGCTGATTAGTGACGAATTTAGCGACACACTATTTATTACAAAATGCAACGTATTAGCGATGAAAATTCCGTCGCTACTTTTACCGACTAACTACCGACGGGTCCGCGGCGTATTCCAGGGTTAATGTTGTGACGGTATAGCAACGGAAAAGTACGTCGCTAAAGTGTTTTCGATACGCTATTGGTATCGGACAGGCTTGTAGCGACAAACCGGTTATGTAGCTATTATGTTGCTATACTTTAAATCTATATTTTCCAGAACCTTAGTGACGGAATGTTCCAAATATTCCGTCGCTCATCCGTCGCTATACTTCAATTTTCCAGATATTCCGTCGCTGTTCCGTTGCTGTCCCGTCGCTAAATACAATTTTGTGTGTCTATATTTGTGTTTTCTGCACTCCACATCCATGTTGACAGTTACACACACAATATACAGTCATATAAACAGTTTCCAATACAGATATATAAACAGTTACACACATACCAAAAAGTTTATAAACAGTTTCTAAATACAAACAGTTTTCGAATACACACATACCGAAAATGTTCCAAATTGTTCCCAAATACAAATAGTTTCCAAACAATAACTACGTCGATGGTGGCGGAGGAGGCGGCGGGTGGGTGTAGCTACCCAGCACATTTCGCAATGCGTCTTCGAAATCCTCCCGAGACAGAAGAACTCTCGAAGTCGGTGCTGGATCCGTCGGTGTTGGTGTTGTAGCCAAATGTGCTAGAGTCTGTAGCGGAGCTGAATCGGTCGAAGTCTGAACCGCCGGAGACGCAGTCGGAGCCGAAACGACCGGTACTATAGGTGTCGGAGCAGAAGCTCCTGCACTACCGTATATGTAATTTTGTAAATCCCATAATATACAGGTAATAGTTACCTGGTCGTAGACGGCAGCACCATCGATGAGAAGTACTGGTACAGGTGGAGGTGGAGGTGGAGGTGGAGGTGGATCTCTGGAAATAACGGACGACTGGGATGCAAACGATCCAATACCGTATATGATGCCGCCTTTCCCTACTCCGACCGTATCTATCCATAGTTTGTTCCTATCCATCGGCTGGCTAGGTCCAGCCCCCTCACCTCCCTCACCCCCTCACCGACCCGAATCTCAAACTCCTCCTATTTTATATAAACATAAATAAATTTAGAGTTAATATAAAGACTCATAGTAATGTACCGATACCGATATCAATACTCATAGTAATGGGCCGATATTGATACTCATACTCAT
>JANAVB010010193.1:3629424-3681924 GCA_029216955.1 Iris pallida | reverse complement strand
TGATCCTGGTGTATTGGTTGGGGCAGGAAGAGTGTAGTTGGTTATGTGATCATTATCTCCAGTAGTTATCCATGTGTATTCCATAGTTGTATCCATGCGCAACCCAAGCTGTTTACATAACCAATTTATGCTCTGTTTCACGTAGAAGGTTATATTCTTTATTTATCATATTTATATCTCAGTTATATCTTCTCTCTTGTTGATTTCTCTTTACAGCGTTTCATGTATAGTTTTCTATAGGTTGCTTTATATGTCCATTCCTGATATGAACTGTTGTGAGAGATATGTGCTCGTTTCTGTCCTGATTGGACCCGTTGATAAAATTTTACAGGTACTTGGAGTTCACAGTTAGCCTAGAGGACACTGGTAGAGCTTGGAGTATTTACCTAGAGTTTGTTCATTTTTTTATTGTTTGTCTTAGAGTTGTATTTAAAATCTTGTGTTTGTTTAATAGAACTATTTTACTATTACTCCTGGTTCTCTCTCTTGTGGATTATCTTATCTATTTCATCGTGCTGTTATCTATCTTTAGAGTTGTGATTGAGATAGTATTCTTATGAGTTTATCCTTCGTCTGGATAGTATAGCATATTGTTTTAGATGTGATTGTGACCTAGAATAGCGTTCTACCGTCGACACTGCGGCGTAGGCTGGACGTACCCACGTCTTGTGCCCTAACGCTAGGGTGTGGGTCGTGACACGTTTTTAGTGGTGGCCCATGCAGGTCGAGATTCGTATTTGTGCGATTTTGTGGTAGCGCGACGACTTAGTTGTACTGCTACGAGCCTGCTATAGAGTATAAGAAATAAGGTGCTAGAATTAGAGATACTCAATCACACTTTGGATCCTTGAGAGATTCCAGGGACGACCCTTGAGAATCTTATTACGAATTTTGATTTGAATTTCTTTTTCTTTTGAATTTGATCTTGATTGGTTCATCTCTTTTGGGCGGATCTTCATTATTCCTTCCTTACCATTATTTCTTGTATTCTCATTTTCTTAAAACTCTGTCGTACCTGCATACTTTGTAACCCTTGAATCTTCGTATTTTTTAAGGAAAAGGTTGAGGAAGTATCGTAAATCATGTAGCTCGAAAATGATTGAACTGGTTATCGTGTGATGATTTTTTTAAGGAATCCAAAAGGTTGGATGTTAACAAGGAAACTTGAGAATGATATGTGGTAAAGGTCTAGGATGAAATCAAAGAGATGTATACTACCAGTCTGGAAACAAACCACACTTAGAGAAAACTTGGTATGAATAATTCGTAAGTGTATTTCAAAACTGATGAGGATATTCAAGGTCAACTTAGTTTAAGAACTTCAAATTTTGGTTATTGATTCTCGGGCAGTTGTACCCTAAGGCTTTAAAGAAGGTTAGTAATGGAAAAGAGAATTAAATTGTATTCAATAAAGATACGAAATTAAAACAAGATATTGCAAGAAAATGACTAGGGATAGAGAGGACACAAGGCTATGGAAATTTGGACATTGTTGTGAAATTTAAAAAAAAATTGGAGAATAATATTCATGGGTGTATGTCGAAGAAAATATGAAGGTCGATTTTACGATGGAAAATAAGTTTGTGAGGCCTAGAGGTTTTTGGGAATTGAATGATACGAGAAAACAATTTAAACAGTTTAAAGATCTCATAAACTTGAGTTAGAGGTTTCAGATCTAAATTTGGACAATGTGAAGAAATATGGAAATTGATTTAAAATGAATAGTATTGAGAAGGGGCATGCTTCATGAGAAATGATTTTGAAAATTTGGAATCCTGTCTATGATGATCATGGTAAGGATTTAGATAACGAAAGGTTGTAAAATCTGGATGGTAAACATATGAGGATTGAATTATCATAGGGAGACTAGTAAGGTAAAGATACGATTGGCAATTATGATCAGGTGAACTTCAAGGTTTCAGAGGCAGATGATACTTGACTTTCCTCAAATCTAGATCTTTTATTATGACTCTCTAATTGTTCGTAATATTTGAATAATGATTTGATCGTTCCTTAACAGTATTCTCTCTCTAGAACTGTATCCCAAAATTATTTTATTCTGTAACTGATTTTATTTCGTGCTTCAACTTGATCTCCTTTACTTGTGCATTAATTGTCACCTCTTGAACTTCCATTTTCTATTTTGGATCCTTGATATTTCTTACCATGACTTTGATATTCGGAGTATAATACTAGCTGTTACCCTCCAACAAATTATGTACAAGGCCCAGACGAGTCCATCCTCCTGTGGGCATATCGTGTCCCATTAAACTCATCTCCTTGTACACTATCCTATTGATATGACTTTCGAGTCGAAATGACTAACTATGATCTATACCATAATACCAACTATTTTCAATTTTAATTAAAAATCCAACTTGACTCACTTCTTTTGACCCGACATGTGTTGGTGTTCTGCTTGATTCTTTAAATGCTCAACTTTGTACTTTATCTTGATGGCTTGACCCGTTGTTCCATCACCCTATTAGTTTAACTCTTTTAAGGTGGGTAGAATGCCTCACTCCCCAGCAATTCCTAGTCATTGTGAACTACATTGATAAGTTCACTTAGACTATTTAATTCTTTCATCATTATCCTTACTTATATTTTGACTACCTTATGTTGCTAATTTAGAACCAGTTTTGCAAGCTTATCTTCTTTTCGAGCTTGATCATGACATATATTATTGGGGGCCGGCACCCACTAATATATTGTCTAATCAGAACCGGTGTATGATGGTCTGATCAACCTAGTGCACTTTGGTTCGCTTTCATATATTACTCTACGTGGATGAGACTCTAGGGCATATGTCTCATCCGCGACAGCCTTGAAAATTCCCTTTGAACTATTTTGTCGTCTATGAGCCACGTAATATACTCAATAATATCACCTTTGAACTCTTTATTGTCTGCCTTTCACATATTTCAGAAAGACAAGACACTATACTTATTAGACAGACCCGAGGTATCAAATACAGTTTCCCTATCCAAAGGAGGAAATTGATCCAATTCTATATCCTTGCATCATCCCTTAAATTCTAATTCCTTTGACCGACCAGTTGACTTGGTCATCCTTCTTATCATCCAATATATTGGGATCTTATTCAATTGAATTAAACCAATCGTGACATGGATTTCAAATCTTGGATGCTCGTGCGCAGACTTCAATGACCTCGTTCTCTATCTTGCCCAAACATCGATTCATCCTGATTGATCAACTTAGATCGTATTGGGTATATATAGTGTGCTTGGATTTTTGTGCTATTGGCAAGTCGTGATTTAAACTTTGATTTTCTTGATTATATTTGGAATGAGTACCCCTTCAGAGTTAGTTACTAGTTATGTTCCTTGATAGTTGCCAATTTCATAAAGATTGGTAGACTGTCCTACGGCCTTGATGATTGGCGTTCCCTTATCTTTCCAATTGGACTCCCTAGACTATTTGTATGTTTATACCCGATGATTGGCTTGATCTAGTATGACTTATACACCTAGGTGAGACATTCAACTCCTATGATTTGACCATGATCTTGCATATGTTATTCTTCCTAAATGTATGATTAAAATTTTTTTTAGAGACCTTGATTGTTGGGTGTTGACCTAGGTGGAGTACGACCGACCTAAATTTCGAGGACGAAATTATTTTTAAGGTGGGTAGATTTATAGCCTCCCTTCCCGAAATTTTGAAATTTTTTATTTATTTTAATTAAAATGGTGATTCTTAGATTTTTATGAATAATTATTTTAATTAATTATTACGGTAGATGATTTTAGCCATGGTTGAGATTTGGAGTACAAGGTGACTAGGAATTATGGTACGGGTAGTGCAATGGCATGCTTTGACTAGTGTATTAGCCCTGGTAGAGAAGGCCGAGCCATAGTGATGTCCTAACTAGGAAAACCAGGCCAAGTTGTGACATGACCATTTTAAATAGTTAATTATCCGTTATTAATATTATTTGACGTCTAGGTGACCGGTCGCACCAAACTAGTGCAAATTGGACCCAAACCAAGCCCAAGCCTATGTAGACATACTTTTAGGTATGTACAAATATTTCTAGCTTTTTGGGTAGACTTAACGATATTTCCTAAATATTTGGTTATTTATACAAATGGGTATTATTATTATTTTTATTATTATTATTATTATTATTTTTATTATTATTATCATTATTGTTATTATTATATTATTCTTATTATTATTATCATTATTGTTATTATCATATTATTCTTATTTTATTGTTATTATTATATATTTTTGTGTGTGTATATATATAAATATTATACGTGTATATATGCATATATTGTAAGCCCCTGTTTTTCAATTTTAGTTTTATTAGTGCTAATTAATTTTTAATGATAATTTTTAGCCTTAAAATAATTATTAGGATTTTTAGGAATTTTTTCTATAATTTTTAAATGAGTTTTAAATATAAAAATATCACTTTGCAAATTATTTGGAATTAATTAAATAGGTTCTGCAATTTTTAGATTTGTTTTTATATCGGTTTGTAATTAAGGAAATGTTTTTAATTTAGAAATGCAATTTCTGTTTTGCAAATCCTCACTGATAATTCCTTTATGCAAATTCCTAAAACTAAGGGGCCTAGCTGCTAATTACCAAAACCCCCCCTCTCTCACACGACAGCTCTCTCTCTCTCTCTCTCCTCTGACTCTCACCAACCCCACTGCCCCGACCGACCACGACCGGCTGCCCCCGCCGAATTCGGCTGCCCCCACCGCCCTAAAACCCTATTTAAACCCCCCACACTCCCCAGACCAAAACCCTAACCCTAGATTTCCCCCCACGACCAACCGCCGCCCTCCTTCTTCCCCACTTCCCAACCCCGAAACCCTAACTCCGGCGAACACTGCTCCGCCCCAACCGACGACCTTCACCGCCAACCACCACCACCATTCGACGCGCCTCGACGAGACGCGTCGATCGCCACTGCTCCACCACCGCGCCGACGCCTATGCCGCCGTCCAGCCCCTTCGAATCACCCTGAGTTGATCGAACACGTAAGTGGCAGCTTCGATTCGTGTCGTGCGAGTCTCGTCTTCACATATGAGACTCGCCAGGACACGGGCAATACTAGGGTTAGCTTGGACACGGCCAAGTCGCTTCGTGCGTGTCGTGCTAGCCTAGGATACAAGACACCTGTGTCCCTAACTGTCAGGACACATGATGGTTTTTTTTTGTGTGTTAATTAATTCGAACCTAAATAAAACTAACCTAAACTCTAACCTTAACACAACTGATGGGCTGACCCCCTGGCCAGCCCATCCTAATCTAAACCCCCCCCCCCCCCCCCGCGCGCTGTGTTGGCTCGGGTTCGAGCCCGGCCACTACTGCTTTTTCCTTATCTTTTTCTTTTCCTTTTTCCTTTTCCTTTTTCTGTTTTATTTTTATATATATATAGGTATATATATATTAGTATATATATATATATACTGTATTTTAACAGTATTTAATATATATGTATATATATTTTGTAGTTAGTAAATTCTATATGCATATGTTTGTATATATATATATATTTTTTCATACGTATATATATTATATATATATACACTATATTATTAAGTGTTTTCTTATATATATATATATATATTTATATATATATATATATATATATATATATATATATATATATATATATATATATATATATATATATATATATATATATATATATATATTTTATATATATATATATATATTTGTGTATATATATATATATATATATATATATATAATATATATATATATATATATATATATATATATATATATATATATATATATATATATATATATATATATATATATATATATATACTTTATAAATTAAGTATTTTTCCTTATCTACCTATATATATTTTTTTAGCATAAGTATGTATATATATATTCTTTTGTACAAATTTACCTTATTAAAATAATAATATTTATTTTGACTGTTACCAAATTATATTTTTATTGTATTTAAATTACTGCAACCATTTGGTGTCCAAGCCTAGCATGGATATTTGGGCTCAAATGTGTTTTCACACATTCAGGACCTGTACAAGTCATATTGGACTTGATTCATGGCCTTGGGTCCTGTATTTGAACTTTGGTTCAAATTACATACATGGACAAAATACGCAGATAATTAATTATTGTGTGCATTGCTATTTTTGATTTTCTAAAAATACTTAAAGTGTTGCTAAAATTATGGAAAAATAGTTTTTAGATACTATGTTAAGTTAGCTAATTTAGTATAATTTTTGTAGTATTTAATTTACTGTTTTGCCACTAGTTTGGCATATGAAACCAAAACTCATTTTCTGTATACTTAGAAAAACTGATTTTTTATAAAATATTTGTACTGGTTAATAAATTCCAGAAAAATTATAATAAATTTCTATGATTAACAAAGATCACTTTGATACTTTACTTTAAGAAAAACTAGGCTTTTTGCCTATCTCAAAAATTGCTAGAACACCATGGTCTTTTGATTTATTTGTTGATTAATTACGACTTATAGTTTTTGTGCTATTTTTGAGTTTTAGCCGTGTTAAACCTCATCCCTCACTAGTGTAAAGACCCTAGAAAGTTAGTTAACATAGTGTGTCACCCCCACATTGGTCTCCTATGCCAAGTCATCATTTTGGCTAGGTGCCCAGTCACAAGTCGTGTCGCACCAATTAGTGTTCTAGTATTTTAGCTTAGTGTAAAAGCTAAGTTATTGCATTTATTTCTACAGTGACGAGTTACTGGACATCCATAGCACTGTTATCGCAGCTTGTTTTATTTTGCTTTGCTAGAGGCAAGTGATTTCTATAAACTTTATATATTGTCACATAAATAAACTGCAAACCCCACCATGTTAAATGCTGATCCTTGGGGTAGCAAGTTAGATCTCTACATATTGTACTTTCAGTTACTACCATGCTTAGAACAGTCTTGATGTATCTCTCACATGATTAGAATATGGGTTATGGGGAAACTGATAGTATTGTACGTGATCACGACCCCCCTACAGTAGCGAGCGAGGTCGCATTTTATATGTATACCTTACCGCAGGCCATTACCCCGCATGTTTGTACGGATGTACACCTATGCTTGTTAACTTGTACGTATGTACATTTCATTATGTGCCCTCCAGCACATTGTACATCTATTGACCGATCACGTACTTGCTACAGTTTTAAACATTACATATACATCTGTCTCTATGACATATGTGTCCTTGCCATGATAGACTATGTGATGCTATGCTTTCCAGTTATTTCCTCTTATGTTCATTTCCATGTTTCATATGCTAGTTTGCTAGATTTAGTACTTGCTCCCGTCCTGACAGGATAACGTTGTAGGTGTCCTTACTGAGGAGGAGTTACTCTGCGACTCATACTATGGAGTTACTGCCGAGGACCCGGCTCTGCTTTACGAGGATGTTCCTGCGGGGAACCTCGCCTAGTTGTCTTTTGTTTACTTAGACTTTTGAGAGTAGACATGTATTAGACTATATCATTTTGTAACTGGACATGTTTCCAGTTTTACATTTCAGTTTACTTGTACTTGGATGTTTACTATATACGATGACTTTTGTGTTTGGAGCATTTATGATTCTTCTTCACTTATAGAACTGTCAGCACATTTAGTCTTATCCTGTTGTCTTTAGAACAGCTTACTACGTTTTATCTCAACGTAGGCTGGGCATGACTCGGCCTGGCCCAACAATTTGGGTAGCGGGTCGTGACATATTTTTAGTGGTGGCCCATGCAGGTCCTGACTAAACTGTCTGGTTACGTTATTGTACCAAGCATGCCTGCAATTAGGAACTTAAGGTAATTAGACAACATTAGGAGAGATGCTTAGAACACCTAGAGGAATGCTAGGATTGCAACATAGGAAATACATCACATGTTTGCTATTATGATTAGATTTTCTTGCCTATGATTGCTTACTTTAAATAAGTCCTTATAAGTCTTTTTATGTGTAATTTAGATGGTGCTTACTCGTTCATCCCAGTATGTTACCCCCGAGAATGGGGCCCTCCTTATCCAGTCAGCTGACCAGTCGATTGATACACCTCCACCTACCACCCTCCCCCACTCCACAAATCCACCAACCCAGATGCCTCCACCACCTTCCACATCGCAAACCCAGCAGGACCCGATACTTCCACCACCCCCTATCACTATACCCACCCAGGCTTCCGTCACACTCGACGGGACCCAGCTGCTCACACTGATCCAGGGGTTCCTAACAACCCATCAGGAGCAGACTACCCTACTCCGCTAGAGCATAGAGTGTTCTGAGGGACGTCCCGTGGTCCCACCATATGTAGAGCCACGGCAGAGAGCGGGGACGATCAAGGACTTCATGGGTCTGAATCCCAAGGAGTTCTCAGGGACTGAGGGCATAGTAGTAGCAGATGACTGGCTAGATTCAGTAGAGAGAAAGCTTCTGGGAGTTAGGATGCCAGATGACCTTCAGGTCGAGGCAGCAGGATTTCTGCTAATAGACTTAGCCGGAGTCTGGTTCAAGAATGAGCCGTTGTTCGCGAGAGGTAGAGCCACCTGGGACCAGTTCAAGATCCAGTTCAAGAAGAAATTCTTCTCGGCCACTGCTAGAGTAGCCATGGGGCTACGATTCCAGAACATCCAGTAGGGGAACCGTTCTGTTGATGAGTATACGGCAGAGTTTAGTCGCCTGAGCCGTTTTGCTCATAGTCTGGTTGCTGATCCAGAGGAGATGACCCGTAGGTTTTGCCATGGTCTAGTTCCAGACATTGGCATTCTTATAGTGGCAAACGGTACGACTGACTACTACCAGAGCCTAGAGTTAGCCCGGAGCATCGAGGAGCGTCTTCTGTCATGCAAGATGCCGACTTCTATACATCATGAGGGACCGTCCAAGCGTCAGGCTTTCCAGTAGAAAGCACCGATGCCACCCCAGCAGACTTACCGTCCCCCTACACCACATCATTAGACCCCGCCAGTTAGAGCCCCGGGACCCCGGCAGCAGCAGAGGGGAGCTATATGTTCTTTCTGCGGAAGACCAGGGCACGACAGCTCCATTTGCAAGAAAAGGTTGAAGCAGTGCTTAGCTTGTGGGTCTGCCACCCACCAGATTTGGGACTACCCAGTAGCAAAGCCTAGAGGACCACTCCCGACGCAGCAGCAGAGGTTTGGGCAGCATCTGCAGCAGCAGAAGGGACCTCAGGGAAAGGTTTATAGCCTAGCCCTTGAGCTTGAGCCGGAGCAGGTTTCGGAGCCAGATTACTTAGCTGACGTCATTACAGGTCATGTTTATTTGCATACTTTTCTAGCTCTATGCTTGTTTGATTCTGGTGCATCTTATAGCTTCCTATCATTAGAGTTTATGTAAGAACATCACTTAGTGTCTACACCTACTGCGGAGATTAGTAGAGTAATGACGGGAGGAGGACCAGTGCCTATTAGAGCTAGCTATAGATGCTCTATTATGATAGCCGGGAGAGAGTTCGAGGGGCGATTCTTTGTGATGCCACTCCCCGGTTATGATATCATATTGGGGATGGACTAGCTTAGCTATGCCCATGCATCTATAGATTGTCATGAGGGTAGTATTTTGTTCAGTCCCCCAGGCACAGTATCATTTAGTATTAGGAGGACAGGGCCGGAGATCAGCCTAGTGCCGAACTGTTGTGCTACAGTCGGGGACGCAGCACCGCCACACCCTATCATTAGGGAGTTTATGGATGTATTTCCAGAGGATCTTCCAGGACTTCCGCCTGACAGAGATGTGGAGTTCACTATAGATCTAGTGCCGGGTTCATCACCAGTATCCCGGGCTTGCTATAGAGTGAATCCCAAGGAGGCCATAGAGATGAAAGAGCAGATTGATGACCTGTTAAAAAAGGGTTTCATTCGATCCAGTGCTTCTCCATGGGGAGCACCAGTGCTCTTTGTGCCTAAGAAGGATGGTACAGTCCGGTTGTGTATTGACTACTGGGCCTTGAATGCCATCACTATCAAGAACAAATATCCTCTGCCCAGGATAGATGATTTGTTCGACCAGTTGAGCGGGGCAAAGGTGTTTTCCGGGATAGACTTGAGATCCGGGTACCACCAGGTGAAGGTTAGGCCAGCAGACGTCCAGAAGACGGCGTTCAACACGAAGTACGGGCAGTACGAGTTTCTGGTGATGCCATTTGGTCTCACAAATACGCCAGCTGTCTTTATGAACTTGATGAATAAGACATTTCACCAGTATCTGGATAAGTTCGTCGTGGTGTTTATCGACGACATCCTGATATACTCGAAGACGCCAAAGGAGCATGCAGAGCACTTGAGGATAGTTTTGGGGATTCTGAGGCAGGAGAGATTGTTTGCCAAATTGCCGAAGTGCGAGTTCTTTTTAGACCGAGTGGAGTTTCTCGGCCATGTAGTCACTGGAGATGGAATCTCGGTGGATTCCAAGAAGATTGCTGCAGTTGAGACGTAGAAGGCTCCGATGTCAGTTTCAGAGATCAGGAGTTTTCTGGATTTAGCAGGCTATTATAGAAAGTTTGTCCAGGACTTTGCTAGGATAGCTGAACCCATGACGAAGCTGACGCGGAAGGACGCAGAGTACATTTGGTCTGAGGACTGCCAGACAGCATTTGAGGAGCTGAAGAGGAGACTAACGACCGCTCCAGTTCTGACTTTACCTTCAGGTTCTGGAGGTTTCACCATTTACAGTGATGCTTCTGGGAAGGGGCTAGGATGTGTCCTACAGCAGCATGGGAAAGTGATTGCTTATGCATCTAGGCAATTGCGGACTCATGAGAGAAATTATCCTACCCATGACCTAGAGTTAGCTGCGGTGATCTTTGCACTCAAGTTATGGAAACATTACTTATACGGAGAGCGTGTGGAAATCTTTACTGACCACAAAAGCTTGAAGTATGTGTTCACACAGAAAGAGCTGAACATGAGGCAAAGACGATGGTTGGAGTTGATGAAGGACTTCGACATCGATTTACAGTATCACCCCGGGAAGACAAATGTGGTAGCGGATGCGCTGAGCAGGCATCCGATGGCATGGTACCTGATGATTGATCGGCATTTGCGGGAGGATCTGGAGAAGCTCGGTATCGAGCTAGTTCGGCCAGGATCAGTGATACAGATGATGGCGCTTGACATACAGTCAGGTTTGATGGAGCAGATCAGGGAGGCACAGTCTACAGATGAGAGCCTTCGCAGACTTCGACCCCAGGCATTAGCTGGATTGCTGGATGACTTCACTATAGCAGAGGATGGATCCCTGAGGCATGGCAGCCGATTGTGCGTGCCGAAGGAAGAGCTAGTAGAGGCAGTCTTGCAGGAGGCGCACCGATCGAGATATTCTATTCACCCTGGTGCTAACAAGATGTACCGTGACTTGCGGGAACATCTTTGGTGGCACGGGATGAAGAGGGACGTATCGCGTTTTATCTCGAGATGTCTAGTTTGCCAGCAGGTCAAGACGGAGCGCCAGAGGCCAGCTGGTTTGTTGCAGCCGTTACCCATTCCCGAGTGGAAGTGGGAACATATTACGATGGACTTCGTTTTAGGGCTTCCTCGTTCCCAAGGAGGGAAGGATGCCATCTGGGTCATTGTAGACAGGCTGACGAAGTGTGCGCACTTCATACCCTTCAAGGTGGGGCTTTCTACCGAGAAGTTAGCGGAACTATACATGCAGCAGATAGTTCGCCTACATGGAGTGCCGGTGAGCATCGTGTCAGACAGAGACAGCAGGTTCACGTCCCACTACTGGAGGAGCTTGCAGGAAGAGTTGGGCAGTAGGCTCAAGTTCAGTACGGCGTACCACCCACAGACAGACGGGCAGTCCGAGAGGACGATACAGACACTGGAGGATATGCTGAGGACCTGCGTACTGGACTTCGGAGGATCATGGGAGAGCCATCTGCACTTGGTAGAGTTTTCATACAACAACAGCTACCAGGCCAGTATTGGTATGTCTCCTTTCGAGGTGCTATATGGGCGACGATGCCGTACACCGCTCTTTTGGGATGATGTCGGAGACAGAGTTATGCTTGGGCCGGAGATGATCACGGATGCAGCAGAGAAAGTCGGAATGATCAGAGACAGGCTCAGAGTAGCTCAGGACAGGCAGAAACACTGGACTGATGCTAGTCGCAGATCGATGGAGTTCGCAGACGGTGATATGGTGCTAGTAAAGATATCACCTACTAGAGGGACGATCCGGTTCGGACGAGGAGGAAAGCTGAGCCCCAGATACATTGGGCCGTTCGAGATACTTGGCAGGATCGGAGAGGTAGCTTACAGGGTTGCACTTCCACCCAACCTAGCAGGAGTTCACGATGTCTTCCACGTATCTCAGCTGAGGAGATATGTTCCAGACCCCAGTCAAGTGCTAGATCATTCAGAGTTGGAGGTCGGACCGAGCCTTACAGTTTTTGAGCAGCCAGTGGAGATATTAGACAGGAGAGAAAAGAGGCTGAGGAACAAGGTTATACCCCTAGTACGAGTAGCTTAGAGCCGTCACTCCCCAGATGAATCTACTTGGGAGAGGGAGTCGGACATGAGGGAGAGATACCCTTACTTGTTCGATCCAACCGCTGCGGGGGAACCACCCGTTCCCGCTTGATACCTTAGAGGTTAGTTTCGATCGCAGCCTTAGTCATTTTGTTGCATTGCTTGCTATGTTAGAATATTGTTAGGTCTTCAATCCTTGTGAATTTCGAAGACGAAATTTTTCAAGGAGGGAAGACTTGTAAGCCCTGTTTTTCAATTTTAGTTTTATTAGTGCTAATTAATTTTTAATGATAATTTTTAGCCTTAAAATAATTATTAGGATTTTTAGGATTTTTTTCTATAATTTTTAAATGAGTTTTAAATATAAAAATATCACTTTGCAAATTATTTAGAATTAATTAAATAGGTTCTGTAATTTTTAGATTTGTTTTTATATCGGTTTGTAATTAAGGAAATATTTTTAATTTAGAAATGCAATTTCTGTTTTGCAAATCCTCACTGATAATTCCTTTATACAAATTCCTAAAACTAAGGGGCCTAGCTGCTAATTACCAAACCCCTCCCTCTCTCACACGACAGCTTTCTCTCTCTCTCCTCTGACTCTCACCAACCCCACTGCCCCGACCGACCACGACCGGCTGCCCCCGCCGAATCCGGCTGCCCCCACCGCCCTAAAACCCTATTTAAACCCCCCACACTCCCCAGACCAAACCCTAACCCTAGATTTCCCCCACGACCAACCGCCGCCCTCCTTCTTCCCCACTTTCCAACCCCGAAACCCTAACTCCGGCGAACACTGCTCCGCCCCAACCGACGACCTTCACCGCCAACCACCACCACCATTCGACGCGCCCCGACGAGACGCGTCGATCGCCACTGCTCCGCCACCGCCCCGACGCCTATGCCGCCGTCCAGCCCCTTCGAATCACCCTGAGTTGATCGGACACGTAAGTGGCAGCTTCGATTCGTGTCGTGCGAGTCTCGTCTTCACATATGAGACTCGCCAGGACACGGGCAATACTAGGGTTAGCTTGGACACGGCCAAGTCGCTTCGTGCGTGTCGTGCTAGCCTAGGATACAAGACACCTGTGTCCCTAACTGTCAGGACACATGATGGTTTTTATATTTTTTTTTGTGTGTTAATTAATTCGAACCTAAATAAAACTAACCTAAACTCTAACCTTAACACAACTGATGGGCTGACCCCCTGCCAGCCCATCCTAATCTAACCCCCCCCCCCCCCCCCCCCCCGCGCGCTGTGTTGGCTCGGGTTCGAGCCCGGCCACTGCTGCTTTTTCCTTTTCTTTTTCTTTTCCTTTTTTCCTTTTTCTTTTTCTGTTTTATTTTTATATATATATAGGTATATATATATATATATATATATATATATTAGTATATATATATGTATACTGTATTTTAACAGTATTTAATATATATGTATATATATTTTGTAGTTAGTAAATTCTATATGCATATGTTTGTATATATATATATTTTCATACGTATATATATTATATATATACACTATATTATTAAGTGTTTTCTTATATATATATATATTTTTTAAAGTGTTTTCTTATATATATACACTATAATAATATATATTATATATTATTAAGTGTTTTCTTATATATATATATATATATATATATATATATATATATATATATATATATATATATATATATATATATATATATATATATATATATATATATATACATTATAAATTAAGTATTTTTCCTTATATACCTATATATATTTTTTTAGCATAAGTATGTATATATATATTCTTTTGTACAAATTTACCTTATTAAAATAATAATATTTATTTTGACTGTTACCAAATTATATTTTTATTGTATTTAAATTATTGCAACCATTTGGTGTCCAAGTCTAGCATGGATATTTGGGCTCAAATGTGTTTTCACACATTCAGGACCTGTACAAGTCATATTGGACTTGATTCATGGCCTTGGGTCCTGTATTTGAACTTTGGTTCAAATTACATACATGGACAAAATACGCAGATAATTAATTATTGTGTGCATTACTGTTTTTGATTTTCTAAAAATACTTAAAGTATTGCTAAAATTATGGAAAAATAGTTTTTAGATACTATGTTAAGTTAGCTAATTTAGTATAATTTTTGTAGTATTTAATTTACTGTTTTGCCACTAGTTTGGCATATGAAACCAAAACTTATTTTCTGTATACTTAGGGAAACTGATTTTTTATAAAATATTTGTACTGGTTAATAAATTCCAAAAAAATTATAATAAATTTCTATGATTAACAAAGATCACTTTGATACTTTACTTTAAGAAAAACTAGGCTGTTTGCCTATCTCAAAAATTGTTAGAACACCATGGTCTTTTGATTTATTTGTTGATTAATTACGACTTATAGTTTTTGTGCTATTTTTGAGTTTTAGCCGTGTTAAACCTCATCCCTCACTAGTGTAAAGACCCTAGAAAGTTAGTTAACATAGTGTGTCACCCCCACATTGGTCTCCTATACCAAGTCATCATTTTGGCTAGGTGCCCAGTCACAAGTCGTATCGCACCAATTAGTGTTCTAGTATTTTAGCTTAGTGTAAAAGCTAAGTTATTGCATTTATTTCTACTGTGACGAGTTACTGGACTTCCATAGCACTGTTATTGCAGCTTATTTTGTTTTGCTTTGCTAGAGGCAAGTGCTTTCTACAAACTTTACATATTGTCACATAAATGAACTGCAAACCCCACCATGTTAAATGCTGATCCTTGGGGTAGTAAGTTAGATCTCTACATGTTGTACTTTCAGTTACTACCATGCTTAGAACAGTCTTGATGTATCTCTCATATGATTAGAATATGGGTTATGGGGAAACTGATAGTATTGTACGTGATCACGACCCCCCTACAGTAGCGAGCGAGGTCGTATTTTATATGTATACCTTGCCGCAGGCCATTACCCCGCATGTCTGTACGGATGTACACCTATGCTTGTTAACTTGTATGTATGTACATTTCATTATGCGCCCTCCAGCACATTGTACATCTATTGACCGATCACGTACTTGCTACAGTTTTAAACATTACATATACATCTGTCTCTATGACATATGTGTCCTTGCCATGATAGACTATGTGATGCCATGCTTTCCAGTTATTTCCTCTTATGTTCATTTCCATGTTTCATATGCTAGTTTACTAGATTTAGTACTTGCTCCCGTCCTGACAGGATAACGTTGTAGGTGTCCTTACTGAGGAGGAGTTACTCTGCGACTCATACTATGGAGTTACTGCCAAGGACCCGGCTCTGCTTTACGAGGATGTTCCTGCGGGGAACCTCGCCTAGTTGTCTTTTGTTTACTTAGACTTTTGAGAGTAGACATGTATTAGACTATATCATTTTGTAACTGGACATGTATCCAGTTTTACATTTTAGTTTACTTGTACTTGGACGTTTACTATATACGATGACTTTTGTGTTTGGAGCATTTATTATTCTTCTTCACTTATAGAACTGTCAGCACATTTAGTCTTATCCTGTTGTCTTTAGAACAGCTTACTACGTTTTATCTCAACGTAGGCTGGGCATGACTCGGCCTGGCCCAACAATTTGGGTAGCGGGTCGTGACATATATATACGTAAGAGATTATATATATATAGATATATGAATGTATGTGTATATATATAAAATATATATTGTATATAGGTAAGTGTGTGTATATATATATAATATAAATTATATATAGGCGTATATGTGAATGTATATATATATATATATATATATATATATATATATATATATATATATATATATATATATATATATATATGGGTGTAAAAAAAAATATATATATATATATATATGGGTGTACGTGAATGTGTGTGTATACGTGTGTGTATATATATAGATATATAGGGTATGTATAGATATGAGTGTATATATATTGTATATATGTATATGTATATAATATTGTATATACGTATACGTGTATAATATGGTATTTACGTATATATATATATATATATATATATATATATATATATATATATATATATAAGGGATAGGAATAAGAAAAAGAAAAACAAGCCAATAAATAAATATATATATATATATATATATATATATATATATATATATAAGGGAAAAAAAAAATATATATATATATATAAGGGATAGGAATAAGAAAAAGAAAAACAAGCCAGGCCAGCCCAGCCCAAACCCTACCAGTTAATAACATGAATTTCCCCCTTAGCCCAGCTGCAGCCTAGCCCGACCCCTGCTACTCTTTCAGAACCGAACTTATACGAGTACACCCGAGTATATATTACACAGCAGAGAGCGCGAGAGAGGAGAAGATTATCGAAACCCTAACCACCAGAGCCGCGCCACCCCTGGGCGACCCCCGCGCGCGCCCTCGCCGCCGCCGCGGCGACCGTCGGCCG
Organism: Iris pallida; assembly: GCA_029216955.1. Classification (NCBI taxonomy): domain Eukaryota; kingdom Viridiplantae; phylum Streptophyta; class Magnoliopsida; order Asparagales; family Iridaceae; genus Iris; species Iris pallida. The sequence goes on along the minus strand of JANAVB010010193.1, from coordinate 3,664,972 downwards.
GCCACAGACCGAGAACAGGCCGCGCGCGCACAAGCAGGACGCGCAACAGCAGCAGCGACGAGGCCACTTCGCGTGGCATTTTCTTCGCGCACGGTCGACGGTTCTTCGAACCAATTATTCAGGTATGGACCCAGTATATCCCCTTGAATCCCTTGTAGGTAGATTAAATTATTCAGCGATAGGTTGCCCGAGAAATCGACTCGAAGTCGACGTAAAACCAGCCCAAACCAGAACACTATTTTCAGTCCAAGAACCCCTGTTCGACGATCAATTATGATCGATCCAGCGACTTATTAGAAAATCTAATTAAAGAGACTTTTAGACATCATGTAGGGCTTCGAATCCCTTTTTGCGGAATTTGAATTCATATACTGAGCGTCGAGAAATCGAATCCCAAAGTTTCCCAAAAACCTGTTTTAAAAACATTGAAATTGTTCCACACGACGTGCGTCACGCCAATCGGGACGACATGGTCGCGAACCGAAAGCATCGAAAGCTGCGTAACAGCTTCGTGGTCGTGTGGGCGTTGACGGAATTCAAATTGGTCGTATGTGCGCGACGAATTTGATGCGTATCCGTCGAAATTCCCCGTATCGTGCACTTTGCAAATTTCTCAATTATTTTTTGTACGCTCGTCAGATCGAGACAAAACTTATGCCATCAGGACCATATCATTTTTCTGGTCCTGCATGCCAAGTTTGGTCCAAATCTGAGACAGTCAAATCGAACGTCATTTTGTGGGCCCCACGGTCCCACTCAACGGGCGATTTTGTGCACGGCCCGCCGGAATCCAACTGTGGACATACGGCTGGGTTCGTATCGGAAAACTGGATCCGTAGACATATAGTTTGACGACTTAAGAGACCATTAACTCTGGCACACTTTTCGGTGCAAAGCGGGTCCAACGGCGGACATCGTTTTCGCCCAAAATTACCGTTTTGCCCCTGTGTCCAGAATTGGACTTAAGGACAGACAATCCTAGCTGATTTGACCTTTCTGGACACGTTGGCGATATTTGTTTTATCATCCGATAATGTTTGTAGATATTTTCTCTAGGTGTCACCATTAGTAGGTCAATTCCTATTTTTCCGTAATTCGGAATTAGTACAACCTCATAGTTTAATACTTAGAGACTAGAGTTGATCCCCTTTTGACCACGTTGACTATATTAACCAAAAGTCAACTATAGGTCAACCATTGGCTTAGTTGACCCAGATTGAACTAGAACTTGACTAGTTGACTTTAATTTGACTCTAATTTGACTTTAGTTGACCTAGTGGACTTGTTGATTGGACTTTGACCTAGAAGGACCTAGAATTATCTAGGATGCACTATAAATTACTTTTATTTCATGTTAGACTCTTTTGTGACTTGTGATTGCTCTAAATAGGACACTGTGACTCCAGTTGGACATCTACATTTATCAAATGCTTGGATTACCAGGCGAGTACATTCTCTGATCTTTTCATGCTTCTTTGGATATGTACTCTTGTTATAGACTAGTATACTTGATGCTGATACGACGTTCACACGGATCGGTACCCTATGGATCTTTTCATGCGATGTTATCCCCTCGGATACATCGAGTATGTCATGTTACATGTACTTTATCATGTTCATCATGTACTCCATGTATTCATATTTATCCATGTGCACTCATATGTTATTCATGTACACTCATGACCATATGAGCCCCATGTATACAGTAGTTGTTATCCATGTGCAATAACATAACATGCTTTGATCCTTGTGTATTGGTTGGGGGCAGGGAGAGTGTAGTTGGTTATGTGATCATTATCCCCAGTAGTTATCCATGTGCATTCCATAGTTGTATCCATGTGCAACCCAAGCTGTTTACATAACCAATTCATGCTCTGTTTCACGTAGAAGGTTATATTCTTTATTTATCATATTTATATCTCAGTTATATCTTCTCTTTTGTTGATTTCTCTTTACAGCGTTTCATGTATAGTTTTCTATAGGTTGCTTTATATGTTCATTCCTGATATGAACTGTTGTGAGAGATATGTGCTCGTTCCTGTCCTGATTGGACCCGTTGATAAAATTGTACAGGTACTTGGAGTTCACAGTTAGCCTAGAGGACACTGGTAGAGCTTGGAGTATTTACCTAGAGTTTGTTCATTTTTCTTTATTGTTTGTCTTAGAGTTGTATTTGAAATCTTGTGTTTGTTTAATAGAACTATTTTACTATCACTCCTGGTTCTCTCTCTTGTGGATTATCTTATCTATTTCATCATGCTGTTATCTATCGTTAGAGTTGTGATTGAGATAGTATCCTTATGAGTTTGTCCTCCGTCTAGAGAGTATAGCATATTATTTTAGATGTGATTGTGACCTAAAATAGCGTTCTACCGCCGACACTGCGGCGTAGGCTGGACGTACCCACGTCTCATGCCCTAACGCTAGGGTGCGGGTCGTGACACGTTTTAGTGGTGGCCCATGCCGGTCGAGATTCGCATTTGTGCGATTTCGTGGTAGCGCGACGACTTAGTTGTACTGCTACGAGCCTGCTATAGAGTATAAGAAATAAAGTGCTAGAATTAGAGATACTCAATCACACTTTGGATCCTTGAGAGATTCCAGGGACGAACCTTGAGAATCTCATTACGAATTTCGATTTGAATTTTTTTTTCTCTTGAATTTGATCTTGATTGGTTCATCTCTTTTGGGCGGATCTTCATTATTCCTTCCTTACCATTATTTCTTGTATTCTCATTTTCTTAAAACTCTGTCGTACCTGCATACTTTGTAACCCTTGAATCTTCATATTTTTCATGGAAAAGGTTGAGGAAGTGTCGTAAATCATGTAGCTCGAAAATGATTGAACTGGTTATCGTGTGATAATTTTTTTTAGGAATCCAAAAGGTTGGATGTTAACATGGAAACTTGAGAATGATATGTGGTAAAGGTCTAGGATGAAATCAAAGAGATGTATACTACCAGTCTGGAAACAAACCACACTTAGAGAAAACTTGGTATGAATAATTCGTAAGTGTATTTCAAAACTGATGAGGATATTCAAGGTCAACTTAGTTTGAGAACTTCAAATTTTGGTTATTGATTCTCGGGCAGTTGTATCCTAAGGCTTTAAAGAAGGTTACTAATAGAAAAGAGAATTAAATTGTATTCAATAAAGATACGAAATTGAAACAAGATATTGCAAGGAAATGACTAGGGATAGAGAGGACACAAGGCTATGGAAATTTGGACATTGTTGTAAAATTTTTTAAAAAAAATTGGAGAATAATATTCATGGGTGTATGTCGAAGAAAATATGAAGGTTGATTTTACGATGGAAAATAAGTTTGTGAGGCCTAGAGGTTTTTGGGAATTGAATGATACGAGAAAATAATTTAAACAGTTTAAAGATCTCATAAACTTGAGTTAGAGGTTTCAGATCTAAATTGGGACAATATGAAGAAATATGAAAATTGATTTAAAATGAATAGTTTTGAGAAGGGGCATGCTTCATGAGAAATGTTTTTGAAAATTTAGAATCCTGCCTATGAGGATCATGGTAAGGATTTAGATAACGAAAGGTTGTAAAATCTGGATGGTAAACATATGAGGATTGAATTATCATAGGGAGACTAGTAAGGTAAAGATACGATTGGCAATTATGATCAGGTGAACTTCAAGGTTTCAGAGGCAGATGATACTTGACTTTCCTCAAATCTAGATCTTTTATTATGACTCTCTAATCGTTCGTAATATTTGAATAATGATTTGATCGTTCCTTAACAGTATTCTCTCTCTAGAACTGTATCCCTAAATTATTTTATTCTGTAACTGATTTTATTTTGTGCTTCAACTTGATCTCCTTTACTTGTGCATTAATTATCACCTCTTGAACTTCCATTTTCTATTTTGGATCCTTGATATTTCTTACCATGACTTTGATATTCGGAGTATAATACTAGCTGTTACCCTCCAACAAATTATGTACAAGGCCCAGACGAGTCCATCCTCCTGTGGGCATATCGTGTCCCATTAAACTCATCTCCTTGTACACTATCCTATTGATATGACTTTCGAGTCGAAATGACTAACTATGATCTATACCATAATACCAACTATTTTCAATTTCAATTAAAAATCCAACTTGACTCACTTCTTTTGACCCGACATGTGTTGGTGTTCTGCTTGATTCTTTAAATGCTCAACTTTATACTTTATCTTGATGGCTTGACCCGTTGTTCCATCACCCTATTAGTTTAACTCTTTTAAGGTGGGTAGAATGCCTCACTACCCAGCAATTCCTAGTCATTGTGAACCACATTGATAAGTTCACTTAGACTATTTAATTCTTTCATCATTATCCTTACTTATATTTTGACTACCTTATGTTGCTAATTTAGAACCAGTTTTGCAAGCTTATCTACTTATCGAGCTTGATCATGACATATATTATTGGGGGCCGGCACCCACTAACATATTGTCTAATCAGAATCGGTGTATGATGGTCTGATCAACCTAGTGCACTTTGGTTCGCTTTCATATATTACTCTACGTGGATGAGACTCTAGGGCATATGTCTCATCCGCGACAGCCTTGACAATTCCCTTTGAACTATTTTGTCGCCTATGAGCCACGTATTGTAATAACATCGCCTTTGAACTCTTTATTGTCTGCCTTTCACATATTTCAGAAAGATAAGACACTATACTTATTAGACAGACCCGAGGTATCAAATACAGTTTCCCTATCCAAAGGAGGAAATTGATCCAATTCTATATCCTTGCATCATCCCTTAAATTCTAATTCCTTTGTCCGACCAGTTGACTTGGTCATCCTTCTTATCATCCAATATATTGGGATCTTATTCAATTGAATTAAACCAATCGTGACATGGATTTCAAATCTTGGATGCTCGTGCTCAGACTTCAATGACCTCGTTCTCTATCTTGCCCAAACATCGATTCATCCTGATTGATCAACTTAGATCGTATTGGGACTAAAATTTTCTTATATATATATATAGTGTGCTTGGATTTTTGTGCTATTGGCAAGTCATGATTTAAACTTTGATTTTCTTGATTATATTTGGAATGAGTACCCCTTCAGAGTTAGTTACTAGTTATGTTCCTTGATAGTTGCCAATTTCATAAAGGTTGGTAGACTGCCCTACGGCCTTGATGATTGGCGTTCCCTTATCTTTCCAATTGGACTCCCTAGACTATTTGTATGTTTATACCCGATGACTGGCTTGATCTAGTATGACTTATACACCTAGGTGAGACATTCAACTCCTATGATTTGACCATGATCCTGTATATGTTATTCTTCCTAAATGTATGATTAAAATTTTTTTTAAAGACCTTGATTGTTGGGTGTTGACCTAGAAGGAGTACGACCGACCTAAATTTCGAGGACGAAATTATTTTTAAGGTGGGTAGATTTGTAGCCTCCCTTCCCGAAATTTTGAATTTTTTATTTATTTTAATTAAAATGGTGATTCTTAGATTTTTATGAATAATTATTTTAATTAATTATTACGGTAGATGATTTTAGCCATGGTTGAGATTTGGAGTACAAGGTGACTAGGAATTATGGCACGGGTAGTGCAATGGCATGCTTTGACTAGTGTATTAGCCCTGGTAGAGAAGGCCGAGCCATAGTGATGTCCTAACTAGAAAAACCAGGCCATGTTGTGACATGACCATTTTAAATAGTTAATTATCCATTATTAATATTATTTGACGTCTAGGTGACCGGTCGGACCAAACTAGTGCAAATTGGACCCAAACCAAGCCCAAGCCTATGTAGACATACTTTTAGGTATGTACAAATATTTCTAGCTTTTGGGTAGACTTAACGATATTTCCTAAATATTTGGTTATTTATACAAATGGGTATTATTATTATTTTTATTATTATTTTTATTATTATTATCATTATTGTTATTATTATATTATTCTTATTATTATTATCATTATTGCTATTATCATATTATTCTTATTTTATTATTATTATTATATATTTTTGTGTGTGTATATATATAAATATTATACGTGTATATATGCATATATATACGTAAGAGATTATATATATAGATATATGAATGTATGTGTATATATATAAAATATATATTATATGTAGGTAAGTGTGTGTATATATATATAATATAAATTATATATAGGCGTATATGTGAATGTATATATATAAATATATATATGGGTGTACGTGAATGTGTGTGAATACGTGTGTGTATATATATATAGATATATAGGGTATGTATAGATATGAGTGTATATATATTATATATATGTATATGTGTATAATATTGTATATACGTATACGTGTATAATATGGTATTTATGTATATATATATATATATATATATATATATATATATATATATATATATATATATATATATATTATATATAAGAGATAGGAATAAGAAAAAGAAAAACAAGCCAGGCCAGCCCAGCCAAGGCCAGGCCGGCCCAGCCCAAACCCTACCAGTTAATAGCATGAATTTCCCCCTTAGCCCAGCTGCAGCCTAGCCCGACCCCTGCTACTCTTTCAGAACCGAACTTATACGAGTATTAAACACCCGAGTATATATAACACAGCAGAGAGCGCGAGAGAGGAGAAGATTATCGAAACCCTAACCACCAGAGCCGCGCCACCCCTGGGCGACCCCCGCGTGCGCCCTCGGCGCCGCCGCGGCGACCGTTGGCCGGCCACAGACCGAGAACAGGCCGCGCGCGCACAAACAGGACGCGCAGCAGCAGTAGCGACGAGGCCACTTCGTGTGGCGTTTTCTCCGCGCACGGTCGACGGTTCTTCGAACCGATTGTTCAGGTATGGACCCAGTATATCCCCCTTGAATCCCCTGTAGGTAGATTAAATTATTCAGCGATAGGTTGCCCAAGAAATCGACTCGAAGTCGACGTAAAACCAGCCCAAACCAGAACACTATTTTCAGTCCAAGAACCCCTGTTCGACGATCAATTATGATCGATCCAGCGACTTATTAGAAAATCTAATTGAAGAGACTTTTAGACAATATGTAGGGCTTCGAATCTCGTTTTGCAGAATTTGAATTCATATACTGAGCGTCGAGAAATCGAATCCCAAAGTTTCCCAAAAACCTGTTTTAAAAACATTGAAATTGTTCCACACGACGTGCGTCACGCCAATCGGGACGACGTGGTCGCGAACCGAAAGCATCGAAAGCTGCGTAACAGCTTCGTGGTCGTGTGGGCTTTGACGGAATTCAAATTGGTCGCGTGTGCGCGACGAATTTGATACGTATCCGTCGAAATTCCCCGTATCGTGCACTTTGCAAATTTCTCAATTACTTTGTGCATGCTCGTCAGGTCGAGACGAAACTTGCGCCATCAGGACCGTATCGTTTTTCTGGTCCTGCATGCCAAGTTTGGTCCAAATCTGAGACAGTCGAATCGAACGTCGTTTTACGGGCCCCACGGTCCCACTCAACGGACGATTTTATGCACGGCCCGCCGGAATCCAACTGTGGACATACGGTTGGGTTCGTATCGAAAAACTGGATCCGTAGACATATAGTTTGATGACTTTAGAGACTATTGACTCTGGCACGCTTTTCGGTGCAAAGCGGGTCCAGCGGCGGACATCATTTTCGCCTGAAATTACCGTTTTGCTCCTGTGTCCAGAATTGGACTTAAGGACAGAAAATTCTAGCTGATTTGACCCTTCTGGACACGTTGGTGATATTTGTTTTATCATCCGACAATGTTTGTAGATATTTTCTCTAGGTGTCACCATTAGTGGGTCAATTCCTATTTTTCCGTAATTCAGAATTAGTACAACCTCATAGTTTAATACTTAGAGACTAGTGTTGATCCCCTTTTGACCAGGTTGACTATATTAACCAAAAGTCAACTATAGGTCAACCATTGGCTTAGTTGACCCGGATTGAACTAGAACTTGACTAGTTGACTTTAATTTGACTCTAATTTGACTTTAGTTGACCTAGTGGACTTGTTGATTGGACTTTGACCTAGAAGGACCTAGAATTATCTAGGATGCACTATAAATTACTTTTATTTCATGTTAGACTCTTTTGTGACTTGTGATTGCTCTAAATAGGACATTGTGACTCCAGTTGGATATCTACATTTATCAGCGGCTTGGATTACCAGGCGAGTATATTCTCTGATCTTTTCATGCTTCTTTGGATATGTACTCTTGTTATAGACTAGTATACTTGATGCTGACACGACGTTCACACGGATCGGTACCCTATGGATCTTTTCATGCGATGTTATTCCCTCGGATACATCGAGTATGTCATGTTACATGTACTTTATCATGTTCATCATGTACTCCATGTATTTACATTTATCCATGTGCACTCATATGTTATTCATGTACACTCATGACCATATGAGCCCCATGTATACAGTAGTTGTTATCCATGTGTAATAACATAACATGCTTTGATCCTTGTGTATTGGTTGGGGGCAGGGAGAGTGTAGTTGGTTATGTGATCATTATCCCCAGTAGTTATCCATGTGCATTCCATAGTTGTATCCATGTGCAACCTAAGCTGTTTATATAACCAATTCATGCTCTGTTTCACGTAGAAGGTTATATTCTTTATTTATCATATTTATATCTCAGTTATATCTTCTCTCTTGTTGATTTCTCTTTACTGCATTTCATGTATAGTTTTCTATAGGTTGCTTTATATGTCCATTCCTGATATGAACTGTTGTGAGAGATATGTGCTCGTTCCTGTCCTGATTGGACCCATTGATAAAATTTTACAGGTACTTGGAGTTCACAGTTAGCCTAGAGGACACTGGTAGAGCTTGGAGTATTTACCTAGAGTTTGTTCATTTTTCTTTATTGTTTGTCTTAGAGTTGTATTTAAAATCTTGTGTTTGTTTAATAGAACTGTTTTACTATCACTCCTGCTTCTCTCTCTTGTGGATTATCTTATCTATTTCATCGTGCTGTTATCTATCTTTAGAGTTGTGATTGAGATAGTATCCTTATGAGTTTGTCCTCCGTCTGGAGAGTATAGCATATTGTTTTAGATGTGATTGTGACCTAGAACAGCGTTCTACCGCCGACACTGCGGCGTAGGCTGGACGTACCCACGTCTCGTGCCCTAACGCTAGGGTGCAGGTCGTGACAAATGACCCCCTCTCTGACCCCCCTACTTCCATTCTTCTCATTCGACTCTCTCATATGATATCCATCTCAACCAAAGAGTAGAGAGGTGTAAAAATATTAATAAGGATCGGTATCGGAATCGGTATCATCATGAATCTCGTGGCTTGTTCTACCAGATCATAATATAAAATCAAACGTATGAATCAGAGCTTCACATTCTAATATTGTGAATGTGAAGCTCTGATTCACGTTTGGTTTTATATTTTGCTCTGTTAGAACAAGCTATGAGATTCATGGTGATACTGATTCCGATACTGATCCTTGGTTAATATTAATATTTTCATACTTCTCCATGCTTTGGTTGAGATGTATATCATATGATGCGGAATAGGATGCCTCATGACCCGAATGAGAAGAAGGAGAGTAGGGAGGCTCACTCTATACACTCATCCGCCTACAATATACACTATATACACTCTTACTTATACAAGCCTTTTGAGGTAATCAGCATTATACTAGATTTCAGAAAAGATCTATAACTCTGATAGGCCCAAAAGACTTGGCATAAGTAAATTTAATTTTCAACACTTACCTATCTACTACTAAGATATCTTTTATATATATATATATATATATATATATATATATATATATATATATATATATATATATATAATATATATATATATATATATCTTTCTAGGATACTCACTCTATACAGATATCTTAAATTTGATTTTCAACACTTACCTATCGCCTAGACACCGCCTAGACACATAAGCGATCAATATCGATACTCATAGAAATAGTCTGATACCGATACCCAGAGGGTACATTGATACAATAATTGTTCTCATACAATATATACAGCCTTATTAACAAATACACAATTGTTCAAATACAACATTTATTCAAATAAAGTGGCTTCGTCGGAGATCGCGGGCTGCTCATCGTAGTTTGTGTGTATAATCATTTGAATGTTTCATCTTGTTGATTCAATAAAGTATTTGTTCTATTGTTCCGTGGAGCATGTCGATTTCGACAGAACCATGTAAAATAATACATGTTTGTGATTTATTATTGTTACTATTAGTTTCGTTAATTGTTCTTCTTATTTTACTCATTCCTTCTTGGTATTTTTATTTTTATTCTATCGTTATTGTTTGTCCATACAGATTTCCAACATAGATGTCTTCATCAATAGAAAAAAATCTTAATGCTCGTATGGGTACACTCAACAGTGCATGCAGCTTATATTTTGGTGACAGTTTAGTCAGGATATGTTAAATATACTAAGGCCTCGTTTGGTTCGCAGAAAGGGAAGGAAATCATTCTTTGCTCTTTTTCATGGGCATGGTATACTGCAATTTCATCAATTTTCCTTTCAAGTATTTGGAAAGGCCATGAATATATAGTTAGAATAAATGCATAATATTGGGAGGGAAAGTGAATCCTTAGGGTGAGTGGGGGAACCATTCCTCCCTATTTTACTTTCATTTGAGAACCATTTTCTTTCCTACTCCTTTTCCCTTGACATCCAAACACGGAAAATAAAAGAATTTTCTTTACCAATGTCCTGATTTCGCTAACCAAACGTGGCCAATAGCCCATAATGTATGCGGTCAACCCCGACCGGTATCCTCTCCAATAGCATGTGCTCCTCTCGCTTCCCAAGGCGAGTTCAGACCTCGACCTGCTTCCGGAGGATAAGTCGACTTCCGAAGTTGATCCTATCCCTAATTCTGACATGGGCACAAACACAGTTGACATGGGAACGACTACTATAAGAATAAGATGAAACTTGTTCATCATTCCTCCAAAGAATTGCTTGTTGGATATTGAAATTTGTTGGACGTATGCACAATTACTATAAGAAAAACAAGAAATGTATTGGACCTAAATTTTCAAATTTTGTTGGATACTGAAATTTGTTTACACATGCACAAATCGACATGGTTGGACGAACATGACACGAAGATAAGGACATTTAAAACTTGGCTTTTGTTTACAAAAAATCATTATAAATTTGACTTTACAAATCCTTGATATTTAACAAGTATTGTATTTACATCCAAGTCCTAATTATCCTGGTTACTTTTGAAAGTAAGGGGGTGCCAAGAAGGCAATTTCTTTTTATCTTTTTGATAAGCTTAAGAAATACTTCAACTTACCTCGGTATTTAATTCTTGAATTATAGGTTTAGCATTTCGTAGAACAAAAAACGACAAACTAGTGGTGTAAAGCTTTAGCCTGAAATTGTCGAGTATATATAACTTGAGTAGCCAATTAATTACGAGTATTGATGTCCGGTCCACATAAGTATTAGTCTATATATGTAGTGTACGTAACTCGTACAGGAGTGCCCTAGAGATATCGATATAGAGTGAGGAAATGGTTTATTAGGATTTGCTAAGAAGTTGTTAAGGGGGTCTTCAAGATAGAGAAGAACTATAAAATGGAACAAAGACCTAGAGATAAAATGTATAACATAAAATTAGATATTTATGGCAAATTGGACGCAAAAACAAAAAAAAATTGTGAACAATTAACTAATATGAATTTATAAAAATGACTTTAATATAAAATATAAGAATAGTAATATTAGGAATATCCAAATTTGGAATGGTGTGTGGGTGCGTCGGATCTCAGTCCTAGGATTTTATTTTCGAGATCCAACTAGGCGATCATGATAGAGGTGGAGAATAAGACAAGATAGATCAACTCTAGAAATTTGGCATAGCACGGTACAAATTCAAAAGTAGATTATCAATTTCTTCTTCAAAATTTTATCGAATAAGTTCTAAATTTACAAATTATTTGTATACTCTCAAGAAACCAAAAGGAGATAAAGCCAATCTCTAAAGACTTATCCTAAGATAATTAAAAACCCTAGCCAACTCAAAGAGATAAAGATAGGTTAATCCTAATAAAGAAAAATATAGAATAAAAATTTAAATTGGTTTCCCATTAGAGTGGCTTCGTCGGAGATCGCGAGCTGCTCATCGTAGTTTGTGTTTATAATCATTTGAATGTTTCATGTTGTTGATTCAATAAAGTATTTGTTCTATTGTCCCATGGAGCATGTTGATTTCGATAGAACCATGTAAAATAATACATGTTTGTGATTGAAATGATTATACACACAAACCCCTCGCCCATAATCGAAACCTAGTCGAAACCTAGTCGAAACCTAATCGAAACCTAGCCGAAACCCCTTGTCCATAATCGAAACCCTAATAAGCCAAAAAAATACAAAAATTCAAAAATTAGGAGAAAATCAGAGGAAGAGGAGGAAAAAAGAGTACATGAAGGGGGGGGGTCGCCGGAGGGCGGGTCGCCGGAGGGGGGGTCGACGGAGGGGGGGGGGGGGGGGGGGGGGGCGCCGGAGGGGTCGGGTGATCGGGGAAGAGAGGGGGGAAGAGAGTAGAATTTTGTTAAAAAATTTCAAAATAAAAATAAAACCCTCTCTTTCGATTTTTACTGAAACGTACCGACGGATTCTGCCGTCGCTAGTACGTCGTTAGACATTATCCGTCGCTACCATGTCGGTAGTTAGTCGCTAAAGTTATGATATATTTTAATAAACTACGTCGTCGTCTATCAGTCGCCTTTCAGTCGCTAATAGGCGACTGAGTTGTCCGTCGCTAATAATTCAGTCGCTATTTGCCTGTATTTTGGTAGTGGTTGTTAATACTTGAAAGGCATCCTTGATGTGGGATTACACTCTTAGAGACTTTAGTCAGGTTAGTGGATATGTGGATTCTGACTATGTTGGTGATCTGGATAGGTGTAGGTCAACTACTGGATACACGTTTGTTTTACATGGTACACCAGTCAATTGGAGGTCTATGTTGCAGGCTATAGTTGCCCTATTGACTACGGAAGCAGAGTATATGGCAGTGACAGAGGCAGTGAAAGATGGCCTATGGCTTCGTGGTTTGATTAAAGACTTGGGGTAAGCAGGATGTAGTTGATGTGAATTGTGATAGCATGAGTGCTATCTACTTGGCAAAGAATCAAGTCCTTCATGCAAGGACCAAGCATATTGATGTTCGATATCACTTCATACGGGATGTTGTAGAAGACGGTGATATTGCACTTGAAATGGTGCATACCAAAGATAACCTCGTTGATATGTTGACTAAGGTTATTCCTGGAGCTAAGTTCCAACATTGCTTGAACATTACTCCAAGTCCTACCAATTGCTTGAGAGCCCTTAGGGGCGAAGTTGACGAGTGGTTAATTTGGTGAAGTTGTGCGGAGGAAAAGTGTCGGCTCAATTTTGTGGCAAAATCTTGTCGAGTGGAGAAATGAAGGAAAATGTCCAAAAATAGGCCCACGACCTTTTTTTACCATATATATGGTAATCCTATATAAGATTGGATTTGGCCATATATGTGATAATCCTACATAAGATTATATTTTTTTGCCTATATAGGATTGGATTTCTATGCTATATAAAGGTGTCATAGGTGCTTATTGAGATATCTCATGTGCTCAATGAAAGTTGTTGAATAAGTTCAACAAAGAGAGTTAAAAATTGTTAAATAAGTTCAACACAAAAGTTTGAGTTTTTTTTCTTTATCATTGTGGTAGAGAGTTCTTGAGTGTAAGGAGAGAAGCGTTAAGAGCTATTGTAATTCATTTTCTTCTACATAGGAAAACTAAATCACCCTCATCTGTGGAAGTAGGCATCTTAACCGAACCACATAAATCATTGACTTTGTGGTTGTGAATTTTCTCTAAGGTGTTCTCTGCTTTCTTGGATTTATTTCCGCTGTGCCCCAACATAAACAAATGAGCAATTTAGTAAACCGTTTGAGAATGCAGACTTCATAGTCGACAATAAGCTTTATTTATACTTATAGACGTGATTTAAATCTTTATTTTACATAGCCATAGATAAATACAAATATGACCGATTTTGATGATATTATATATGAGTTATATAATAAAAACAATTGCTTATACGTGAGTACTTCTGGCTCACAATCCAACGAATCTACATGATTCAAAGATTATTCACATACTAATTATAACTTTCACGTCAAATTTGTCTTAAAGCCAAATTTTAACATAGTTTAAATCGGATAATCTTATTTATCCTAATTCATGCATTGATATGATAGATGTCATTGATGGCAACACATGCTTCAGAAATGAAATAAAAACAAATTCCAACAAGCCATATTACATATCCAACAAACCATATTTATCTTCATCATATGAAATTTTTTTCACTGAATGCTTTCAAAGATATGTCCATTCTCAATATTTCAATTTCATGTCAAAACAAAGTATTATATTTGACCAATATATAGAACATGTATCCGTAGCAGCACATGTTACGAGTGAAGGCACGTAAGGTCTATAGCCTTAGCCCAGAACAACTCACACAAGCAAGAAACAGAGAGGAGCTAATAAAAAGACAATGAAAGGCGATGTTCTAGCCAATGTGGGGACTAAAGGAAATTGGTTATTCATTACAGTATACAACCACACCAACGAAAGACAAAGATCCAAGCAAATAAAATTAAAAGAGACAATGTAAACCAATCAATCCATCATGCCTAGCTATTATTTCTTTTTCTCCTTGGTGAGGTTATTTACTGCAAGTAGTAGGCGAAGAAGGAGAGGGCGGAGGCTCCGATCAGGGCACCGACAGCGGAGGTGACGGTGAACGAGGCGCCGCTGGTGGGGGCGGGAGCCGGGGCGTCCGCTGCCAACACAGCGGTGGCCGAGGCGGCAGCGACGACGATGGCACATGCAATCTTCCTCATCTCCATTTCACTACGAGAGTGGTCGATGGACCGCCCACCGGATCGAGAAGCTCGGAGAGAGAGGAGATTGTTAGTGAAGGGGGCGTTTATTGCTCTTCTTCTAATGCAGGCCTGAGGAAGGAAGGAGGGGTAGTGTAGAGCTTATATAGGGGACCTAGAGGTGCCAGTTGACAAATTAGGTTTTTTTTTTTTGGGAAGAGTTGTGGTGGGCACGTGTTTGGAAAGGAGGGATCTACGTGCGTGCATGTGCATGGAAAGTGCTAGACCGTTGAATTGTTTAATTTCTAACAGGTTTTCCGGAGTTAGTTCTGGTGACTGATGAGTACGTGTGGCGATGACTCTCTATTGGCGGTTTGGAAGTCTACCAAATATGTATGAGTTCCATAGTTCTCTCCTGGTGAGGACTTTGATGCCGAGTTCTTCTTATTGAAGCTACGGAAATTAGATGGATCCTCGTAATTGTGGGAAACAACTCCTGAATGATTGAGCAAGGGAACTATATATATGAGTTAGGTCAAACATGCATACTGTACAAAAGCATATAAGTTAGAAAAATGCGAAACGGCCTGTGCGGGTGGCTGCACGCATGTCATAACACACTGACACTGTCCACCTTTCCTTTTTTGCAGTCTCCGTCCAAGGGAGGGGCGACACATGACCTGTGCGTCAGGGCTGTAGTGCAAACCTGGAGGCAATGTAGCATCACTGTATAAGTGAACATATTGAACGGGTCACTAATTTGTTGTAAGCATAAAATGGGAGCAAAATATTATGAATTTTAAGGGATGCATGTATATAACTTGTTCTCCAGTGCCGTGAAGTTTTTGGCAGGTGTTAGCCATCTCTTGTCAAATGGTAACCCCTTTCCTTACTTATAACTAGCTACTTTTGATTGGATCTTGTTAGTTTCTTGGCTGTATTAGAAACTTGGGGACAATGTCAACGTGGATCATGTCAACATTTACAACATGCAGCAGCATGCATAAAAGCACTGACGGAACCAGAAATTCAAGCTGTCCTAGCCTGAACTAAAAATATGTTATACTTAGTCCAAAAATTTGACAATATAAGAATATCAATTGACCCACTCATATATGTTTATGAAATTTTAATTTCCATATAACAAAAAAAAAAGAAAAAAAAACAGTTATGATAATAGACTGTAGATAGAGTAGTTTTTAGAAAGAAAAAAAAAATCTACTGTAGATAGAGTAGTTTTGAACACCAAGAGACTTTAAATTTTAAGTAAATTTTCCCCCAAAGAAACAAAGTTTTTGCTAAACTGACTAGAAGATAGCTTTCAAAAAAAAATCTATAGAGATACAAAATCAGCAGACAACTAATGGATAACCAAAAAAACTAATGGTTCTCAAACATATCCGATGGTCTACTAGAGCATAAACTCAGACAGATAAAAAAAATTCTACAGAGATACAAAATCAGCAGATATAAAATTTAGTAGAAATAGAGCATAAACTCAGTCAGACAACTAATGGAGAACAAAAACAAGCAGCAAATCTTATCTGATGGTCTACTCTAGTGGATTCCAAAGCAATTTTCATTGAGACACTAAAGCAAACACTTAATGTTCAAACATATGTTAACATACCTTATATGTGTTTTTTCTCCCGTCGCTCCCGATTAGTTAGACATGTCAGATCCAGAGCAGCTCGATCGCCACCGCACACGAGAGGTCCAGAACGGATGTCGAACTCGGACGAACTCACGACAGGACCTCAATAGAAATTAAAAAGGTGAAGATGAGAAGATCGAGAGAAGTTGAGAAGCTAAATTTTATAGAAAGAGGTTGAGTGACAGAGGAGTCTTACGTACCAGAATGATGATGGGACGGGAATGGGGGGCAGCGCTCGAGGCATAGATCGGGCGAGGGGACTGGTGTGTGCCGTGTGCTGCTCGGAGGAGACGTGTGCAGACTGGAGTGCACTGTAGCAAACAGAGAACTGTCGCTCGATTGTTTTAGGCAAATGTTAAAGGCCCCCCCTTTTACCAAGAGCCCACCAACTTAAAATTTTTAAAAAATTATAAGTTCGCCATTTTCAAAACACTAAGGGCCACCAAGTTTTTCTTTCTTCTTCCTTTGTCTTCTTCCTATTTTCTCAATCCCCAAACTACTTTTCTCAATCCCCACCTCCATTGTCGTCCCCACCTCCTCCATAGTTGTCCCCACCTCCACCATTGGTGTCCCCTCCTCCATTGTTGTTGTCCCCACCTCTATTGAAGTTGTCTATCTTCAGTAGTTCTCTATCTCTTTTTTATTTTGTTTTTTTAATTAGGTTATTGTGTTGACACTCAATCTTTGTTTAGAATTATGGACCAAAATATTGTTGAAGAAGAGATTGGGTCATCCAATCCCATTATTGGTCCCCAAGAACCAACGATTACGTGTGAACCATTGTTGGTAAGTACATGAAATGCCAATTTTCTAGATTTTATACGCCTGTACAAAGAGAATACGCCTGTACAAAGAGAGGACTGCCGTCCTAGCCTGCAGTCCTGTACAAGGAATGGACTGCAGTCCAGTCCTGCAGTCCTACAGGCTGGAAGAGGAATGAACTGCAGTCCATTGATGTAGTCCTTTAAAATGACTGGACTGCAGTCTACTAATGTAGTCCTGTACAATTTGATTTTGGAGATCTTGTACAATTCTAAATTTGATTTTTTATTACTTTGCAGGTCATACATTGTACAGATCTTGTTGTCCAACATAATGTTGACGTAGGACACTTATTCTCAACATCCTCTACATTTTTTCTTGTGATGCGGTGCTTGGATGGTGTAGAGAAGTTGGATGCCTACATAATATTGTTGTTGTCATTGTGAAATTCGAGAGAGGAGATGCATGATGGAAAAATTTAGAACTCGGATGTGAAAGAGGTGGTATTTTTAGGAGTCATAAAAGCGCAAAAGATTCTGAAAGCATGAATCTGAACGTCGTCAAACATATAAGAGGAGGGACGAAGAAATACGGTTGTCCGTTCGCCTTAAAGATTGTATCACTAGGATGTATGATGGATTATACAGTCCAAGTGAAGAATGGAAGTCACAATCACCTTATTGCCGACACACTCGTGAGTCATGCTTACGTCGGAAGATTGAATAGTGATCAAAAGATGCTAGTTAAAAAATTAGCCACTAGCGGAGTTGCTCCTAGACAGATTCACACAGCCTTGTGACAAGAAAACGTCGACACAAAGTCGACACTAAGGTCCATCTACAATGCCTTAGCCGGAGTAAAATCTGATAAAATGATGGGGAAAATGGCGATGCAGTAACTGATAAAGTTGCTTTCTGATAGTCACTATGTCCAGTACAGTAGAAGACACCCAGATTCACAGGAAGTTCTTTCAATCTTATGGGCTCATCCTGATTCAATACACTTGGCTAGGTCCTTTGCCGATGTACTGATCCTTGATTGCACGTATAAGAAAAATAAATACAAGATGCCACTTTTTCATGTCGTCGGATTCACCTCAACGGAGAAAAGTTTCACGGTCGCATCCTATTTCATGAAGAGTGAGACTATTGCGGATTACACCTGGGCGATGATGAGAGTCAAATCACTTTGAACAAAAAGAGCCCTCCTTTTTTGTTACGGACAAAGAATATGCACTAATGAGTGCTGTGGATGCGATATTTCCTACCGAGCAAAAAATCTTATGTAGTTGACATATAAATCGAAATGTTCAATCACAGTGTAAGCTAAATTCCAAAAGGCGGATGGAAAGCTCAATAAGGTCTGGTTTACTGAATTCTATAAGGATTGGGAACTTGTGTTGCGAGCCACTACCATAGACAGTTAAGACACGGCATGGTACATGTTCAAGGAGAAGTGGGAGCCGAGTAATCCGGCATGTATATCTTACATCAACGATACTTGGCTAGCACCACATAAAGAGCAGTTTGTTTTAGCATGGACCAACAAGTTGTAGCATTATAGTACAAACACTACAAACCAGGTCGAGGGAGCACACTCAAGTTTGAAGAAACGTCTTCAGTCATCGCTTGGTAACTTTGTGTCTATTTGGGAAGCGATGGATATGATGATATCGTCTGCCCTCCATGAGATTAAAGCATCATTTGAGATGAGTCTCAATATTAGAAAACATGATCATAAGAAAGAACACATGTTGGATGCCTTAACTCACGAAGTGTCCCACAAAGCGTTGGGATTACTAATGGAGGAGATTGAGAGGGCTAAATTCGTTGGTTTTGATCCTGATATTTGTGGTTGTACATATCGTCATTCTCTCGGCCTACTGTGTGCACATGAAATCAATTTGTATCGATGTGAAGGAAGACCAATTCCGGTAGACGATGTCGATCAACGGTGGAGACAACTGTCAATTATGCCTCCGGTTGCTCTTGAAGATGACTTCTACTCTCTGTCGCAGGTGAAACTACTCCATGCTAGATGGTGCGCCTCACTTGGACCAGAAAGACGTTCTATCGAGAACCAAATACATGAATTTGCTAACCCATCATCTACTCGATTGCAAGAGCCATCCGTTATTTCCACTCGTAAGGGAAGACCACAGATAAGACTGACTAGCGCACAAAAGAAGAAGATCCAGTCTACTCATAGAAATCCATCCTCATTCAAGCATGTTGATCGAATGTTTCAGAGAGCAGAAGTTAGCTTACCTTCTACTGGGTCGCAGAGGAGTAAGCTGTCCGTTTGCCGAAGGAAACAGAATACAGTCGATGATGTTCCCGTTGACGGAGTTGAGTAACACTTACCTTCTGCTCTTGGCGTCTACAGTGACGCATTTTCGCTTGAGATATGGCACTATATATGGGTTATTGATGATGTTCCCGCTGACGAACATTGTGGATTTCATGCTCTTGTCCGACATCTTGGGTATTGTCATAAAGAAGGGTGGAGACAAGTTAGAGCTGAGCTTCATTCAGAGTTACAGTCACATCTTCCATTGTACACCAAGTTACTCGGTATCGAAATGGTTGGTTCTTTGTTGACGAGCCTTGTTTGCAATGAGACTGTTTGTGGAAAAGCAAACTACTTATCCGTCCCTTCAGCTGCTTACCTGTTTTCTAATAGGTATAGTATACCACTAGTACTTCTTTCACCTAATAATAACAGTACCTCCTTTCCAATGTGCCATTCGTCGGACAACCACGTTCGAACTACTCTTCCTGCAATTGGCCGTGTCGAAGAACACTTTGTCATTCCCAGATTTATTAGCCATGCTCTTATTCCCCCACCAGCGAGTTGTTGGTCAAAGCATGCACCAACTGAAGCGATCGGTTGGACGATTCCTTATTTGGGCGCAATAAATGCTTATAAGTGTTTGATGAAGATCGAGGACCCCGAAATCAGGCCCGCAGACTATTTTGATGTTGTAATTGAATGAATGTGTATTTTCTTTTTTCTTTTGGGTTATAGTAAGGCTTTACGGCACCTGAAGCTACTATGTTGGATAGCTATTGTTTTGGAAAGCTACTATGTATTTTTCTTTTCTTTTTTGGAAGATTTTGGGTTATGTTGGAAAGCTACTGTTTAGCTTGCTTTAGTGCTTGAGTGTTTTAGCTTTTCCCATTTTGTGGATCACTACTATGTTGGAAAGCTTCAGTTGTGGATCACTACTATCGTATCGGTAACGAACGATACTTTAAACCATGGCTATTAATTATATTTCATGATGTTCTAATCCAATATTTTATGATTTTGATTTTTGATTTATGTTTTCTTTCATGATTTATATTTTCAATGCCTTATGCGGCCCGTCAACAACCAGCTACAAAAGAATGATATGCGGCCAAGAGGAGCAGTTCGTCTGATAAAGCTGACAAGTCATGTCAAAACTGACAAAAATGGCAGCTCTGACACTTCGACAAAAAGATAAAATGTGAGACGTCGCCCAAAAGCAAGGTTTGTACACCTTTATGCGGCCAGAAGGAGTGTCACCTAAGCTGCAGAAACTTTATGTGGCTCAGACATATACGGCCCCAAAGTCTTCGAACTTCATGTGGCCAAGAATAACTGTGATCCAAGGCGCATGAGCTTTATGCGGCCGAAATACAGAATCTATGCGGCTTAAATCCTTAAGCTATGTCTGGGCTAAGAAAGTCTGCGAGCTAAGTCGCATGAGTCTCATGCGGCCCCACATGGTCAAAAACTGAGAGATCTATGCAGCTAAAAAATAATCCATATGACAGAACACGTGGCAATATGACCAAGTCCTAAACTACACAGATTTGCTGCAACAAAATCCCAACAAGTCGACAGATGGCAGCCAAAGAGCGGGTCTTCGCATACCAATCAGCCATGTGGCCGAAGGCCATCTATGCGGCTCAACATACATCATATTATAAATAGCAGGGTGCCACACCCCTGCAAAAGGCTGGCAACCTTCAAGAAAGTAGTTTCTTCAAAATCTAAAGACTGCGTCAGATAGTCCACGGAGTAAGGCAGAGTTGATAGCACTTTCCCGAGCCTCCACCGTCACCCCCCAGAATCAAAACTAAACAATTGTACTTAGATTATTTTCTAGGCTTTTCTTTGTACAAGCGAGTTTATAATCAATTTTAGTGTTATGTAATACCTATCTTTGATTTTTTTTATGGCAAACACGATGGCGACTCTGCTGGGGAGGAAATTACTCCCAAGATTGAGGATGTTATAAAGGAGGAACCCAAATCTGAGGATAGTAGTACTGGGAGTTCTGACCCTCCTGCTCCCGCCGAAGACCTTAATCAAATAGATCTTTCATATGCGAAATGGCTGAGAGAATGGTATGTGCCTCAACGCAACCACGACCCTTGACTGTAGGGATCCATGGGATGCCATATAATTGCTGTTTCCAGGAGTATGACAAATAAGCATTCGTATTTGTCTTTGTGTCTCTATCCGTCTTTAGCTGTAATTCATGTTTCGTTTCTTTTGGATACCAGTATAATCCTTTACTAGAGGTGAAGTTCTCTCAATGTATGCGACATCCCGGTGTACCAAGAGCATATACAGGGGATAGAGGTCCTCCAAAATTGTGCAATAGACTTGGATTTCCCTGAGGGCCACTGTCCTCACCAAGACGATGCGGCTTCCTGCACAGGGGGTAGCACCCCTCCGAGTCAGAGGAAGATGATATTCCGACATTTTCTGACGATTTCTCTATACAAGGGTACGGCACAGAGAGTACCTCTGCCATAATCCCTTCCACCTCTACCTATGTGAGGATAGTCTTTATGGCTGACGATAATCATGAAGCGCCTTCTGACCGACAACAGCTAAAAGTGCCGGAAGCCATGCTCCTATCCTTGGTCAAGTCCGTGGACGAGATCAAAGCCGCCTTACCAACTCAAGTAGCAAGGACGCCCGGACAAACAAGCCTGGGACCCGCAGTCAACGCGGACTCCAACACGACCGCCCCTCCTTTGGGTGATGATCCCTTAGCAGCATCCGTTCCTTCAGCTGCAGATGATGCCAATGAGGCAAAAAGGGAAGTCTAGGAGCTTCGGGCAATGTTCAATGCCCGAGACTCCTCTCGGGACTTCAGAATACGCTAGCCATATCCCGTCGCATGGAGAGATGTGCCTTTTCCACCACGGTACAAGCCATTCCATATCGATTCTTATGATGGGAAGACCTCTGCTAGTCGGTACATGACTTACTTTGAGGTCATAAACGACCATTTGCCGTATAGTGACGCCATCCTCATGCGATTATTCATCGGAGCATTGGAGGGGATCGCGTTCGACTGGTACCGCAACCTTTCAGACAACTGTATTCATTCTTTTGACGGCTTTAAACACATATTCCTGGAAATATTTTACGAAGTGGGGCATGATGTAACGATGTCGTCTCTCATGGACGTCGTTTAGGGAGAAAGGGAGGTAACAATGAACTATATCGAGCGGTTCTGCCAAACCACAATGAGATTGCCCCAAGGCAATCCTGAGAGCTCCTTGATTGAAATCTGCCGAAAGAAACTGCTCCCTGTAATTAGCCTCTGGATGGGTGACGATCAGTTCAGGGATTGGACGACCTTCATCATAAGTGCTACCAACGCAGAAACAAAATTAAAGAAGGCTTGCCAGCTGGAATTACACATCCCAGATGGAGAAGATAAGGGCAGACGTCCTGGTTCCACCCCCAGCAACAACAACAGTGGCGCCACCACTAGCCAGGACAATAAGGGCAAATAGGCTACGATCGCTGATGCGACTCAGAAGCCCGAACAAAAATATGCGGAAGGTCCGTGGCCCAAGGTTAATTACTTATTTGAAGATAGTCATGTCAAACCTATCTTCGATATGCTCTTACAAGGGGGTAGGATCCAGCTCCCTCCACCAAGGCACGAGCCCCGAGCAGCAGAAATGGAGGACCCAAAGTATTGTTACTTCCACCGCTATGTCCATCATGCCACTCATGATTGCTTCCAATTGAAGCGGTACATTCAGAGTCTTATCGACTCCAACGCTCTGTCGATAGACTTTGAAGATGTTATCATGGCGGCAAACATGGTGTCTATTCAGTTCAGAGATTTCCCTTCAACAAGCACTCGAGACGGGGTCATACCTGTCCCTCGGGCAATGATGGAGGTTACTAATCTTCCACCCGTCCGGAGCTAGACATCTGGATTGGTACCCCTCTCTACATCCTGAGAAGAGATCATGTGGGTGCATCCAGACTTGGTGCCCGAAGTTACCCAGGGGGTATCATCTTCTACCAGCAAAAAAAAGGACAGGAAGTCTAGATCCTGCCATACAATTTCAGCCGAGGCTGAGGAAGCTGCAGCCATTGTTACCCGGTCTGGAGCACAAGTCCAGCCCGCATGGGATAGTTCAGCCGAAGATCCTCAGCCAACAATGTTGCCTCCCTCCGATGTTCTAAGGCCATCTTAGCCTCCACTGGCGTATAAGTCCAAAACAAAGGAAACCTGCTTCGACAGGCCACTCCGCAATGATGTACCTCAGGGACTGGAGAGACCTTACAACTTTTACATATTAGCACAATTGGCTAATACGCCAGCAAAGTTGTCGTTATACAAGCTCCTAAGGCTCTCCAAGGATCTTCGTGTCGCATTAAACGAAGCACTACAAAATGCTGACGCCTACTTAGCCCAGGTCAAGCCTCCAGGGGAAGACCTGCAAGCAGATCTATAGGGCGACGATAGCACATATGCAATGCCCAACATCATATTTACTCCTCAAGACATGTTGATCAAGTCCAATTTGTATGATCGTCCCTTGTACTACACTGGATACATAGGCGACATCAAGGTGGATCGGATGCATATCGACCCTGGCTCGTCAATAAGCATAATCCCGAAAAACCTGCTCCAACTTCTTGGCATCCCTATGCATCGGCTAGCAGCAACTAATACTTCCATTAGCGGTTTTAACTCGGGAAGAAGCTATCCCCTAGGGAAGATCCGGTTGAAGTGCCAGATTGGTGACCTGAAGGCGGAAGTTACCTGCTACGTTATAGATGCAGACACCTCCTACAACATCCTCCTGGGACATCCGTGGATACATGACTATATGATCGTGCCATCCACCCTTTACCAGTATTTCAAGTATGTCAGTAAGCACGGTTCCGTGAAAGCTGAATTCACCGACATTGATCCCTTCAAAGGGGTTGAATCTTATTACTCTTCGGAGGCTTGTCTGTATGACGAATCCAAGAAACATATAACTGACGAGCTGAAAGCCATCACAGGGCCAGAAGAACCCTTAAGAATTTGTCTCCAATCCCGCAAACTAGGCAGGGCCATACCCCTTGTCACAACCTTGCATAAAGAGGTGCTCGGTTCTCCTACCACACCTACGCAGTTGGAACCAATGATCATCCGTCTCCCGAGATCCAGCCAGGAGCCAAAACCTGTCATAGGGCCAATGGTGATCAGGCTGCCGAAGTCTAATCAAAGGCAACAGGAAGATGTAAGGCCCTCTGACCGATTGCCAAAATCTACTCCAAAGCGACCGGAAGACACAAAGTCCCTTACTGAGCCAATTGTCATCCGTCTTTCCAAGACGAGCCAGCAGCCAAGTTTTGATCCAACACTCTCAGGCAAGTCAATACCTCAAGCGAAACCCTTAGTGGTCAAGTTGCCCAAGATAGCATCTCGACCTCTAAGCTCGCAGGGGGTAGCCAAGAAGGACGAAGAACTCGCTAAATACTTGGTTACACAAGTGGATAGCCCCTCTCCTGATGATGTAATCCCTATGATAAAATTCTTTATTTCATCAATAAGAGGCTGTCGTTAGACTATTCTGAGTATGATAAGCCTAATCTGACGTATGCCGCACGGGACTGTCTAGACGTTAGCTTGCACACACGGGTGACAACCGTCCATACCCCAAATCGACTTATTTCCATAAAAGGTGCTTACTTCCCGGTCCCAGACAGAAGAGGATGGGATCACACAATCATCTGTGGCAGAAAAGAAGGTCCTCAATCTTTCACGCCACAAGAGTCCGACCTCGGACCCGACGCTGGAAGACTACCGCTCTACTTGTATAGTCCTAAAGCCAAATACTTTATGCAAAAGCAGGGGTACGACATGGAGGCTACCCCGAGTCTAAATCATGGCAGTGGTCGACGATTGCCTCTACAGCCGCAGGCACCGGCAGGGAAACCTCAGGATCATTATCACAAATCCAGACGCGGCCTCGGGTATGTTACTCCACCAACAACGCCCGAAAGTTCTGATAAAGAATGCGAGTGGCACTCTCATTCGTCCGAGTCACCCATTTATGACTCCGATAGCAGTATTGGAGATATATTTTTTACAGACATTATCTGTCAACATGACATCTGCTGATATCGAAAAGGAAGACGAAGACCTACTTGAACCACTTGAGTTGGAGTCGTGGGTCCAACAACTAGATGCACAATGGGAGAAACGCTTTGAACTTTGTCATCCTTTCACTGAGGATGAGGTTATGCAAGTTAACCTCGGTGATGAAACCTCTCCAAAGCCAATCTTCGTTAGTAAAAGTCTGACAGACGATGAACGGGAGTCGTTGTTACAACTCGTCAGAGAATACATCGATATCTTTGCCTAGAGCTATGAAGATATGCCAGGGCTAAACCCCAAGATTGCACTTCATAACTCAACATTTATCCAGACGTAAAACCAGTCTAACAACAGCAGTGGCAGTTTCGTCCGGACATCATGAATTCTATTGAAGCGGAAGTAAACAAGCTCATAGCTAGCGGTTTCATCCGTGAAGAGCAGCACCCAGACCGGGTAGCTAACGTAGTGCCAGTCATCAAGAAGAACGAAAAGATATAAATTTGCATCGATTTTCACAATCTGTATGCAGCATGCCCTAATGATGAATTTTCTCTTCCGATCACTGACATAATGATTGACAATACGTGTGGCTGCGAGCGCATGTCCTTTATGGATGGCTTTTCAGGATACAATCGAATCAAGATGTCTCTGATGATGAGAAGCATACATCATTCCGAACGTCGATCGGCGTATATTGTTATACGGTCATGCCCTATGGCCTGAAGAACGCCGGTGCTACACATCAACGGGCTATGAGTGTCGTCTTCAGAGATTATTTGCTCAAGACGGTGAAGTGTTACGTTGACGACATCGTCGTCAAGAGTCGCTCCAGAAATGATTACTTATATGATTTGAGAACAGTGTTCGACCTCATGCGGGCACACAACCTGAAGATGAATCCCACCAAATCTTTCCTTGGGGTATCCAGCGGAATGTTCTTGGGCTTCGTCATTACTTCCCGGGGCATTCACATAGATCCCGACAAAACAAAAGCAATCCTGGAGATGAATCCACCAAGGAACCTCCGCGAACTCCGCAGCCTTCAGGGAAGACTAGCCTATATTAGGGGGTTTATATCTAACCTCTCAGGGCGATGTCAATCCTTCATTCAACTCATGAGGAAAGGTGTCTCTTTTGTATGGAACGAGGAATGTCAGCGTGCTTTCGAGATATTAAGGAATACCTGATGAATCCGCCAGTTCTGGTAGCCCCGGTCACCGAAAAGCCTTTTCTGCTCTATGTACGGGCGATGGAACACTCCCTCGGTGCTCTGCTAGCACAGAATAATGACGCGAGACATGAAAAAGCCATTTACTGTCTCAGCCGAATGATGGTAGGACCGAAACATAGGTACGCTACCGTGGAGAAGGAGTGCCTTGCCCTAGTGTTCGCCATTCAGAAAACACGACACTATATGACAGGATAGAACATCCATGTTGTTTCATGAGTTAATCCCCTCAGGGTTCTCATGACCAAGCCAAGCGCACTCAGTTCTCGTCTAGCCACCTGGGCGATACTATTATCCCCATACGACATGGTTTTTGTTCTGCAGAAGGCTATCAAAGGTCAAGCCCTGGCTGACTTCTTAGTGGCCCATCCAGGCTCAAAAATAGCCAAAATTTATGAAAAAATTCCTGATGAAGTCGTCGCTTCGAACATGATTTCGTACGATGGTATTTGGCGAATGTTCTTCGACGGTGCTTCAAGAACGGAGCCACAAAGTGATATCGTTGCTGGAGTCGGGGTGGTATTAATTCCTCTCTCTGGACTAGTAGTCAATCGGGCGTATTCTCTTGCAGAACCTTGTTCGAACAACGTAGCCGAATATAATGCTCTAGTCATCGGACTCCAACTCGCAAAAGAAATGGGGATCAGGTACCTGGAAGCATATGGTGACTCGTAGTTGGTTGTTAACCAGATCCGAGGTTCATACGAGGTTCACAACGAGAACCTGATTCCCTATTATCAAACAACAATTGCCATCATTACAACCTTGGAGGGGATCTTTATAGAGCACGTTCCTAGGCTCCAAAATATTGAAGCCGATGCCCTAGCAGGTCTCGCCGCTTCCTTGGCGCTTCCAAATGACACTCATCATCTAGTCGACATAATAGGCCATAAACTGGTCTGTCCCAGGAACAATCTTCAATTGGGTATGAGTTACTCCGTCCAAATAACCAACGACATACAAGACTGGAGACGCCCGCTTATCGACTTTGCAGTCTATGGAATTCTGCCAGAGAATGTGAAGGAAGCAACTTCAATCAGAAGACGCTCCCTCAGATTCTTCTACGATACGGAGACAAAAATATTATATCAACGATCTAATGACGGGCTACTATTAAGAAGCCTATCAAATACAGAAGCTAAAGAAGCCTTACGTGAAGCTCATGATGGCACTTGTGGGGCTCACCAACCTGGCCCAAAATTGCAAGATCATCTCCGCCGGATGGGTTATTACTAGCCCACAATGGTAGCAGATGCGGTTGATTATGCAAAGAAGTACAAGGCTTGCCAGATTTATGCAGATTTTATACACCTGCCATCTGAATTCTTATATCCGACAGTAGCCTCTTGGCCATTTGAAGCATAGAGAATGGACATCATTAGGCCAATCACCCCGCCATCGTCTAGAGGGCATCGGTTCATACTTGCAATCACCGATTACTTCTCCAAATGGGCGGAAGCTGTTCCGTTGGCAGAGGTTAAGACATCAAACGTGATTAGCTTTATAAAATATCACGTCATCTACCATTTTGGACCGCCCCGGAGGATTATTCATGACAATGGCCCGCAGTTCGCAAGCCATGATTTTTATCGAGTTTGCGACAAGAATCGGATTCAGAACATGGCCTCGACAGCATATAACCCATCGGCCAACGGTCTGGCGGAAGCTTTCAACAAAACCATAATCAAGCTCATCAAAAAGTTTATGTCTGCAAACAAACGCAACTGGAATGAAAAGCTTGGGGAGTGCTTATGGGCGTATCGTACGAAAATTCGGATGGCTACAGGAAATACATCGTTCTTCTTGGTTTACGGGAGTGAGGCAGTCCTCCCATTGGAGACTCAGATCCCCTCACTTCGAGTGGCCCTTACCTACCGGTTAACGACGGACGATAACTACCGTCGACGGCTGCAAGAGTTGGAAGCATTAGATGAGAAGTGTTTACAAGCTCAACAAAGCATAGAGTTCTACCAAGCGCGCATCTCTCGGGCTTTCAACAAGAAAGCCAAATAGAGAATATTCCAATTTGGCAATCTTGTCTTGGCCATTCGCAGACCAATGGTCATGACCCACAAGACCCTCGACAAATTCCAGCCTAAATGGGAGGGGTCGTTCATCATCAAGACCGTGCTCTCCAACGACGCATACTATCTCGTAAAACAAAATGAAGACTTGCTCATGATGCCCATCAACGACAAGTTCCTCAAGAAATACTCTGTCTAAACAACACCTTCCAACTATCCCTCAGATTGTGAGTTATATACCCTCTGGTATCGCTAAAATTACACTCCGACTTCAAATGTCCCAGATTGTTGAGTTATGTACCCTCAGGTACCACTGAACTTGCTCTCTGACTACTCCGAATGAATTCATATCTCATCTCTTGGTCATATCTATGAACTTCCTGGTCATAGCTTTTCTCTACCAAGAATTTGCCTCAAAATCTATTACCCACACCACCAGTGCGCAGAAGGATAGTAGGTCCATAAAATTTATCCTAATCTATTACTCGTACCATCAGTGCACAAAAAGGGTAATAGGTCCACAAAATTCTCCAATGGATAAACAACCACGTCCATATTACCTCTGAGTTATTTTCCCATCCATTACAAACAAATCACCCAATGCATAGAACTTCCACGTTGATAGCACCTTTGAGTTGTTCTGTGTACCCCTATTATGCCTACTCCTACCATGTCCTCATTACCTCTGAGGAGGAAGGCTCTGTTTTAACCCATATTTACTACGTCCTCATTACCTCTGAGTAAATAAGTTGGTTTCCTCTCCACTTATTATCAGTACTCGCATCGCCAGTACACAAAAAGGGTAATAAGTCCATAAAAGTTATCCTAATCAATTATTCGCACCATCGGTGCACCAAAGAGTAGTAGGTCCACAAAATATCATTTAAATCTATTTGCTCGCATTTCTAGATGCACAAATGGGCAATAGGTCCACAAAAATCCCTCAGTGGGATGTTCTTCATCTAACACAAATGCGTATTAGGCCCTCTAGAACAAATACCACAAAATACCGCAAATAAAAGGGAGTGAACATACTCTACTTATTCAAGATCAGTTACATTCATAGGACTACATCGACAGCAGAAATCAAAGAAAGAAAAATCTGGCAATACATAGTTTGGTTTGATAGCACTTCGTCTTCAAGCAGTTTTGTGGCCCTCGAAGGAAGTCATGTTTTACTGCTGAGAAGCAAACAAGGCTGTTGAATCCCCAAGGAGCTGCCAGAAGGAGGGCAAATATAGCATGCTATCCTTCCCTCCGTATTGCGGATGCCTTAGCCTCGCTCCCCCGAAGGACCATACCTTCAAAACATCATCCCTGATGATGGTTTTGCCTACTTGGATAGCCGT
Organism: Iris pallida; assembly: GCA_029216955.1. Taxonomy (NCBI): domain Eukaryota; kingdom Viridiplantae; phylum Streptophyta; class Magnoliopsida; order Asparagales; family Iridaceae; genus Iris; species Iris pallida. The sequence continues at coordinate 3,634,681 of JANAVB010010193.1, read as the reverse complement.
GAAAGCTGGACGTTCACAAGGACGCCTGATGATCGTCCAACTCTTCGAGGTATAAAGGCTCTTCCTACCACCTGGGGAAAACTCTTCCGAAGCATGAAGAGTCCAGAGTTGTTTGATGTGTATGCCAAAAAGGCGTCGGGAAACTCTTCCGAAGCATGGGGAGTTTTAAGCTATCTGATGTAGACGCCAGAATGTTGTATTTTCACTCCATCGCCGACACCGGTCCTAGAGAAGTTTGCTAACCAGATCCCTACAAAAATATGGGAAAAAAGGGATTTAGCACCAAGAAAATAAAGAACTCAGTTATGCGGCCCAGCCAAAACAGAACTCATGCAGCCCAAATGCATGAGGCCGACTTCATGTAGTACTCATGCAACATTTATGCGGCTCAGTCTTGTTCATGCGGTGCTTATGCGGCTCAGTCATAAAAAACTCATGCGGCCCAATACTCGTACGAATCGGTCACGAGGCAATCATGCGGCCCAGCCTTACAGTATTCATACGGCCCGATCATAAAGTGCTCATGCGGCACCTATGCGGCTCAGTCATGAAATGTTCATATAGATCAATCTTGAGGCACTTATGCGGTTCAAGTTCGAATGAGCAGTGGTCATACAGCTCAGTCTATGCGGCACTATCATACAAAAAATATGTGGTCCAAATGAGATAGGACATGCATCGACCAGGCTTAAAGCAGAGGCAGTATATGACAGACACGCACATGAAAATATGTGCTATGACCATTCAGTCATCATCTGCTCACCATCCTTACTCTTGAGAGGAGTTTGTACGTCGGAATGAATGGAAGGAGCGTCTGCCGCTCTCGACGGAGAAGCAAGTCTCTACCCTTTGGCCGCCGCACCAGTCGACCTGGAAGTTTTTTGAGCCATAGCAGAAAGTATGATGAAGTTGAAGGAGGAGAAGGTGAAAAAAGAGAATTTTTCTCTGAATGACTCCTATTTATAAAGTTATTGAAAAGAGACTCTTTGATTCTCGAGAACATTAAGGATAAGGATGACGTTTGGGGACTTTATACCTAATAACCGTCGAGCGTCTCTTCGGTTCTCGAGATCATTAAAGGTAATGTTGACGTTTGGGGACTTTATCCCTAGTAATCGTCGACTTTATCTTGAAAAAGAGATCCACAACCGAATCAAAAAAATTAAATACAACGGGGACAGCTGGCAGGCTGACGGGTTTTCCTGCGGCTCAGGATTTCCCTGCTGCTCAAGATCTCTCTGCAGCTCGAAAAATTCCCTGCGACTTGAAGACTCCCTACGGCTTGACATATTTTTATGCTTCTTATTCAAAGTATTTCAAATTTGCAATTTGAAAACTTTGAAGAGGGTCTTGTAGAAGCATGAAAAATATAGGGTTCATGCGGATTACAAATTGCCGTATAGGGACTTTGAGCCAAACAGATCCGCATAAAGGAAAGCCGCATGACTGGTTCAATGCCTTATGTGGCTCGTCGACAACCAGCTGTAGAAGAAAGATATACGGCCAAGAGGAGCAGTTCGTCTGATAAAGCTGACAAGTCCTGTCAAAACTGACAAGAAAGAAAGCTCTGACTCTTTGACAAAAAGATAAGATGTAAGATGTCCCCCAAAAGCAAGGTTCGTACGCCTTCATACAGCCAGAAGGAGTGTCACCTAAGCCGCATGAACCTTATGCGGCTCAGACATATGCGGCCCCAAAGTCTCCGAACTTTATGCGGCCAGAAGTAACTGTGATCCAAGCCGCATGAGCTTTATGCGGCCGATATACAGAATCTATGCGGCTTAAATCTTCAAGCTATGTCTGGGCTAAGGAAGTCTGCGACCTAAGCCGCATGAGTCTCATGCGGCCCCACATGGTCAAAAACTGAGAGATCTATACGACTAAAAAATGATCCCTGCGACAGGACACTTGGCAATATGACCAAGTCCTAAACTGCCCAAATTTGCTGTAATAAAATCCCAACAAATTGCCAGATGGCAGCCAAAGAGCGGGTCTTTGCTGCCATTCAGCCATGTGGCCGCAGGCCATCTATGCAGCTCAATATACATCCTGTTATAAATAGCAGGGTGCCGCACCCCTGCAAAAGGCTGGCAACCCTCAAGAAAGTAATTTCTTCAAGATCTAAAGACCGCGTTAGATAGTCCACGGAGTATGGCAGAATTGATAGCAATTTTCCGAGCCTCCACCGTCACCCTCGGAATCAAAACTAAATAATTGTACTTAGATTGTTTCCTAGGATTTCTTTCTAGGCTTGTACAAGCGAGTTTGCAATCAATTTCAGTGTTCTGTAATATCTGTCTTTGATTTTTTTATGGCAAACAGTAGCCCTTAGTAAAATGGTTCATTTTAGGTTGCCCTTAGTAAAAATATAAGTGTAGGATGGTTGTCTTTAGTAGGTTGGTGGCCCTTAGTAAAAAGGGGATGGCCTTTAACATTTGCCTTGTTTTAAAGCTTCATCCTTTAGTTTTTTTTCTTCAAATTGGAAAAAAAGATGAGTGTCCGGGCCTGGGCTGGGCCGCTTTCTTGCAAGCCAAGGTGGCCTAAGAACCTGGTAATTGGTTCTACTTCATAAGAAAAAAAATTGCAAAAATTTTGGATGGGTTGGAGCCCAACCTAGCCCACGCTACAGTTTCGCCCATGCATAATGGCATCTGGCTACAAATGTTTGAACTATCAGGTACCAAGCTAGAAATTTATTCCATGCATGAAGTTATGACTTGGAATCAGTGTACGGGTGGTTGGACTGGGTACGCAGTTTTGTCAAAAGAATCGGTCCAGTCTGATATGAATCAGAATTTCTTTAAAGAGCTGTCGGGTTTTTTTTAGAATCGAATTTAACCAGTGAACCGACCGAACCGGTTCACAATTGAACCAGCCAATTTTGTTTTTTTAATCAAGAATATTTATCTCGTGTGATTTTGACCATTTAGTTCTTGCTTTGGTTTTGAGTCTTATAATTCTAAAATTAAACCAAACCAAACATGTTAAGAACTAAACCAAAGTAAGAAGTAAATATGGATATATTATCTATTTGAATCAAACCAAACCAAGTCTATTTGAACTCCGGTTGAACCCCGGTCCGACCTATACAAAAAAGTTGCTTTAATTACCTGTTCGATTTTTAAAACATTGATTGGAATCCACATAGCCGGACTTGATTTGAGGCTCATGAGGCGGGTTCCTCAAGCCCAAAATTTTAGAGGGCACCAAATTTTTATATATACTATTTAATTATATAAGTCCAATTATGAACAACGACCTGCAGACTGATTCTAATTCGTTTGGTCCACATAAAAAGTTTTATTTTGTTACATGATTCCTTTTGTTATAAAATATATAAATGTGATATACTAGAATACCAGAAGACAACTCGATTAGTCATAATAAATTAAGAAAAAAATTATTACAGTTGCCGTCAAAATTAAATCCTCTTCCCTTCCGTCGCTCTAACAATCTGACGCTCTTAATCTCTTCTACCTTTTCGTCATTGCCAATCTCCTCTACGCTTATGTCATTGTCAATATCCCTCCCCTCCTCTCTCTCTCTCTCTTGGAGGTAATTGAACAATAAAACAAGTGATACTACCCCCAAACATTGTTATTTATTTATTTATTTATCTAAAATATCTTTTTTTTTAGAAATATCTTCAGTTTATTTTATTAGTAATTGATTAGGACATATATTATTTTACTGCTTGAGTTTTGTGTTGATAATACTATTATATCGTCGTCCATGAAATAAATTATATGAACATTAAGCTTTAAGGGTACTAATTTTAGATTTTGTCTCAAATCTCAAAATTTAAAGCCCGGAACTAAAAATACATAAAATTAAATGATTTGACTCAACCACCTTGAATTTAACCCCCCTTCTCTTCTCACTACCCCAAAAAAACATTTCATTTGATAGATGATTGTTAGTAACTAACCAGGATTTCCCTTGTAGTCTCGACCATAATAATAAGGATAATGGTCTAAACGGACACAAAAATCTGATATTATTATTTTGCTGAGATTATGATATGACAGTTTACATGTATCGCATTAATGCTATCAACACATATAATGGGAGTCCATTTTTGTTCACCCACAAAAACTAGGATGTTTGTTCACCCTCCAATAAAGAATTGACATGTCTCAAATCCTTTAGTCAAAACCACTTTGAATTTTTACAAAACAACTTCCAAAGTGATTTATGTTGAATGAATTAGACACATGTCAATCCTTTATTGGAGGGTGAACAAACATCCTAGATTTGGTGGGGGAACAAAAATGGACTCCATAGAATAGGGTACGACAATAAATTGGAGTCAAATTTTGGTATCCCATAATATTTTTGTATTATTTTGGTTGTATAGCAATAATATTATTGAAGAGAGGTGTGGACTTGTTTCAACTTCTACTCAAGCTAAAATAGAAAAGCCATTGATAAAGGTACAACCCAATTTATTTGGCGACATCACAATTTTAATAGTGCTGATTCTTTTAGAACTGTCAAAATTTTAACTCTCATTTATATATTTAGAACTAAGTAAATAATTCATCAAATAAATAAAGATGATTTACAAGTTACGTTGTCTAGGAGTCACAGAGATGATCGCCATGACAGACTAGTTTTTGGTCGAGTAAGCGTCCTACGTATACCACACAAATAACCTTAAACCTCGAAACATCTATGATCTTGTTTCTTTTCTTGAGAGAGGTAGACCTGAGCTTCTCAAACGTAATTTGGCAACTAAAAGAAAATTGACAGTAAAGACAATCTTCCATGTTTCTGCAAATAAAAGATATGACTAAAACTTACTAAACCTGGCAATTAACAATCATAATCTCATGATCTCAAATAAGCATGCTCGCTACCAAAATAAGTCAAATTAGTGACGTTAAGAGTCTTCGCTAGTGTCTAAATAAACGTCGCTAAAAATTTAGTGGCAATTTTAGCAACGTTTAGGCCTTGTCGCGTTAAAGCTAGTCACTGAATCAAAAAACATAGCTAAAAGTCACATCAGCAACATATTTAGCGACATGAAAAATGTTGCTGTATTTTCTATGGGTAGCGACGTTAGTCGACATCTTAGGACATGTGCCGCTAATAAAGCGACTTTGTCTATGACATATAACGGTCGATATACTCCCAGTTCTAGCGACATATGTATGTCTCTAAATGTTCCTAGAATTAGCGGCATATAACGATGGTTAGCGACTTACTGATACATGTAGCAACGTTTGGATACTTGATGGCGCGATTTCTGACATCG